>CM059277.1:19405109-19580109 GCA_030347295.1 Setipinna tenuifilis
TCTCTCTCTCTCTCTCTCTCTCACACACACACACACACACACACACACACACACACACACACACACACAGGCACCTATCCCTCTAGGGCAGCGCTACCCCTCCCCCAGCCCTGAAACCCGATCTGTCGGCATGCAGCTCGGAATTCTTCAATCGCCCTGACATTTGACCTCTGCCCTTTTTGGCAGCGCAGAAAAGAGAAGATGAAGTGTCCAAGCCTCTCTTTCTCCAACACAAAAAATCCCCTGTTCTTACAACCCTCCCACATTACACACACAAACACACACACACACACTCACATTCACACACACACACACAGACACACTCACACACTCACACTCACACTCACACTCACACTCACACTCACACACACACACACACACACAAGCCTCTTGAACTCTGTCTAACACAGACGCTCACTGCTATATCGACATACACAACACACAAAAGTGAAAATACAATAAATAAAACTAATTCAAAAGTCCCCTAATCTCCCATAGTCTAAGACACAATCTGAAACACATAATCACACACACACACACACACTTACACACACACACACATACACACAATCCTCTCCTCACAGAGAGATACACACTCAGATCACAGACTGACCCCTCCCATTCCTCCCTATTCCCGTAAAGCACAAAGCATTAATCGCTCCTAATATCTGGCCTTCACTGTGTGTGAGTGTGTGTGTGTGTGTGTGTGTGTGTGTGTGTGTGTGTGTGTGTGTGTGTGTGTGTGTGTGTCTGTGCATATGTGTTAGGAGAACAGGATCCCTCTATCAACGTTTCCCTGGGCCAAACACCACACGGCCACAGCCACCTCATAAAGTCATCATCCCACTCGTCTCCCCTCCAACCCATTTTTCATTTCTCCTCCACAAGTCTGACCAACAAGCAAGCAAATGGCGCATTATGCTGTGTTTGATGTCAGCACTGTGTCATTTTGCTCTTTGATTGCGCCAATGACAATGTCGTCAGTGTTGGTGGCATCTGAAAGCGGCCGTTGTGTCCGGGGGGGTTGTGACTAAAAGTCCGGGGCCATTGCCGGTTTGCGCCAAGGCTTTTCTTTCCATTCATGTGCATGACAGACAACAAACTGTCTGTTACGCACCAAAGTGTGTCAAAGCTCTCTTGATGTACAACCTTACACTGGTGTGGAGACGACCTTTCTTTTTTTTTTGGTACTGGTTTGTTCTTCTTCAAATCTCTGCTTGACTTCTGATTGTTACGGTTAGGACCATAAATGTGACAATTGGTTGTTTTATGAAAACCGTGCTAACTACTTTTTTCTTCGGTATTTCTGGTAAATTCTAATTCTGTTTTTTGTAAATACATTAAATCAAAGCTCTTCATGAACAACTTTGCTGCTGAGGACGGGACCTTTTTTGGTGCTGGTTTGTCTTCTTGAACTCTCTGCATGATTTGTGGTTATTACGGATTATTAGGACCATAAACATGACAATCTGTTGTTTTACGAAAACTGTGAAAATGTTTTTTTTTTTTTTTCAGTTTGGCTTTCTTTGGTATTTCTAGTAAATTATAGTTATTTTTTCTGTTGATGTACAACTTTGCTGGTGTGGAAACAACTTTTTTGGTACTGGTCTGTGTTCTTCAAATCTTTGCATTACTTGTGATCATTACAATTAGGACCACAAACACAACAGTCGGTTGTTTTACCAAAACCTTGAATAATTTTTTTTCAGTTTAGCTTCTTTGGTGTCCTGCTAAGTTATAGGCTTCTGTTTTGTGGATATAAGTTAAAACAAAGATCTTGATGTACAGCCTTGCTGCTGTGGACAGGACCTGTTTTTGGTACTGGTTTGTGTTCTTCAAATCTCTGCTTGACTTGTGATTGTTACGGTTGGGACCATAAACACGACAGTCGGTTGTTTTACGAAAACCGTGAAAATGTTTTTTTATTTTTTTTTAGTTTCAGCTGCTTTGGTGTCGCTAGTAGATTATAATTCTGTTTTCTGTACATACATTAAAACATTTCATTCATTTTCCTTAATTCATTTCAGATTCAGTCAAATAAACCTTTGTCAGGACCACACCATGTGGTTTAACTTATTGAGTTATATAGGGGTATGCTTTAAACCAAGGTAAGTATGTGTGCGTCTGTGTCTGTGTATGTGTGTGTTGGGTGGGGGAACCTCAACTGTGTCAAATCAATGAAGAAAAAGCCCTCTTGATCCTTTTCCCCCTTAAACCCCACACCGTGTCTGATTAAATGTGGCCAATTTCTACGCCTGGGCCGAGAAAGACAGGCCCTCAATGGCTCTACACAGTTAAACCCGAGTGTGCTGTCACTTCAGTTGCCCAAGGGGTCTGCTGGGGTTGGGGGCGGGGGGGGGGCGGGTTGGAGAGAGAGAGAGAAATAACCCACAAACTGGTTATTATGGTCAACTCTGAACACGAAAGGGCAATGGCCCCTCGGGCCCAAAAAACAGGCTCGGCCTCGTCCTCGTCCTCATCCTCAACCACCACCCTGCTCTGCCACCCCACACCCACCCCCACACACACACACACACACACACACGTATGAAGAGAGCAGTCGGTGCAGTCTGGGACAAGAGGCTCAAGCAACATATCGGCATTTAAAACAAAACAATGCAAAAAAAAAAATAAAGGGCCGTACCACTGCCACAAAAACAGAGCGTATGCATCATTCTCCCCTTAATAAGTGACCTCTGTTCACCCCACAATGGGGGCGTCAGGACCTGTCCAAAGTCTCTCCCCTGGGAATCATGGGAAACTAGCGGAAAAAGGGGACAGCCCGCGCATCTGTCTCCTGCCTTGGGGAAAAAGAAGAGTTAGAGAGGCAGAGGGAGAAGGAAAGAGAGAGAGAGAGAGAGAGAGAGAGAGAGAGAGAGAGAGAGAGAGAGAAGGGGATGGCATTCCTTCACCAGAGCAGAGCATCCCTCCCTCCCTCCCGCCTGCCCGCCCGCCCCTGAGAGAAACGGCTTTATGAAGCCATCCATCACCTCTTCAATGGCCCAGCGGCCCGAACCAGCCACCCCGAGAGCCCCTGAATGGGAGAGGGAGGAGCGGTCGGCCTCGGAGGGCAGCCCTCCTCCGCTGCTCCGCTCTGATCTTTCACTTTAGCTCCTGAGAAACCCCTCGCCAGGGAAAGTGATTAGGCACCTTCTTCTCCCTTCTCCTACAGTGGCCTTCCTTCACTCTTTAAGCAAAGGAAAAAAAAAGAAAAGAAAAGAAAAAGCAAAACAAAACAAAGTTGAAAAAAAAAAACGACAACAACACGAGGGGCTATTATTCTACAAGGGAGGTGCCCTTTCTTTTATTTTTCTTGGCTTTTTTTGATGGATTGGGAAAACAAGAGTCCCCCTGTATTGTCAATACACATCACCTTTGCCTTTGCAATACACATTTGGTGTCACCCTCGCTCACTCACTCCTTGGCCTACACACCTCCTCGTGTGGCCTATGTGGTGGAGGAGGAGGCCTATCAAAGAGGAGAGAGGAGTAAAACAAACAGCCAACCCTTGAAAAGGATGAAACGAGTTTGGGAAACATCTCAGGAGTTTTTTAGGCCATCAGGATCCCAGAAGAAAATAACTCTATAAACAACTGACTGTGACGACGAATTACTGCAGAGAGCAAAAGAGCAATTCAAAAAATGTTCCCCTTTGCACTTTACCCCGTAATCATTAACCGACGCACCCTTGTTGCTGTTCCATTTCCAATTTGTCATTCGGTTGCTCATCCACGGGGGCCAGTGTTCATCATTAACGGGCGAAAGGTAGAGGAGCAGAGGGGTGATTTTTTTCGCCACTCAGCACTCTCCTTTTAGCTGGCCCTCACCACTCTGCTTGCACTGCATCCTGTTTAGAAATGCGTGAGAGAGTTCTTGATGACCTCAGCCTCTCCTGTCCGGAGAGACGTGGTAACTGACCATGTGGGATGAGGGGAGTTTTTTTCTCTCTCTTTCTTTTAGCTTTCTTTTGTATCTCTCGCTCTCTCTTCCTCTTTCTCTCTCTCTCCTGCTCTCTCTCTCCTACTCTCTCTCCAAAAGTTTTATTGGGTCTCCTAAAGTCATCAGTGCCTTGCCATTTAGTGAAAGTCAAATAATGGAGTCACTAATTGGTCAAATAGGTTTATGGGGTAGGCCCGCTACATGCAGGTAGGGTGTAGGTCAGGATGGTGATGATGGGAGAATCTGTGTTCTCTGACCTCTACTTGAGTTTTGTCAAGTTTGATGAAAGAATCATACTGGGAAATGAAAGAATCCTACTGGGAAATGGACTGGTATTGTCTACACTGACCACTGCAGTTGAAACATGAAAAAAAAAAAACAAGGAAAGCAACATTCTTCCAAAATCTAAAAACAAGGACCCATTGAGCAGTTACTATTGCAGAGAGAATAACTGACATTAGATAAACAGTTTCAACTTGTGATATTGTAAGGCTGCATGTAGTGACTGTTTTTCTTTTTGATAGATTTGAAAATGATTATCGCAGGAAAATAAAAGAAAGTGTGGCGACCACTTGCCTTTGGGCTGTCGGCCTTATTTGTTTGTCTCCAGGAAACTGTAGACATTTAAAGACATCTTTGGGGAGCCATACAACTTTACACATTTCCAGTTGACCTCTCTCCCATGCTTCTCCTGCCCTTTTCCCTCCCAGAAAGCCGAGCCCTAGAAAGCCCTGAGCTGTGTGCTGAAAGAAGGCTTAGAGGGTAAAACTATGCATTCACTCATGCAGCTATTTTTTTTTTTTTTTAAAGACAACAGAGCTGATTTTCCCCGAAGGATGACTCATCCTTAAAAAACACTAGGTTCTGGATGAGCTGCTAAGAAAGAAGTTAAAAGACAGAAAGGACAGAAAGACAGAGAGAAAGCAGGAGAAAAAAAAGAGGGAAAGGAGAACGAGAACAGGGGAGGGTTTTAAGGTTTTTTTTTTTTTTTTTTAAAAGACCCATAGGGTCCTTGCCTCCCCCCACTGGGAGCTTGGCCCATGGGGTCTTTCTCTGCTGACCACTGCTTGGGCCGGCCCCCCCTCGGTCCCCCTTTCAGCCGGGGACAATGCAGCCCGGCCGTGTTATTTGAGGCACTAAAGACCTGGCCCACCTCACTGGCCATGCACAATGGCCTCCCCCGCCGAGCCCTTTCTTCATTTCACCTCCCAAATGACAGGTTTCATCCTCTTTCCCCTGACCCAAAGGAGGAGCCGGGGACTGCCCACCACCTTTCTCCTAAAACAACGCCCCCCAACCCCCTCATCCACCCACCCCAACCCACCCCCGTCTCATCAAGCCTCTCCCTCCAAAACCTCCAAGTCACCACATGCTACTGTGCTCTCTGACAGCTCTTTACAGTAGATGCCTGAGTCATCACTTTGGTGCCAATGCTGGCCACACATTCCGCTACCCGGCTGTTTCGCTTTTCCTCCTATGCTCCCATTTAAAAAAAAAAAACCTATTCGGCTAGCGGTGTTACTCTATAACCTGACTGTGACGTGTCTGAGGGAGAGGCAGCTTGAAACATGCTGTGTTAGGGGGAGACTCAGTGGCAGTGGCTGGTAAATGATCTCGTAATGACAGACTTTCTTCTCACTCACTCCATGCCCTCCTCCTTGGAGAGGCTGTGGCGTTCCACAGAGATCGGTTCTTTAAAGTCCTGGGAGATTTGTAAGGGAGAGTAAACAAACAAAGTGCGCACAGACACACACACAGACGCACACACACACAGGGCCACTGACTGACTTGAGCAGAACACAGGCACACACACTCTGACCCTGATGGCAACCGTGCCACCGAACGAAGATGGCACACTGTGAGTGATGAAAGGTTTGCCCCCTAACCCTACCCCTACCCATCCGACCCCCCCCCCACGTCCCATCTCTTTCCACCCCCTGTGGCTTCTTGTTGTGGGGTGTGACGTGTATGTGTATGTGTATGTGTGTGTGTGTGTATGTGTGTGTGTGTGTTTGGAAGAGGGAAGTTTGGGGGGGGGGGGTCGATGGGGGTGTTCTGTAGTAAAGAGTGGTGAGAGCTGGGGTGTGTGTGTGTGTGTGTCTGTGTGTGTGTGTGTGTCTGTGTGTGTGTGTGTGTGGGGTGAGGGGGCTGTGATGGTATGACAGCTCTTCCTGCTGCTCTTAAGAATCACTTGAGCTGATACAGTAAGTGGGCGCAGACACAAAAGGGGAGTGCGAGAAAGCCGGCCGCCGTGGCGACAGGGCTGAGGAGCTGCTTGGCTGGGGGGCACACTGGGGAACACAGGACAGGACAGAAGCCCCGTCCCCCACCACCCCAACCCCAACCACACCGTCCCTCCTCTCTCCTGTCGTCGTCTCCGCTCCTACTGAGTGGGGGATTGGGGGGGGCAGTTTAGGGGGCCAGTACCTCTGTAGAGAGAGAGAGAGAGAGAGAGAGAGAGAGAGAGAGAGAGAGAGAGAGAGAGAGAGAGTGTGTGTGTGTGTGTGTGTGTGTGTGTGTGTGTGTGTGTGAGAGAGAGAGAGAGAGTTTGTGTGTGACTGTGTGTGTGTGTGAGAGAGAGAGAGAGAGTTTGTGTGTGACTGTGTGTGTGTGTGTGTGAGAGAGAGAGAGAGAGAGAGAGAGAGAGAGAGTGTGTGTTTGTGTGTGTGTGTGTGTGTGTGTGTGTGTGTGTGTGTGTGTGTGTGTGTGTGTGTATTGGGGAAAGGAGCTCAAGGAGCACGGATGGGGGTAGAAGAAGGAGGATTTTATGGTTGACCTTCTCCTCACGCTTTTGTGAGCCTCTTCACCCCATGTCGATTCTCTTGACCTACTTGGCCATCCAGAAGCAAGCCACTTAAAAGATCGAGCTGTAATACCTCTGCACACACACAGCGCACATCTGCGCATTTGGTGTCACTACATGCTAATTTGCTCATTGGATTTTTCACAGGTGCGCAAAAATAGGGGAAGCAGTATAGAAAAAGAAAAAAAATTCCATGGTATTTAACTATTTATCTGTTTCATGTTGGGTTGTGGTTTACAGGGCCAGATTAACCATGATGACTATTCTCGTTAATGTGGGCAGAGGGGTTTATAATACGTTATATGATATGATAATATTCATTTGCTATAGCTTTAAATATATCTTGAATATAGCCTGCTAACAAAAAAAAAACAGACAAACAAAAAAAAATCTCACATACAATGTGGGATGAACATATAAAATGATAATTGCCATTTTCCATGGTTGTCTACAGTTGGTGCAATAATTAGCTGAAGATTGCATGTCACATGTATTAAGTGTGATGATTTAATGGTTTAATTTCACGTTAATTTAGTGCTTTAAATAAATGAATCCTATTATGTGCTCCTCCACAGACATTTCTTGTCCTAGATGTCTGGCTGTTAAAGTATAGCACAATTTTTAGGTATCTTTTTTCCCTGTAATCATCAAAGAAACAAAGCTATTACCTGTTAACTATTATTATTAAGCTATTACCTATTAACTATTATTATCACCACAATTGTGGGGTTAGGTGGATTAGGTTCCTTGTCTGTTGGTGTTTGTCATGATGAGCATGCAGTATATAGTCTTCAGGTTACTGTTGCTCTTGGTCTCGCAGAGAAGCCTGGGGCTCTGACTGGCCCGCAAGAGGCTAGTCTGACTAGAATTCTTTCTGTGTGTGTGTGTGTGTGTGTGTGTGTGCACGGAGCACTTAAGAGCAGGCGGAGAAGCCTTCCCGTGGTGAGATGTGAGAGGTTTTCTGCTCAAATGAGCCCAAACAAAACAAAAAAAAGGCGTGCGGGTCAGGGGAGGTGTTTGTGCGAGAAAAAAAAGGGCACATGTGAGCATTGTCATTGTTGGGCGAAGCTACGTTTGAAAGCATAGAGAGCTTTGCAAGGCCACCAATTACTTCACCACACTTCGCAAGAGACTCAGCTACTACAGCAAAGCTACCCTAGGGAGCCTGGTTACTTGAATGCTTACTTTGAGATTGTTAATGTAGATGTGCTACAACATTTAAACAAACTACAAGGAACATTAGAGAGCATACACTGCTGTCGAGGCAGCGACTGTCCTAAATCACCATAATGGAAGTGGAAAACAATTTGTGGACTCACCCTGTGATTTGGCCCTGCTCCAGACTTTAATATGCTCTTCATTGGGCTCCCCTCCACTGAGTTTCATGGGAATCTACTGAGTAGCCAAATCCAGCTTAGTCCTAAACCTGTCCTAAACAAAGCACTTCCATCTGGCTTTTCACAGGTATAACAGAATGTTATATTTTGCTGCATCTGAAGATTTTTTGTCATCTGTCATGTAAGTAGTTGTCATAAAAGTAGTTAACTACACAAAAGAGTTATTTGGTTACTTGAATTACCACACATATTAATGGAGTTAAATAACATGCATAACATGTATAACATGGCTATTTCCCAACGCTGTGCACTGGGCGAGTGTGTGTGAGTGTGCTGTATTACTGTGTGTGTGTGAGAATGTGTTTGTGTGTGTGTGTGTGTGTGTGTGTGTGTGTGTGTGTGTGTGTGTCTGTGTGTCTGTGTGTGTGTGTACTGGGGACTGAGGTATAGGCTTAAAAGGGGAGGGAATGGGTGTGCTCTGGTACTCTGGGGGGGGGGGGGGGGGGCTGTTGCTGTGTTTAGTAAACATCCCAAAAGCTGATGGCAGCATGGCCCTAAAGAGACAGAGAAACCAGAGAAACGTGGTGGAGGTGGAGGGGGGTAATATTGTTGGTGTTGGTGTTGGTGTTGGTGTTGGTGTTGGAGGGGGAATTCACTCTGTGGAGAACTGTCACACTTGGGCGGTCGAGCGTGGTTGCGTTCCGGTGCCCGGTTACTGTAAGTGACCGCAGTAAAAAAGGGGGAAGAGGAAGGAGAGGAAGTGGAGCCGTCACTGGTGCCTGGCGACGGGCGTGAAACATCACACAACAACATGAAGCGATACACACCAACACGAAAGATAAAAAAAAAATTACTTCCACCCAAAGAGCACATGCATATGCAATGTCAGTCAGCCTCTCAATGAACTGTGTGTGTGTGTGCATGCACATGTGTATGTGTGTGTCTGTATGTGAGCATGCTATGTGTGTGTGTATATGTATGCGTGTGTGTCCGTACGCACAGATTTGTATGTGTGTGTCTGTATGTGTGTGTGTGTGTTTGTGTGTGTGTCTGTGTGTGTCTGTGTGCATGTACTATATGTCTGTGTGTGTGTATGTGTGTATGTGTGAGTGTGTGTGTGTGTGTGTGTGTGTGTGTGTGTGTGTGTTTGTGTGTGTGTGTGTGTGTGTGTGTGTGTGTGTGTGCGTATGCGTATATGTGTGTGTCCACCTGAGGGGGTGTAACTGGAGTCCACCTCCACCAAAACACCTCTGCTCAAGAGGGCAGAGGGCCAGCAGTGGGGTTAATGAGCACAAAGGGAGAGGGAGTGGGAGAGAATAATAGACCCGTGACCTAACACCTTATCTGATGCTGACAACACGCTTTTATTTATTCATCGCAGACACCTCCACCTACTGAGCACTTTCCAACTAATGCGCCCCGTGTCTGTTTATCTGTGTTAATTAGGCCAGGACATAGTTAGGGCGATAAATTAATCATGAATCATGAACAAGAACAAGAACAGCACCACACAAAAGCTTTAACGCAGGAGAAAGGAAAAACCTTGCGAACACTCTTGCCTCTGAAATGAAACACAAACTTTTCATGACCTCCTCTAGCTGTTGTTTGGCATAACAAGAGTTAAACGTTATCCCCCCCCCCAACCCTACCCCACCCTCGTCTTTTTCCCCCCACCCCCGCGTTTAAAAAACTTCATTTCATAGCGCTAATAAAAATAAACTGTTCGGGCTCCGCTCCTTTATTTTGAGAGAGTGGCCGCCGACCCCTGGGTTCAGAGCGCAGTGAAAGAGGCGAGGTCACGGGGAACAAAGACCAGAAGAGCAGGGGGTCAAACGGCCTGGTGTCCAAACTCCTTCAGCTGACGCTGTGCAGAAGAGAGTGGCGCTGCTTGTATAATCGAGGATATGTTTTGTCCGCGAGTGTAAGGATAGAATATATCACGCGGGGTCTGACAGACCAACAATAGATCATGTTTTTGTCCCAGCCAAAAAGTGAAGCGCTTTGACTCTTTTCAGCTGGCCCATGCATCTGGCCTGCCGCAGATTAACCCTCTATTCTCTGGGCCCAGCTTTTTTGGCTGACCTTTTTGTCCAGTGCTTGCATGAACACACACACACATACACACGCTCACACACACACACGCACGCACGTACGCACACATACACACACACACACACACACACGCACGCACACACACACACACACACACGCCTACGCTCACACACACACACAAAATCAGTCCCTGGGGTCCAGCCGGGGATATCCAGGTGAAGAGCCTTATCCTGAGATCTGCTCAGTTCCGACCCACTGGGAAAGAGTTATTGCCTCGGG
Source organism: Setipinna tenuifilis (assembly GCA_030347295.1). NCBI lineage: Eukaryota > Metazoa > Chordata > Actinopteri > Clupeiformes > Engraulidae > Setipinna > Setipinna tenuifilis. Next base: position 19,415,520 of record CM059277.1, read on the forward strand.
GGGAAGACCAGAGCCATCCTTAAAGCCCACAGGATGTGGCATGTGCTGCTGTTATATACTCTCTCTCCTGGCCAGGCAGGCCAGGCAGGGCAGGCAGGGCAGGCAGGCATGGGGGGATATTTTTGGAGTGCCGCTGATAGCTCAGTCAGGACAACCAGTTGTGAACTTATTTCTTCTTTTCCTAATTGATTTATGAATGGAACGGAGAAAGCGGTGAGCAAGACGAACAATAACAAAAACTGGGTTTGTCTAAGTGCTAAGATGGAAGTCAGGAAGAGATGAATTACTCAAGAGGGTTCAGAGGAGAGGCCTGTGAGGGCAGTTCTGTCCCTGTTGTTGTTGTTATTGAGCGCCTTAAGGAAAGATGGCCTTTAGATGACTATAAAAATTGTTGTTGAGTGTTGAGTTTCTATTTAAGGTGATTAGGATTAGCATTTATTAAGTAAGCTTAACTTCATTTTCCAAGGCTTTCAGAAGGCTTAATGTGTGCGGAAGATTTCTGAGATTCTCCTCTCTGCTTTTACTTCGATTAATTATCTTCTTTCAGCCAAGAGAGAAGGAAAGGAACCGGTCTGACAGCAATGCAGATATTTGTCCATCGCAAAACCATGAAACGAAGAGTGATCTTAAGTGACAAGACATTTCTATCATTCATTTCTCTTTATTTCTGTATTTTTCTTCAAATGGATGTCTATTTATTTGGTTTCATTAAAATGATAAACAAAAATGCATTTCAACTTTTGCAATTCAACTTTTTCAAATTCCTTACGGCTGTTTTAACAACTTCTTCCAACTCTCTTGTGTGACATAAAAAGAAACAATAGTATTTTTGATCACTTTAAAACAAGCACAATTAAAAAGAAAGCAACATTATCTCTCTCTCTCTCTCTCTCTCTGTACCAACTAAAAAAAACATGTCTAAATCTTTATTTTAAAATCCTCACACTTTTTTCATGATCCCATGTCTACAATTTGACCAACATTGACAACACACAAGACAACTCTTAACACAACTCTCTCTCTCTCTCTCTCTCTCCCCCTCTCTCTCCCTCAAAGCCTCTAAAGTAAACTCATTCCAGCGTTAAATGTCTGCATCATCCTGAGCCGGACCCTGTTGTTTCCCAAACACGGTAATGTCCTGAGCGTCATGTGACCTCCCTCCTCCATCGCCCCACCTGTGTAGACTTTTCTCTTAATCCCCCGTTGATCCCCTTTCTGCTTTGAACACTCAGACTACTGAGTGTAACTAATTCTCCCACACAAGGATATTGTCTTCCCTTCTCCCGCTTTTGTCTTGCTCCTCACTGCTACTCATTCACTGGTTTCATTAGTTAGCAGAGTGGGGAGTGAAAGGAGAGAAGAAGAGAAGAAAAAAAAAACCTTTCAAATTAAAAGACTTAATGAGCTATTGCCATCACCCCAAAGTTTAATTGTTTTCTTTTTAGCTTTCGCTTTTCTTTCAGGGCACATAATAGTTGCGAACAGTTGAAACTAATGAATATTATCTTCGCAACTCTTTTGTTAACATCCTGATTACAATGTATTCCTTGTCCTGAGCTATGGGGCAAGTGAATTCCCCACTGTTGAATTTAAATGGCAGTACTGTAATCCCCTGGTTTGTTAAATAACATTTGTAGCATGTAATGATCATTGGGGAGCCTTTTTCTCACTGAATCCAAAATGAAGCCGTGCGTTTTACACAGTGTAATCAGTCCAACCCTGAGCACTTTTATGGCTACAACAAATGTGGAACAGATTCTACCACCCCCCCACCCCTCCCCCCCACCCACTAGCACCTCTCTCTAGTTCTCACTCTCTGAACGTCTGTACACAAACGGCACCCCCTCCAATGGGGGGGGGGGGGGGGGGGGGGGGAGTTGTACCAGCGACAATCCCAGAGAGACGCTCAGAAAGACCCAACCCAATGGGGGCCTTTTTTTCAGACGGCCATTTGGCGCTCTCCTACCCTGACCTCTTGACCTTTCTGCCCGGACGGGGTCAGCTGCGCACAGGAGTGAGGCTCCAGCACGGTCGCGTAAATCAGAGAGGGGGGGTGGGGGTTGGGTAAAATGGTGGAGGGGGGGTTGCCATGTTTTTTTTTTTTTTTTTTTGGTTTGCGGGAACCGTCCACCAGGTCCAGTCCCAGCCCCGTCCTGGCACCATCTCTCCGGCCGCTGTGACGCAGTACCCCCAGGGTTCCCAGACACAAGGTGCCCGATGTGGGGGACACATGGACAGCACGCTGACCCCCGCATTGATCCATCACAGGGACATGTGGCAGGAACCTTTCTCTCTGTGCTGGGAAAAAAGACATTTCATCCAGTAAATTTGGTCAGTATTGCTTAAATACACGGCTCCACGACCCTTCCAAGCAAGGGGTGGACTGGCAGGAATAATTTCAATTATTGGTGACGGGTTGGTCTGAGCAACTTTACTATTTTTTTCATTTTTAAAGCCACGAGCATGTGGGAACAGTGCAGTGCTTTTGCATACATGCATACACACACACACACACACACACACACACACACACACACACACACACGTATATGTGCATGCACGCACACGCACGCACACACACACACCCACACACACACACAAAGACAGAGTAGACAGGCTGAGGACCATAAGGAGCATTTCATCACCATAATTTGACAAAAAGCGTATTGGATTAAAGTCACAGGCGCACCTTTAACCAAAACACTACCTACCCTACAGCTCAGCCTCTCTGAGCTCGCTATGCTTCTGAGCACTGGAGATCAATGGCCAACAGGCACCGGAGTCACTTTCTGTATCTTTAGGGTGATGGATCTCCCGGGCGAGTTCCACTGCACCTGGAAAGTAACTGCACAAATCACCCCTTCTAAGACAGCACCGTGGAGACCCCCACCACCCTCCTACACACACACACACACACACACACACACACACACACACACACACACACACACACACACACTCTCCACCACCCCCTCCTGAGGCCATGAGCCCCTAACACACACACACTCCACTCTGACCCACATGCTTCCACCCTCAGGGTCTCGGTAATGGACGAGGGGGGCCATAAAATGGTGGCGTTACTGTTTGCCCATCCGCACGACGCCACCAGTTGTTCGGCCTCCTCAAAGGTTTTTGTGGGCTGACAGGTCAACTGTTCCAGATGGGGAGCAGAGCACGGAGGTCATTTTATGTTACTGCTTGTTGACTCCTTGTTGAAGGGAGAGGCCACTTGTGGAGCTTCTGTGATCTCGGCTCTTAGAATACACTGCAGCTGTAATGTATAATTCAGCTATGGCTGCACTCGTAAAATGCACCAAGTTAAAAATCTGCTGTCAGTCAAGTGTTGGTAAGGGTGGAAACCTAAGTATGACTCTTATTGATTTGTTTAACTTCTTAACTGGTTATGGTGAATGGTGGTTCAATCATTGTGAAAAAGACTTAAGCCTAAATGTAATCCCCTCATGTTTTATTTGAAAGTACTAAGTGAATGAACATAAAAGGCGTTTTACCACAAGCCAGTATTGCTCCACAACTTGCATCACGTGTATTTTCAAAGCTTACTACCAATTACGTATTATGATTGAATGTTGGAGCGCTCTCCTCAGTCATGAGTTGACGTTTGTTGCCCCCTGGTGGTTACACGGAGAGCATGACAATACGCCTTCATCCATTTTACTGATGATGGCAATTTTAAACTTTAAAGCACTGGAAGAAGAGCACAGACCTCCACCAAAGGCAGCTTATTTCCCCATAATAGACCACCATCACTTTGATTAAGCAAAAAGCGTACCAATATCTGACCACTGGGGTATCTGGGGGGTTGCCCGACATGAGCAGATATAGATTTCTGCCGGGGTCACTGCATGTGACCCCTGGTGACCTCAAAGAAGGGGGCAAAAATGTGTGTGTTTAAATATAGAAGGCTACCATCTCAAACCTATTTCCAATGACCAAGGAGGTCAGACAGACTACCAAATGACCACTGCCACTTTTTTTCACTGTGAAGGGCTCGGTAGAAATGGGAAAAGGGTTCATTAGATAGGGTCCGGGTTAAACCATTGGAGGTACCACAAGAAACCAACATGACATGATAACGTCCATCCCACAGAACTCAAGATGGCACATAGCCTACCAGAAAAATGATCTACTACAAAGGTTTTGACAGAAACACATTTAAAACCCTTTAACATGCAGGCCTGTCTTTCCTCCAGCGTGACGAGAATGTTGTAAATAATAATAAATCTCTCTTTACAATGTGTTGCATATAATCCCCCTTTATAAAAAGAAATGACGAACCTGTCATGAAGTGACCGCCGATCCAACACCCATTTGCCCTGATGTTGCATTCTTGTTTTCCTGCAGAGTGAAAGGAATGTCTTGCCAGTCATTTTCACAAATCTTTTCAAAATGTACATTTACATAAATAGACTTTGTGGACTGTATATTAAGTTTTAAAATGATATACGGCTGTACTGTTGTTGTCAGTGAAATCAGTATTTCTGATTTTTGACTATGGCCCTGACTTGCATGAAAGACGTGTAGGCCTACATATACAACATAATTCTATTCTATTCTATTCTATTCTATTCTATTCAGTGTTTGGTAACCAGGCTTCAGAGGTTACAATCCCATATCCACTATTTGTTCCAGCTATTCACTGCATCAGTTAATTAGTGAAATCACCTGTTTTAAATGCACAGGTGGCACAAGTAGAAACAGGCGATTTCTCTCATTAACTGTTGCAGTGAATGGCTGGAACAAACAGTTTGTATGGGATTGTAACTTCTGAGCCTGGGTTACCCAACACTGATTGTATTGTGTATTATATTATATTATATTATAAATCTGATGTTAGAATAGGTGCACTATTTGTTATTGTCATGTTTTGCCCCCCTCCTTCAATCCTGGCGATGGAAAATGACCATCATCATCCCAACCTCCGTCCAGGAGCGCCACCAGGTGGTGGTCTGACCTCAAGACCATTACAGGCAACTGGTGATCCTAACTGGCAGTGCAAATAACTGCACTTTAAACAGACGATAAACACCGGCTACTACATTTTATAGTTGTTGCCGACTAAATCTAGCCTGGTAAACCAGACCCTCGTACTACACTTAATTTCCTAAAGAGGGTCTGGCTGTGCTGAAATGAGAAACATTTTCTTCCTCGAGGTAGCCTATAGACGACTGCTCAAGTTTAGAACGACCTTTGCCCAATAGCTAATGTCTGGTCGTGACATACGTTAGCCGGGCTTTGTTTGTTTCCACAATTCTGCAATTCCATAATTGAGCAGATGCCTTAATTACATATTTTGTACATGTTCTTGTAGGTGGCCATAAAATATATATTTAAAGCTTCAAGCACCAAAATACATTACTCTGGTAAGTAGCCTACAGGTAGGTACACAAGTAGCCTACACAGGAGCTACAAGGCCTCCCCTACCACAACATGGTCGCTGAGAGTGGTTTTGTTTGAGCTCGTCTGTGCCGTGCCATTTGATGACAGTGAGGAAATCACCTGCAAACAGGCCGAGTTGATAGAGGGTCTGTCTGAAGGTGCAAGTTTTGTGAAAGCTTACATCTGACAGTGGAAATCGTTTTTCTATTTTTTCAGTAACTGTAACTTTAGTTGTAAAAGGATAGATATTATATTGTAATTACTTCTAAAACAAGTTATCTGGTACAGTCACTCTGCAGAATGCCAGAACCTCATCAGCTTGTGCTTGAAGACAGACCCCATTGAAAGACCAAGTCTGGAGGGCATACTGGCACATCAGGGGAATGCAGGAGACACTGTCATAAATTATTACATGGAGACAGGGAGAACAGTAAGGCCATTGTGTAATCACTGAGTCATATACCAAACTATATGATGTAACCAATTAATCCGATTTGAGTTTGGAAAATGGCATTCAAATGAACCAACTGCTTTTTCCTCCATCACTAGCCAGAGAGCACAGGGCAAGACAACACATGAACCTCCCTTTTGACACCTAGAGTGCCCTTATGCCGTTCCACTGGCTGCCTCTGAACTAGCCTACTGGAGGAGCTCTGAACTACTGGGGATATTCAAGCATCACACAGCAGGACACCTGTGACTTGCCTCCAACTACTTACAGCCTTAATGGGCTGCAGGACATACACTGAGCTCCATCATCACACCTGTCAACCCTGCTGATGCTCTACCCTGTTCAACGCTGTGAACACTGATTTCTTGTAGAGATCATGGTGATCAAAGTGAAAGGGTGACTTGCTCAAGGGCACCTTTGTCACGGCGGTGGAGACTGGTAGTCTTGGTATCCAATGTTTCTAAATTAATGTAGTCTAATAAATAATAAACATTGTTTGTGTATTAGATTAATTTGTGTAATTTGTATTGATTTGATACAATATGTCATTAATTTACTTTTGCTTACTGGCAGCTGAAAGTTTCTTGCTCAGCTTAGTCTTGGTTTGGAAATTTGCTAACTGGGCCAAATCTGCTAAATGAACAGCCTTGCTCTAAATTATGAACAATAATTATAGAAAATAAAACACTCTATGCACATCTTTTTGGACCACATAAAAATGCATTTTTAATTGAATATTTGAACGGTTTGGATCGGTAGTTTGTATATAGGCCTATGTTTTGCCATATGCAGATGCCTTTAAGCAATGCGTCATAATTAAGTCGCCATTAAAAAACTTGTTTTTCCGTGGTTGATTGATGACGCTTATAGAACATAAAACGGCACGCTTATAATTCGCAGATTCGAAGTAAATTGTCTCATTTAACTATTTTCGCGGAGAACTTCACATAGTGCATTTACATTTGTCTTAGATTCTTGATTTTTTTTGTCATGCGACCTCGGAAACGCCCTAAAACATATCCAGGTAAACAGAGTTATTTCATAATTAATTAAATACAGGTAATTAATTGTATTAATTATTTTGCGATTATTTTAGAGGTTACTTTCCACATTGGTGTAGCCTAAATCGGGTTTGAGGTGTTCATTAGAGATGCCACTTTAAACAACCTCCAAAGTCTTGAAAACTTTGCTGTACCGTCTTGATAAACTGATATATGTAAAAGTAGGATTCTGTATTATATTTAAAAGCTACATAATCCTATCTGTGTATTTAGTAATCATATAAAGACTGTACTGTATGATGTAATGTAATGTTGTATTACTAGAAATACCATTCAACCAATACAAAAAAAACTACTACCAACAGGATGTGAAACTGTTATCTGCTTACTTTAGTCCAAACCCAGCGGGTAGGCTGCCCAAAGCCACCAACCAGTCACCCTCAAAAGGTCTTCTGCTTGGGGCAATCATGTGCCTCAGACTCTGGCCAGGGAAGCCCTGAGAACCAGGAGAGAGGCAGCAGGAAGAGGCCAAGGTGCTCAACAGCACAGTGTGCATCCACCACCAGGCCAAGCGGTGCGATCACAAAAAGGAAGAGGGACAGTACCCATGAGGGCCAGTCACTAAAGAGCCCCTCTTTTGAGGAGTTAAGTGATGAGGTTTCCATGTTAACCCCATCAAAGAAGATGTGCGCTGAACCCATCAAAGGTGAGAGGCCAGAGCGAGCTAACTAATGAGATCCTACATGAGAAGGAACTAACTAATTAGAGCCTACTGTACATTTACTATGATGTGCCCCCTCCACCCCCCCACCCCATCAAAGCATTTCATTTGTTCCCCCACAAAGCTTTGTAAATGTCTGTCTAAAGTCTGCCTGAATATCTAAACAGTGCTCTTTGTGCTCATACATCTCTATGTATGTTTACTTTAGCAGGTACTTTTCAGTCCAAGTATTCTGTGGGAGAACAGCTTGGCTCTGGAGGGTATGGCTCAGTGTACGCAGGCACAAGGAAGTCTGACGGAGCACAGGTGAGAAACGATACTTTTGTTTGTTTCCACCATTCTGCAATTCCATAACAGAATTGATGCCTTAATTACATATTTTTTTTTTACATGTTCTTGTAGGTGGCCATAAAATATATTTTAAAACATCAAGCACCAAAATATATTACTCTGGTAAGTACAGCTTCACTGATCTTACTTGAAATGGTTGAAGTTGTTCAAAACAAAAGAGAGGGGTGCTGTGACACAGTTGGCTACAGTGCCAGCACCCTAAATGGCCATCTGACCTAGGTTTAAGTCCGACCGTACTTTCATTTTTTTCTGATCCCACACCATCTCTCTCTATCCCATGTGCTTCCTGTCTCCTCACTTTTCTTTCTTAATGAAGGCAAAATGCCAAACATGCACTTTTCTATAAATAAAACCCTCTACATTAGAATTACAGCTATACTATGATAGCCATCACTATAAGTTCGCACAGTCATCACCATTTTGTTTGTTATCCTCTCTCTTTTAAGCCTGATGATGGCAGGCAGCTTCCTCTGGAGGTCGCCCTGATGACCATTGTCTCCAAGCCTGAGGAGTGCCTTAATATTGTAAAGCTGCTGGACTGGTATGACAGTTCCAGGCATTTCATCCTGGTCTTGGAGCGCCCCAGTCCCTGTGTGGATCTTTTTGATTTCATCGATATGTGTGGTGGGAAGCTCACAGAGATGGAGGCAAAAAAGATAATGAGGCAACTTGTAAATGCCCTTATCCGGTGCCGGGACCGCGGTGTTTTTCACCGAGATCTTAAAACAGAGAATGTCCTGGTCAACATAGCTGATTGGACAGTAAAGTTAATCGACTTTGGCTGTGGCGACCTTCTTAAAGAGAACTACAATACCTTTGCTGGTGAGTTGTTCCAAAAAGAAAGAATTTACTCAAGGAGTAAGGTAAATTACACACCAAGATATGTTTTGGTGTTCATGCTTCTTTCAATATTTCCCAGGCACCAAAAACTACATTCCACCAGAGTGGTACCTACACAGGAGCTACAAGGCATCTCCTACCACAACATGGTCGCTGGGAGTGGTTTTGTTTGAGCTCGTCTGTGGTGACGTGCCATTTAATGGCAGTGAGGAAATCATCTCCAAACAGCCTGAGTTTACAGATGGTCTGTCTCAAGGTGCGAGATTTGTAAAAACATACATTTAATATTGTAAATCCTTGTTCTATTTTTTAGTAACTGTAACTTCATCTGTAAAAGGAAGGATAGATGTTACATTGTAATTACTCATAGCCCAAGTTATCTGGTACAATCACTCTGTGCAGAATGCCAGAACCTCATCGGTCTCTGCTTAAACAAAGACCCCACCGAGAGACCAAGTCTGGAGGGCATCCTTGGCCATCAGTGGATGTCAGGAGACAATCTGTCTTAATTCATCAGATGGAGAGACAGGGAGAACAGTAAGGCCATAGTGCACTCAGTGAATCATTTACCAAACTCTCTGATGTAACCGATTAATCAGATTTGAGTTTGGGAAATTAAAATGAACCAACTGCTTTCTCTCCATCACCAGACACACACATCACATCAGAGAGCACAGGGCAAGACAACACACAAACCTCCCCTTTGACATTTTGAGTGCCCTTGTGCATTTACACTGGCTTTCTTAGTCCTCCCTCTATACTCTGAACTACTGGGGACACCTGTGACTTGCCTCCAATTAACTCCAGCCTTAATGGGCTGCAGGACAGCACACAGAGCTCCATCAACAGACCTGCCAACCCTGCTGATGCTCTACCCTGCTCAACGCTGTGAACACGGTGACTTCTGTTTGGAAGCAGAGATATTGCCCTCCTCCTAAAGTTTTTTGGCATAATGATAGGTTATATCTCTGTACAGTAGTACACAGAGAAATTTGAAAGACGCCTGTTGATCTCGCCTTTGAGAATTTCCTGTCTATGGGAGGTTTACCAGACCAAGCAGACGAATACAATTCTTGAAATCCATCCCAAGAAGAGAACTGAAGGAACATTTTGCAAAGGAAAATTTAAAGAGGAAACAACTCACTTTTTACATTAAACTGCTAACCCCAGCAAAAACATAAACCTCTTTGGCGGAGGTAGAATGTTTCATAGGCTACTAAATTAACATTGTTGGATTTATTATTTTTCTTAAACATTGTTGGATTTATTATTTTTCTTAAACATCTTAATTTAAACATTAAACCACCTTTAAATAAAAAATGATTTGTCCCTGCAAAACATCTAGGCCTACTGTCATGCTTTGTGTAAAGTCTTGGTTTTTAACAACTAGTCCTTTAGACTCCAACCAAAAACTTTGATAACAACCAAGAGCTAAGGAAAATAATTTTAGATATGCTATAAATATAGATGTTTTAAGAACAGCAAACACATCTATGGAAAGGTTTTAAGGATCACAATTTCCTTTACTACCTTACCATTTGTCTTTAAAAGGCAAGCAAACCACTTTTACAGTAACAGTTACTGCAAAGGCCTCTCATGTCTACTAACTGCATTCACAGCCAGCAGGACTGAGACCTGATCTGAGGCTGAACCTTTTCCACACATCTTTTGAGATGACACTACTGAACTGTGGACTGTGGGTTGGAAATTAAGAGAGGTAATCAGCTATATCAGCTACCAATTACAAATGTACATGCGTATATGATGACCAAGTTTGGCTTATAACTCATGAGTAGTAGTGGCATTTCAGTCTCTCCCGGCCTTCAGCTTGTCGGCCACGGTCTGGTCGTGCTTGGAGCCGCCCATGCAGCCAGGGCTCTTGGCCAGGCTGGGGTTGCTGTCCCACTGCTGGGGCGTCTTGGCCTGGATGGCCAGCGCGTGCACCCGGCTACTCAGCTCATCACGCAGTGCCTCGTTGACCAGGCGGTGGCGCTGTAGCAGCGACAGGCCCTCGAAGCGCTCGCTCACCACCAGCACACGGAAGTGCGACTCGGAGCCCGGCGGCACGGCGTGCATGTGGCTTTCGTTCAGCACCTCCAGGTGGGTCGGCCCCAGGGCCTCCGTCAGCTTGGTCCGGATGGACGTCTCCACGGGCCGGGCTGGGTCCATCATCTGAGGGCGGTGGGAATGTGCTAGTGAGCGGGAGGAGGTGAGGGGGCCGAGTATGGGACGGACGTTGCGGATGGCGCTGGACAGCATCCAAGAGGAGGAGGAGGAGACAGAAGCAAGATGGAAGAGGTCAACAGCAAAGAGGCCTGCAGACACAAAGGTAGCTGGTGATGAGGGACTTGTCAGCATAACTACCAGCTGTCACACAACAAACAGTGAGAAACTACAGTAACAATCAAAGGTGAAGATTGCAGCTTCAGAAAGTAAAAACCCTGCCACATATTTGGTATGACCAATTTCTGAACCAGCTGATCCTAATGAGCACACTAATCATCAGACAGTTTAGCTAATTAGTGAAATTACCTGTGTCAAATGCACAGGTAAAGGGAACAGAGAGCAGATTTTTTTAACTTCCTGAAGCCAGGATATCCACCTGTAGACAAAATTATTGATTTTACAAACAATTAGTTTAATTTCACATAAGATGCATTAAGCATCCCACTTTTACAAGCTGGTTGGGTTCAGAGTTGTGTAAAGCTCAGCCCAAAATAATGACAGGAAAAAAGAGAATCACTAAATACACTAATAAATCAATGTGGCACTAGGAAGAAGTCACTTGTGATTATGTGTGTATGTTGATGGACACCTTAATTTTATTTGGGATAAATGAAGTATCTGAACTCTACTCTACCACTTCTCTACTTGATTCTGACTTGAGATAAGTCAAAAGCAAACAGATCATGCCATGAGGATTCATATACATTAGACTGGAAAGTTATATAAGCATTGCATTGATCAGTTAGCTGGCACTGATAATGTAGCATAAGGTCGCAGAGGCAATGGCAATGTCAATAGCAGAATACCATGTATTCAAAGTAAGTCAATTCTGAACAAAAAGTGTTTATTAACTGTGTGTACAAAGGCATTTTTTCTACATTATACATTCATAGGATATACTTTACAACTAGGGAAAAAAACTATAAAAAATAGGTAAGAGAGACCAGAGTATAAAAGTAACCAAAAACTGAGAAATCACAGAAATCATGATCTGAATCTGATTCCATACCTTTTTTTCATCAAATACAGCAAACTACTCTTTAAATGTTATAGTGTCCATGCTAAAATAAAAAAATGTAATATAATATGCTAAATATAAGAAGACAACCCTCTAGTTATTGTGCACACTATCGTCGTAAACCACTCCAGAAAATCAACATGGATGCTCAGGAGCACGGAGTGGAGGGTGTAATTCGATTGGCTAATGAAGATTCAGTCTCCCATGCGGTTTTTAATCTACTGGATCTTTCACTACAGTCTGACCGCCTTTGTCAGCAGCATATCTTATAGCAGCTGCCAGATCTCTGAAGCCAGTGGCTACTGTGTTGTTGAGGTCTTGCAGCAAATCTTTTATTTGTCTTTGCACCTCAACCATTTCTGCCATTGAGTCATTTGAGGTTTCTGTTTCTGTCAATGAGTTTACATTCTGCCATTGAAGGCCTGGGCACTGCCTTTGAAGTTGGGTTAATATTCTTGTTGCCCTTGTTATCCCACGTGTTGATGACAGATGATTTGTGGTTGGTGACGAGGGTGTAGAGGATGCCACAGTAACAAAAGACATTGATGGGCCTGGTTCTTCAGCAGCCGAGCCTTCCTCAGCAGCCGAGCCTTCCTCAGCAGCTGAGGAACATGGCAAGTCCAGCAATGGTTCTGACTTTGGTGACACCAGTGACTGTGGCTTCTCCTCTGAGAAAATAAAATGCACATTTTAACAAGGACAAAAAAAAAACCCTCAAACTGCCCTTTTTGTTAGTCATCAAGTAATGAGTACCAAAAAATAGTGAGAGATCAAATTAGATTTTGCTATGTGAAATAATTATAATGTAAGGTTAAAGACACAATTCTGACTGAAATATTAACACAACACCAGTCTGAAACTCTTAAAAGTACAACATAATGCACTGTAAGAGATAGTACTGTACCATGGATACAATAGACAGTTCTGACTGAGTGGTAGATGATGCAATTTTCTGCAAGGTAGTTAATTCATAATCGCTCACATATGGTGTCAGGCCTGAAAATCAACATGGTCAACAACACAGACAGACATTTTTGCTGACCTTGCCCCTTTTGTGGCCTTGCTGTCTAATTTCATTGTACAAGCAACTGTTCAATAACAATAAAGGTCAGAAATCCGGAATGTTGAGCATAGCTACAGGGGGAGAGTAACCGCTTACCCACTAACATTCCATCATTTGGGAAAGGCAAGTCTGACATCACCGCTGCTGACTGATCTAACAATTTAAGCATCGCCACTTCAGCAGGAGTGTAGACAATGCCACTCTTCAGTAGTCCACCTACAATAAAATCAGAAAATCTGGGGTTAAGATTTAACCAGTACCGTTCAACAATTGAAATGATAATCCACTTGTCCCAAACAGTTGTTCTGAAAATGTGTATAATCCAAAGGCAAACAAAACATGAACACTCAGTTTGGATTAGGGGTGGGAATTGATAACATTTCACCAATATCAAGGTCATTGACGATTCTGCCCATCAATCCAATTCGTGAAAAACGTAGTGTGGGGAAATGAGAATCGTTAACAAAAATTAATAACAAAAAAAGAAAAAGAAGAGAAGAGGCACACTGGAAGTGTACAAATAGAAGTTGTCAATCAGAACCAGTGTCACAATTGCTCTGGTTTCCTCGCCTGTCCAGATGTCATGAATACATAAATTAATATAACATAAAATTTAACTTGCACATGCATCCATTCAAGGTGCTAAATGCATTTATGCACCTCACTATTGAGGGGCAAAAGGGGGTCAAGGAAGACCTTCTTCCTATATTCCTTTGTCATGACCTCAAAATGGCAGGAATTATAACCCACTGCATCTTTTTAGCTTGACCCCACGAAGTATGACCTCCTCATTGCCCCAGTGTGTGTCCCAACACCACTGTACTCTTGTGGTGAGATGTCCCTATACTCTACCACTACTTTATGCATCTTTGCATAGGAGTGAGTTTTATGTTTCTTTAGTATGATTTTGCTAATCTGCTTCACAACTTAAACTCCATCTCAACAGGTGATGTATCCAAAGGAAAAATGGGCTCTGTATGGGGGATATATCCTTTGGGTGAAACCTAGCCTGGGCACGCCCATACTTCCTTTAACGCTGCATTTCAATTTCGCCTTGAAAGTCAGTCTGGCCAAGCTGCCTCTCTACACCGTTTCTACATTAACAGAGAAACTGGGACCAATGAAAATCTAGCATTTCAAAAAGGTAATGACACGGTAGTTCAGCGACCGGAAATCTACCTCAGTCACTGTCAACATGGCGAACGTGGAGCAACGGCAAAATTTAGTGCAGCTGTAGCTAGCCTGGGCACGCACATACTTCCTGTGCCGCTGCATTTGAATTTCGCTTGCAAAGTCAGTCTGGCCAAGCTCCCATTCTACACCGTTTCTACATTAACAGAGAAACTGGGACCAATGAAAATCTAGCATTTGAAAAAGGCAATGACGCGGTTGTTTAGCGACCAGAAATCTACCTCAGTCACTGTCAACATGGCGAACGTGGAGCAACGGCAACATTTCAATGCAGCTGTAGCTGCTGTTTTGGAAGATGGATGAACATGTTAGCCAACGAAGTCTACAAAGAAAATCTCCTTGCCATTGTTGTCGACGAGGTTCATCTGACTTATAAATAGTAAGTGTTGCCAAGTCAACCCAGTTTACAGTATGTAAATAGCAGAACAACACAGTAATATCTTGCAAAGTTGTGGAGCTATTTCATTGAAAAAATAGCTGCAGGTTACATTGTCAGCGATAGCATAGGCTATGGAATTTTGAGCTTTTGTGCAGTTACGTTTTTGTTTACTCATATGCACGTTACTATTCTCATGGACACTAATGTGATTGGTCGAAGCTTCGTCCAGTAGCAAACACAGGCATTTCACACACGTGGGTTAAGCCCGCCCTCTGAGAAATGGGTTTACAACACAGCTTGGCCAGACCAATGTTCGCAGAGCATTGATAAGTCGCGTTAGCCAGGCTAGCTGTAGCTGCTGTTTTGGAAGAATTTAAAGGGAAGTTATCTCTGGAAATAGAGCAAAGGTTAGCCCTTGAATCA
The DNA here is from genome assembly GCA_030347295.1 of Setipinna tenuifilis. Taxonomy (NCBI): domain Eukaryota; kingdom Metazoa; phylum Chordata; class Actinopteri; order Clupeiformes; family Engraulidae; genus Setipinna; species Setipinna tenuifilis. The sequence continues at coordinate 19,430,581 of CM059277.1, forward strand.
TTTATTGTTTTTGTTGTGTTATCAGTTTTCGCAATGCTACCGACCGGCTTCGGTAAAAGTTTGATAGCCCTGCTGGTAGCATAGGCTGGTAGCCAAGTCAATGGGGCTTTGCAAGAACCCTGTCGTTGTGGTCATTTCGCATACGTCAGAGGACAGAGGAGTGTGATTGGATTGGATTGAATGTTCGTCCAGTAGCAAACAGAGGCATTTGAAAGAGGCGGGTTAAGCCCGCCCTCTGAGAAATGGGTTTACAACACAGCTTGGCCAGACCAATGTTCGCAGAGCATTGATAAGTCGCGTTAGCCAGGCTACAGCTGGGCCAGACCAATGTTCGCAGAGCATTGATGAGTCGCGTTAGCCAGGCTAGGTGAAACCCATAGCCATATTGAGACTCTCAATATGGCTATGGGTTTCACAGGTGCCAAAATATTACATGGTGAGTTTGAGGTTGTTGGTAATGTGTTTGGCATTATGCATTTAATGGTTGTAACCAGTGGTTATTGGAGTTATTCTTGCCTTTCTATCATGTTGAACCAGTCTGCCCATTCTCCTCGCACCTTTGGCATCAACAAGGCATTTTCGTTTTATTTTGTCTCAGTAAACCCTAGAGATGGTTGTGCATTAAAAATCCCAGAAGATCAGCAATTTCTGAAATATTTAGACCAGCCCGTTTGGCACCAACAACCATACCACGTTGTTGAGTCACTTAAGCAAACCGTTTTATTGTAATGTAACATGAAAGCACAAGTAGGCCTAAATGTTGATGAAAAAGTAGTGAATCTGACGATGACTGCGCTGCTGATGGGTATTCGTGACATCTGGACACGCTAGGAGATGGAGAAACCGGACGGGTTGTCACACCAGTTAAGTCGGAAAAGATTCTCGGTTCCCACCCCTAGGTTAGACTAAACGCTGGCTGGTTACTCATCTTAAAAAGTGAGTAGTAGCCATTTAACAAAACACACACTTTCAAAGCACTGTTGCAAAATCGTACACTATGAACCACATAAACATTAGCTTTTACAGTTCTTATTTCAGAAATCAATGCAGACTTACCTTTGAGAAGCTTCTTCTCGAATGCCTTTTTCCTTTTCGTATCACATTTGAAGTACTTATACTTGTTTCTGACTTCGGCTGTGTATCTGTGCACATGGCTGACGGTATTTACCGCATCTGTCACGTCCAGCCAGGCATTGGTTTTCAGGCTGTTGGTATTACTTCCATGGTCCAAATGAAGTCTCCCACACAAAACGTCAAAATGTTTTGAAACAGCAGACACCATCGCAATCAGCTCGGGGTCTGTGAAATTCGGCCGACGCCTTTTCTTAGGTCGATATTCCATCTTTCGTTCTTTATTTATATAACGGCACACGGTTCGTAGATTACTCCATACATTTCACCTCAAGTCCATTACCTGCCCTCACCCAGTCTTATATTACCTTTTGCCGAGAACAACCCCGAGAACTAATATGTTTTATTGAAATATATAGTCGATTAGAAGAGCTGAAAATCGACCATTTGACAGCGACCCTATCAAATCACTAGGCGACTTGAGATTCAGGACCAGGCACTGTGGGACCGACGTTAACGGATCTGGTTTACTACATGGTGTGCATGGATACCCAGCAAAATGAAGCAGTTGCCTTGCGACACGATGCCGAAAAAATAACCTTGTCCTAATGGGGACAACTGTTCAACAAGTAAGCAAAAGTTGTGTGGTACATAAAATGCTAAAATTGCAGTCGCAAGCTACACGTAATGGTGGTCTCCCTCTCAACACATAAACAACAAATGAGTAGGCTACAGACATACTTGATAAGCATCTACATACGCTATGCTAAATCCTCGATAACTAACAAACTTCAAAACGTTAACGTTACCTAACACAGCATGGACAAGATAAAGCATGTAATGTTAAGCATACGCTTACAAAAACTTTCCTCGTTCATTTGAAAATGCATGTACTAATTCTAGGTGCTAATTACACGTTTGCTGTGTCGGGGGCACAAAGAAAACGTCAAAGTTTACTACAATTTTGTTTTAGGTTACTGACCTTTTCCTGCAACCAATGTGCTGCAGACGACGTCGTTCGCCAAAGAGGAAAACATATGTGATGGGATCTGGGAAAACCCTTCACATGGTGGGATTTTACATTTTTGAGATTTTGATACCATGTGAAAGTCCATTTCAAGCTCTTTTCAAATATGTTTTCATTATTTTCTTATCTTGTCTTCACAGAATGTTATAATTACCCAAAGTCAATTGAGTAGTATGTTTTTTTTGGATGGAATTCTGAGAAAAAACACTTTAAAGACGAGGGTTCTAAATAGAATCAGAACAATAACGTGGCACAGGATATGAATCACTTAACTTAGTAAAATATTATTGTATATATTTCAAAATACTCAAATGGCACTTTGGCACCAAACATCACACAACACCCAAATATCAGCTGGAAAGTCATATTTATTTGTAAGCATATTCAAAGACCTTGACTGACTAGTCGCAAGGCTTTCAATTCAACACACTTTAAGAACAAAATAACACATTAATGACTCATAAGCAATCTATATAATTAAATATTTTTTGGATACATTTTTAAGATCTTTATATATCATCATCATCATTATTATTATATGCACACACACACACACACACACACACACACACACATATATATATACTACATATATTGTGTTATTGTAGCTGAAAACTTGTATCAGACATTTACAACTATGCAATATAGGCCTACAGATTTTAAAATGCAAATTACATAAATTACTAACCCTAAAACACAAAATATAATACATGGACTGTACATGAATTATTTAACATTGAATTAATTGATATAAATAAATAAACATTGATTTAAATAAATATTTAACAGGTAGTTATGTATAAAGTAATATATGCATATATATTATGATACTATTATAACATATAAAATAAATTAGTATAAATAAATATTTACAGCACATATTTTACACTATATTTCACTTCCTGAATGATCTGCAACCTGGGGTTGGGGGCACACCAAATCCTGTTTCTCCTCTGCAACAAACTCCCTAATTTCACAATACAGGTACTGTTGCCTTTTCAAGTCAAGACCCTTGGGAAATATCTGATCAGGCAAGTCATGGTGGTCAAGACTTTCTAACCTAAACCCTTTTTTCCCTAAATCTTGACATACCTCGTCATCATTAAGAAACTGTGTCATTGTGACTGATGTGGATTGATTGTTGAAAGTGAAGTGATGGTAAGCTTTGATGTTCTCAAGCTTTTTGAAGTATGTGCCTAGAAATGCACTCCAATCAAACATGGGCACAAGAATTGTGCCATCCTCTCTACCACAAAGACATGGTACATTGACACCAGATGGACTAGAGGTTTTCACAACATTTGCAATGTCGTCTAAGCAATCGACCTTGTTTCTTCTCAAGTTACGTTTGAAGAGCCCAAAACACCAATCACAGGAAAACTTTGTATGCCCAGCTAGAAGAAAACTCATCTTGATTGAAACATGCCGACCAGTCAAGACGCGCCACATCAAATACCACATTACAAATGAATTTTTGTTTTGGCCTGGACAGTTGTCTGCATGTAGGTGCATGTGCTTTTCGCCCAATCCATAATTCTCCAAATAGAAATGTAGAAGGCTAATTACACAGTTGCTACCTTTACCTGTCTGAACACATTCGTCCAACAAAAAAGTGACCTGCTTTGGCAAGGCCTCACATGCAATGCCAAAAACTCCACATTTGCGAGGCGTTTTGAAGTACATAGGCCCTGGTTGGAGGGGATTGCTGGGGTAATGGATTTGCTGTGCAAAATCCATGCTGTAATGAACCATGCCATCAAAACTGCATGGGACATGTTGACCTAACTCTAAGCCAGGTGGCAGCTCAGCTCTTGAGTCCTTGCAAAGTTTTTGGTAGTAGGCTCGCTCAATTCTGGCCTTCTCTAAATGGTCAATGGCCAGACCATGTAGCTCTGCTTTCTCAGCATCTGACCTGTTGGCTGCTTCACTGATCTTTTTTTGGTATTTCTGGCATGTCCAGCACAGGTCAGTTGCTGGGCGCATAGTTACCACGAATGGCACAACTTCCCGCCAGATGCGACGAAAAGAAACCAGGGAAACCATTCGCCGATTCACTGCAGCAACAGCAACACAGTAATCACCATACACCTTCACTTTAGTGCAATCTGTGGGCAGGAGCTTAAGGTCGCTTCTCCAGAAACCTGGTACTCTCCCAGGGAGGTGCATTCCATGTGTTTCTGCATAGTTAATTATAAAGTGTGCAACATAAATGTTATCCTCCGTCTGCAAAGCATTGGGAGGTTGTCGCTTTAGGTTGCCGTGTGTTCTGGGTGTAACGCCATGTTGTTTATAATGCTTAATTAGTGCGTTCAGTTTATCCTGCCCTATACTGTGCAGGTACTTGAATGTTTCACGGCATATCTTCAGCCCATGGTGGAAGAAATCTGTGCGTTGAGAAGTACGCACAGTCTGCTCCTTTTTTTTTGCTCGGCTTGTGAGCTGGGACAGGTGCATCCCACATGACAATTTTGCCAGTATGGCGATGTCCAGCTCCTCTCTTGACATTTCTAAGTAGCAGCATCTAATCATATGCAGCTCTTCTGGTGAGAACCGTGTAGAACATGGCTGCCCATCGTTGTACTTACAGGTACAAATAAAACTGCCAACATCATTAGAATCACCCTGATGTGGATCTGGTAACCATGGCAGAATCTCTCTGGTATCCTCCATGGAAGGACTGTCATCTGAAATGCAGAAGGATAAAAAGATATCAGACTTAATTAAAACTAAAACTCAGTTCTGTAGGCACATTGGTTACTTTCTGCTTTGTTACTATTGCAAACATGCATTTGACACCCCAAATGCACTCATTTATGGTAGTTGAAAAGCTGCATTGTTTATTGTAATTTAGTGCTGATACAGATCTCAACTGTCAAGTAAACAGTTTGACGTACTACTGCTTTCAATAACTGAGCAACTGATAACGCAAATGTTTCTAGGGACAAAAATAACATTGGATTGAATTGGTATGCAATCTAGCCTTCTTAACGCAAGCACACAATCGTCTGCGAGTGAGCGCCCTCATCAACATCACTCCCTTGTATGAACTACTGATAGACTTATTCCCCGGTTTTCGAAACATCATAAAACTAAGACTAAATGAATGAATAAATACAACTCGTAGCGTTATCTTTCAGTGACATTTCCAGCGTAGCCTACCTGTGATCGCTGTTTAACAAACATAAGGAGCTGTACCTAAACAACGAGACAACCATGAAACGCCCTGTCAGGACACCACTGACTAACTGTAGCTAGCCTACCTCAAACACAGATGTCTAACTGTCCAACTAAATCATTTTGTCTAAATGACAGCCGTTTCAAACACCTTTTTATTTAATTGACAGTTTTGGCTGTCTGTTTCGATCGATGGGCATGTCACATAACGACTTCAGAGGTGTGATCATTCGTTCACCAAAAAAAGTTAGGCTAGCTTACCATAGCATGATTCATCTTCGCTACATTCCCCGTCTCCGCTTTCCACATCACCATCATCCGTGTCCTCGTCTTCGTCTCTTGAAGTAAAATAGTCCAGGATTACATCATTCAAGGCTGAAGCATCTCTCTCATTAAGGAGGTTGATGTTATTGAGCTCATTTAGATGTGCAGCTACCTCGCTTGCTTTGTCAGTCATATTTCGTCTGGCTTGCCGTCGCAGCTGACTATACTACCTAAACAGTTGCTGGGACAGCTGAGGTAAATTTCCCACGTAGCTCACAGCTGATGAGCGGGAAAGGCATCTTATAAACAAGCTCTGTTGCTATGTGGTTTACTTTGCCAGATAGTTACCCCCGTCTTATGGCTCTGGTCCCGTTGACACGAAAGCCGAGTGATCTCCACTTCGCCATCAGCGTTTTTATTTTCACAATGTCGGGGTAACTGAGCTATTTTAGGCTGCAGTGGTTAACTTAAATTATATTTTTAACACATTAAACCGGCGATTTTAGACAAAATATTTTCAGGGATGATAGACAAGATGTTGAACAATAATAATTTATTGAAAACTCAATTTCAGGAAAAAAATGACTTTCGACCTATTTTTGGTCTTTGTTGACAAGCGGCCAGTGCGACATCCGACGGGTTTTCCTAGATTCCATCACATATCGACTAAAGCAAAAGGTTTCGACATGTACTTTGCTCCACCTACTGTGCAGGAGTGGGAATGCAGAGTTATAAGAGGCCCTGACCACATTGGTGACAGATTCAAGAGGGAGAAAGGAAATGTCACTGCAACAGAAAACAACCAACATAGAGATGGAAGATTTGTTTACATGAAATTATTCATAACTGATTTTTAAATTAATGGTTAATGATACAATTCATTTATTTTCCTTTATATAATCCAACTGGTAAGTGTGCTATTTGTGACATATCATCTCTCATAACTGATTCAACAACCACAACACAGGTTACCTTCTGTTCTTATTAAGACTCTGCCATTTCTCATCCCTGCCATTTTAGTGTAATTTGTTTTAAAAACACATAAAATTTGTTAAAAAGGGGAGGAGAAGTACTGGGCCTCTTCAATGTACACCACCTCCCTGGCTGTGTTTATCCACTCACGTGAATTGTCATATCACTGTGACACACAGTCAGATGACAACCAACTTTAGGCTACTTGTTGTTCGGGTCATAGGACCTCATGGTCTCAGACTCAGCACAGATCACAGTTTATCTCTCAGCTTATCTATCTTCAACTTAACCCTTTCTAACTTAACTCTAACCTAAACTAAACACTTGGCTATTCCAGACTATTAGTTTATCTGTCTCAGTATCAACCAAAAAAATCACCTCTACCTCTGTTGCTCAGGCCAAAGTTGCAAAAACCTGATTGTCTTGATTAATGACCAGTTGCTTACCACGTTGCAATTGTTTCACGGCTGTGTAACTATAACATAGGGGAAATCAGGGGTTACTTGACTCAGTGTGGCAGTCAGCTCTTGACACAAAATATGGTTATCTCTCATCTTGGCTACTTCACTATAATCAACCCAAAGGAGCACATTTGACTGTTCTGTTTCTTGACCTACACTAGTTAGGCATGGATACTCCAGTGAAATGCAAGTCTCTAACATATGCCTGCCTCAGAGTCTCCACCCGCTTATGGATGTACCGGTAGTCATAAAAGCGTATGCACTCATTCTGGTCCTCCAAAGAACATTATCTGGCCTTGCCATTCCTTTGCTCAGGGTAATTGTGTTGTTCATCCTTTAACATAAACTTTCTATTAAAACTCACCACCAAAAAAACACATGTACATTGCATGAACATGATTCTTAATCTGACTCAGTCAGTTATAATGTTTTTAACCCACACATCATTTGTACACATGGTCTATCTCCTGGTGACCTCTGGTACTGCATATTAACCCAGTAATGTCTATCAAGACTGTTCTCTTTTGTGGTTCCTTAAAGATTAAATTACTAACAAGCGAACTTACCAACAGACACCTAAACTGGTCTTTTGTATCTCTTACTCTTGCACTTACCTTTCCAGTTGAGCAAGGTCTCCTCCATCTCCTCTGATTACTGCCACTTTATTGTTTTTCCTAAGAGTAAGTGATTTTAGATAAAAGTGTCTGCTATGTGTAATGTTATGAGAAGTAAGTTATTTCTATGGACCTGTTTTGTTTTCTGTAATACATCTATTAAACTGGTTAGCAACCCACCTGAACATATTTAATGCAAAATATGTTTCTCTTCTCCTAGTGGCTTCTGGCAGCTATCTTTAATAAGGTCTTATTTACTGAAACTACTAGGGTTGGACAGCCACAAAAATAGCAAACATATCCATGGGAAATGTATAAGTTTACATTCTGACATCTGTAATGTCAAACTAACAATGATATTCCACAACTCCATTCAGTGGAGAGCGTTAATGTAACACTGTACAGCTGATGAAATAGGGTTGTGCCACTTTCACCAAATCCATCATGAGAAATTAATATTAACAACATTTTTAAGTAACATTTTTTTGGGCACAGAAAAACCTCAGTGAAGTGCTAATATGCACATCAATGTGAATATCATACAGAATATCTGTGTGCTATACCCGTAGTCTCAAGGCCTTCATTATATGTGTTAGTATGTTCAAGTCTAAAAACATGTTTTTTTCACTTGTGGCTAAGAGCATTACTTTTAAACAACCTCCACAACTGATTACCAAGTGCTTCCAGCGTTCCTTTTCAAGTGTGTGGCATTAATAGGAAGGGCGCTAGATACAACAAAACAAGTTCGATTATGAAGCTATATGTCAATTTATAATGACAGATGTTTATTTTTATTGTATACTTTAAATCCATTTATGGACAAGGTAACAAGGTAACTGCACAAGTGTAAAATAATGAAGTTAAATCAAAGAAAATAATCTCACACAAACCGTAACACATTAATTCATAGTAGTTCATTTTTAGTTTCTCTCCATTCTCATGTACAAAAAACAAAACACACATTTTTGACAACATACTATGATACTCTATTACTTATGTTGGAGTTTTTTGTCTTTTTGTCATTTTTATTGTTCCACATATTTATACTTGTACATACAAACAACTACAATCTCTACAGCACGGTACAATGATAACGTGATAAATTTCTGTCACATTTAAATTATGGCAATACATTTCAATCGACAAAAGCTTCAAAAGACCTATGGTGTATTTTTTGTAGAGTACTTAGATGTTGGCCGATCACTGAATTTTTTGTCTTTCTTGTTTAATCGCTAACACCTGTGCTTTTGCTGAAGGTGGCCTGTAAATTTTCAATGTGCTTTCTCCTAATGGTTCCCAGGTGTGTCAGAGATACATATTTTTATTCGTCACTTATTGCTTTGTTTACTTTTTGCACAAATAATTGATTGTTGCTCCCGTCAGGATACGAATACAAAAAAAAGTTGAAACCCTGTAACAGAATGGAACTTATACGACCACCAAAAACAATCCGAACAAGGGAAGTTCACAATTAGGTCCAAGACCGCTTCCACACTGAGACAAACTCGTAGTGTCACTGAGATAAGGTTACTTGCATTTACACAGCTTTTTATGACAGCAATATTGACATCCTCAATGTGATAACTCGGTGGAACAGGACAAAGCATAAGACCTGGTAAGTGAGATTACAAAGCATGCGTAATAAGCACTGATGGTAAGAGACAGACTGATCTCTATATGCGCCACTGAATCCCTCCCACTGGGTGCCGGAACGATTCTGAATCAGACCCCACTGGGTTTTGGACAGGACCGGATGCACCCGCAACCCATTTTTTTTCTCTCCATATTTGCATAATTCTACATATGTCCATGTGTGATAGATCTCTGTGACACTGCTGTAACAAACCCAATGGTCTTGTTCTTCAAATCACATTACAGAACAGAACATCCTTGGTGCTTATACGCACGTCCACTGCTTAAGAGTGGCGCAGGGCTGTCCATTTCAAATATGTCATTAAAATGGACTCATTTAGACTATGGCTTTTACTGTTGACTTTAACATACCCATTCTAACCAATGGGCAACATTGATTTAGCGCTAAAATGCCACTGTCTTCTGTGCCAATTGGGAAGGTACTGGAGGTTTGGGCCTGCAGCAGGAACTGGCATCATGTTCAATTGACTTCCCATCATGTCATTAACCCCAACTGCTGATTAGACTTCATCCTGAAAGACTCCCCTGATAATCATGTGTCTGTTTTTTAGTCCCTAGTGTATGTGCCATGCCATATTGTCTTTGAAGGTTAACTGGTAAAGAAGTATAAAACATTTGGCAATCAACAAGAGATATAATTCATGGCACAAATAAGATCGTCACAAGTGTGTCTGTGACAGAGCTGGTATACCAACTACACTGGGAAAGGAGGGGGGGTCAGGATGGCAGTTAATGTGTTTTCAGCAGAGAGGAGTGACAGAGTGTTTGCAAGAGGCCCTTGGTCTAAGGTCCCAAAACAGCAAACAGCAGTACAAGCAGTCAGCATGGTCTGAATGATGGCTCTGTCGCAGAGAGCTTAAAAAGTGGTAGGCCACTAACATTGTGCTTTTGTGATGCTGTTTTGTGACCTGCAGTTGCTTTGGTTTGTTTCATGTAGTTCCACTGAATGAAGCAAACACCTCCCACTAATGTGTGTTTTTTTTTTTTTTTCGACCGGCAAGGCAAAGGGGGGAAGTATCGGATGAGTGTCTAAAATGGTAACCACAAGTGGTGTAACTACAACAACGGATTGCTTTACTACAGGGTGTGTCCAAAGCTCCACACCCACAATATGGCTGCTATCCTACAGACTGGCAGTACAGATTCTGTGACGTTACTACTTGTAGTTATTTAGGGCAGAAATTCGGTTTTGTTGTTGTTGTCGTTGTTGTCACTGAGCAATTCACGTCCCCCTTTAAAAAAGCAGACATTCCATGCTACTCAAATGTCCTTATCAGCTGACCACACAAACTGCCATCCAATGGTTCCCAAGGCAACAAAGGAGTAAATTGTATAATTTCAGATGGATATATCCTTGTAGGTGTTAACATGTCTCCCTGTACTTGCCTGTTGTGTTTCTCTATATAGATTCAGTTTGTGTTTACGAGACACAGGTCAACAATCAGGTCAGCGATGCCATGGTTGAATAAGTTCCCATAGACCCTGGCACCACATCTGTATTCTACAGAAAGTAAAAAAATATATATAAAATAAAAAACACTAAACAACCAAACCCCCATTACAAATCAAGTTAAATGAATATTTAAAAATGTTCGAGTACACTCAACAGTTCACATGCAAGCACACATACTTACACACACACTTACATACATACATACCTACAAACAGATACCTCTTTCTCTTGGCAAAAGACAGGAAACAAATAATGGGCAATAGAGTATGCAGTTCCTGCATATCCATATATAGATCTGTTTATCCTCTGAATTTAAACATCATTTAAAATAAAAGCAAATATATCTTGACAAATCAATACACATATGTACATCAAATGGAATCTATCTAATACATGTTATATTGGTAGATTTTTTTTTTATATCCGAAAAAGAAAGTCATTGTTTTTCTAGTGAATGTTATTGTATATATTAGCTAGTAAATCTTTCAAACATACAGACTTGATTATGGACTAAACTGCAGTTGTCATATTTATATTCAATACATAATTTACATCATCATTAAAATAAACCTATAGGTTTTTATAGTCTTGTCAAACCATCTTGTGCTTAGTTTAGACTTCCCTTAGTTTTTTTTTTGTTTATGTTGTGTGTGAACCTAGTTGGAAGTGTCTTGTGCAGATGGGTGAAAAGACGTGGGTATTTCTTAACTAATGCACAGTCCTGGGTAACGCCACAGACAGCCACTCGACATAGGAGGAAAAAGGGGGGAAAAACAAAAAAAAATGTTTATGCACATCCAAGGAGAGTGTGCTTTTTGACATAAAACGTTAAAGAGGAAGTGATTTCCACAGACGTACTACAAAATGGACTCCAGAGGCTAGGGGCCTTGCTGAGGGATCTGTGGATGAAATATAGAACATTGCGCAAATGATCTCTTTTCAGGTATTGTCTTTCATGGCTTGGACAAGCCACAGCAAAATTCCACCTCTATTACTTATACAGCAATGTCCTTTTCTCTGGTATATCACATTTATACTATCTTCGAGCATATTTCAATGCATTTTCACACGTGATTACATGCCTAACACTCTCTAAATAGTCTAGGTTGAAAGCATATTCAAGATGCAGCACGATGTGTGTGTATCGGGATCCTTCAGTCACTTCTGTGTGTCAAAAAGTCACTTACTGCATACCTTTACGACATTAAACTACAGTACACAGATGAGCATTGGTCAGACTGTTTGGATACAACTAGTATAGCCACAGGTTTGTTCCTATTTCAAAACAGCTGTGCTTTGAACACAAGAAGTGCTTCACAAACCTTTTTTTTCAGACAGCTGGTCCATCTCACATGTACACACAACTTACACACAAACAGCTGCTATCTTTTAAAAAAAATGTTTTGATGATGAACAGACCAGAGGTACACAATATATCAACCACCACCATCACACTATATCAACACTGTCCATTCAGAAATACCAATTGCCTGACTCCACAGCCTCCCCACTTTGTTTGAGATAGCACACCATTTTGAATAGGGATTTAAAGGGAAAAATCAAACAGACCGTGAGTCGATCGTCACATTCAAACTACAAAGAAACTGAATCTGGAATGTCTGTCTAAAGATGGCAGTTTTTTTCTGTACACACACACAATACACACACACACACAACCATTACTTTGAGGGATTCACGTCTTGATTTTGTCACGAAAACCAAAACCCTGAAATCCCTGTGATTGTGCCACATTTAAAAAAAACAAGACAAAATGGAGATGGACTTTCTGAGTACACGCAGGTGATGAGAGAGGAACGGACCAGAAAAAAACTGAATTACCCTGTAAAGGAAAGCTAGAGTTTTTTTTTCCTGTGTGGACAGATAATTGCATGGTTTGTAGTTATAAGGCCTACAATCTCACCACATCATCTTGCAGAAAAGGCTTAACCTACTCTCAAACACAGGGAGGCTTATTTTTTCTCATTTAAAACGCACGTCCAATTACCCGAGTGTCAAATTTTTGCTGTGTATCCCAACAAACAACACATTAACAACAACTGAAAAAAGCAAAATACGTTAACAGACGAGGTTGTTGAGAGTAATATCTATCAATGACACCTCCATGGCCAAGTCTGCAAGTGAGATCACTAGGCTGGGGTTTTGTGTGGGGTGGTGGGGAGGAGGGTGGTCTTCACAGTGTGGCTTTCCCTACACTACACTGCCACCTTTAGGCAGGGAGGCCACACTACTGCAGCACTATGCCCCGTGTTTCGGGCAGCTTCAGTGCCAGGAAGCTGCCCGCGGCCAGAGCACCGGAGGCAAAAAGGATGGGCACCGCTTTGGTGATACCCACAAACGACTGGAAGATGCTTATACCTAGAACCGCTGCCAGCTTGCACAGCGCGTTCAAGAACCCGAAGGCTGTGGTTCTGTGGAGAGAAGAGAGAAGGGCCGTGGCTTACATCAGGGTTTGAAAATAATAATAATAAATAATACTCAGTATTAGCATCTGCACTGGCTTTTGTGGAACAAAAGCTTCAGTAACACCTCATTTGGACTGCCTGCCGATAGAGACATTAATTGGTGGATTGCTGAAATTCTGTTCCTCTTAATCCAGCCCAAGCCCTATCCCTAACCCTTAACAAGACACAGACTTTCAGCATATTTTGTATTAATAGCTTATATTAATTAGGTTATTATAATAACCTAATAGTAGCTTATTATAGTATTAATAACATCTGTATATATCTGGTGTTATAGGATCATCTATAGGACTATCTATATTGACAGAGAGCTGATCGTCATATTCACACTACAAAGAAACTAAATCTGTGTTATATGATCATCTACAGGACCATCCAAATGAAGTGTGACCAAAGCTTCAAGCTAAAGCAGAAAAATGATTACCTAATAAAATGAGAGTCACAAGTAAACACAGAAGACTCCTGTGTGTATCATAGTCTGAGCACTCCTCTGGGACTCCATTAAAAACATCTGTTTTTTGTCAGAAATCATTAAGAGCACAGCTAAATCACTAGTTATCTCCAGACAAGGTCAGATGATGCACGCTATCCCTTTTCGAGCTGTCTCCCAGTGCTGCCACTGAATGGAGCGAACAGTCTGACCACAGAGGGGTGCTAAACGATACACGATGAAAAATATTCTCCAGCAGCCACCAAGGTTAGGGCCGCAATGAAATGGGTGGGATCCATGATCTGACCAATCATGCCTTCAGACATTTTGAGAGGAAATTTTTCATAAGGCCCCCTCAGAAATGCACTGTAGCAATCCCTTGCCAGCACACAACAGCATTGCAGCATAACAAAATCTACGCAGAAGATAACTGGTGTACAATTAAGCAGGGACTAAGGAATTAGGTTACTGCTGTAAAAGAATTATGGACCGAAATTACATTACTGTGATCATATAATTCATGCTTTTTAAATTTATCACTATGCTCAGTCTGCTTTAGACATTCAATTAGGCTGTAAAAAGGTGGTGTATCTTAAGTATATTCTATAATGAATGTGACAGAGTCTGTATATAGCTATTTATATAACGATAACAGGACTATTACCATTAGGCTACAAAAAAAAGTACATTTCATTTTTAGGTATAGCCGTTTAATTGACATGGCCATTTTTGTTCGAAGACCATCCTTTTTGTTCAGTAATGACAAATGCTATAATGACTCACTTGCAGTGAAGACAATATGACCTGTTGTTTCAGACTAACATCTAATTAAGGTCTTGAAAAGCCGTCAGACACTGTGTTTATCCACAGCAAATGAGAGCACGGACACCTCATTTGTCAGTGACACAGCACCGCAGGCAGGGGAGGGAGGGTAGGTGGGATTTACCTTTTGTCCGACGGGTAGAGCTCCACTGTGAGCACGTCCAGGGCGTTCCAGGATGCGATGCTGATGCCTCCGAAAAGACAGAGCAGGGCGATCATGGCCGACTCGCTGTTTCCGAAGGACAGGAAGAAACAGCTGACACAGGAGATCACGCTGGAGCCCGCTGCAGTGACAGCCATCAGAACGGGGACAGTTAAGAAGAGGCCCTCAGGAATATGTAGCATTGGTTTTAAAGACCCTATGCATTTAGCTAGTCTTATTAGTAAATGTTACACCAGAGAGAAAGAAAACTACAAAAAATATGTCATTAAACATTATGTTATATATATACAGCCCTGGAAAAAAACAAGACATAATCTAGAGATCACTATTTGAAGTGCTGACTTCATTTTTAAAGCTGTACATTAGATATTGTATGCCTAACTAAGGGAGGTTGATATAATACACTTAAAGCAAAAAGCCCACTGCTGTGGGAGAATAATTTGATTGTAAAATTCTGCTTCACAGCATTTTAACTGCCTTTCTTACAGGAGCACGTTCTTGTTGTGTGTGGCGCTAAATTGAACAGGGCAGAGCAGCTGTTGAGAAAAGCTAAATGTTATTACCGCGCCCACTAGACCTAAAACAAGAGAGAGAAAGAAAAAAGGGAACATGCTCCGTTACCCAGCATCCTCAGCCGTCCGATCTTATCCATGAGCAAAGCCGACACGATGTTCCCCGGCAGCACGGCCAGGGTGCCTAGGAAGCTGACGAAGTAGATCATGTAGGCGTTGTTCTCGTCGCTGAAGTCTAGCAAGCAGCCCTCTTTATTGTGCAGGAAAGTGCTGTTGATGAGCTTGCTGTTGACCAGGCGGTACTTGAAGAGATCTGAAATGAAGACAGAGGAGGGCCATGATGTAGATCTAGCACTAGCATCTAGACTAGTTCATCTTTCAGATGGCAGAGAGTGCGGTGGAGCGCAGGCTGTCTAGTAGGCTGTCAAACTGAACGAGCAATGAGAGTAAACAGCAGCTATTTACAGTTCTTACCCCACAGAGAATTTGGTTTGACGTTTTCACGATTTGGAGACTGAATCACATCTCCACAGTTGCTGGATATTCTGCTAGATATACTGAATTTGTTCTTATTTAATCGACTAAATTACATCTCAGTTGTTGGTGAGCATAATGCCAGACATGTTGAATTTGTTCTTAAATAATATTTAGTAATTCGTAATCTTATATTTATTACAAAATGTATTGCTTCTTTACTCAGGACAACATGATCACATAAGGCAAATAAAATATGTTAATAAATACAGTGACTGACGCTGTGGTATATGAGGTGTTAGCTACAGATATGCACAGATACGCCTTTGCTTACTCTGTTTTCCTCTGCATGCTTGTAGCTTGTTTGTAAGTGATTTATTGTAAGTCACTTTGAATAAAAGCATCTGCTAAATGTAACATAATGTAACATAAAATATAAGGTGACTGTGGCTGTGCCATTTTTACTGAGGGTAGCATGTGATTTGTGCAAGATTATCAGGCCTATCTGAGTTTTGTTTGAGTCTCTGAAGCTTGGGTATTGATGCCTTCTCTGGTGAACAATCAGCCAGTGTCTGTTAGAACCAGATAAAGCTGTGCAGCCTCATCAGAGCCGTGTTGCTAGGATACCTGAAACATTTGAGGCACACTCAAGTGCGACAAAATGAATCCATTTTGACAAGAGAGAGAGAGAGAGACAGACAGAGACAGACAAAGAGAGAGAGAGAGAGAGAGAGACAGACAGAGAGAGAGAGAGACAGAGAGACGGGGAAAGGGAGGTAGAGAGAGAGTGAAAGAGAAAGAAAAAACATACCAGACAGTTTCATCAGATTTGTCTCCACCAGGCAATTAAACTGACATATAGACTGTCTTGTGCACTTTGTAGAGGGAGGCACATAAATGCACTTGAACTGGCAGTGGAGGGGCTTTTTATATTCTACCCTGTTATGTGGTTACATGCAGGCAGTATGTTCCAACCTGTGTTGTAGAAGAGGGTTGAGATGAAGGTGCAGTTCCTGAAGAAGGTGTTGCTGGAGGTAATGTCCTCAAAGTAGCATTCCTCAAACAGAGAATCCTCAAACACCATGGACTTCATCTTGAGGTTTAAGAACCTTTAACATAAAACAATGTGTGAGTGAATGTGTAAATCTGCTAGCCTGGGCCCGCCGATACTGGCTGTGACAGCGAGGCTATGAATATGAGGCATTCAATGTTATATGTTGTGGGCACACTGCTGAGTATATGAAACACTATATGCAGTCCATTTACCAATTACCATCAAAGAAATAAAATTACAGTATGCAAGGATAACATCTGTGGTTGAAACTTTCTTAATATGGAAAGAAAATTAAATGTATACACATTTACATAATATCATTTTCATGCTAATTTATTAGAAGCAGTGACAACTAATATACCATAACCTTTTTGAAACTGGTCAACTCTTAATTTAGATCAATAGATACATAACCAAACAATAAAAACTATCAAGAAAGATTAAAGAAAAAAAATTACTTGTTGTTGAAGAACTCTCCATTGCGGTGGACCTGGTTCTCCAGAGTGAAATTGAAGGTGACGTGCTCCACCTTCTCCTTGATAAAGACTTTGGTGCGTGAGGCATACTCCTGCTTCTGGAGGTACTTGATCATGTCAGGGAACCACACAGTCAAACCGTAATAGCTAGAAATATGAAGAGTAACAGACAGAGAACAGATTAGCTTTACAACATGAACACAATTAGTTAGCTGTATTTTGACGTGAGGCAAATGGACATGTCTGACCACCTCTTGATGGACAAGCAGACTTGTGACTAAAATGTCATTAAGAGCGCTATCTTCATTAAACAACTAATGCAACAATGATACGCGAGGATTAGCAAAAAAAATCCTGAAGACATGGAAACAACTATAAATTGATGAATAATTTATTAAATGATATCAGAGAGGGGGGCTGTCCAGTCTTGTGTATGTATGTACAGTATGTGTGATAACAGCTGGTGGCATTGAACATTGAGTCATGTGCCCTAACAGCACCACTTGAGGGCAAGAGGAGGGAGAACTATGCCGCAAGCGCTGAGATATTCACAGTGATCAATAATTTATCCAAAGGCGTTCGGAGGGGCAGGGTGAGTAATAGTGCTGTTAATATTGAGCCGCACAGCGGGCATGAATAGAGCCGGGAACCGGTGCTCGCTCAGGGGGTCTCCACACACACACACACACACACACACACACACACACACACACACACACACACACACACACACACACACACACACACACACACACACACACACACACACACATACACACACACCTGAAGGACATGGAAAACCACACAGCCATCATCATGTAGGTGGTGCGACGGAACTCGGGATTGAAGACGGTCAGGAAATTGCTCCACACCTGCGGAGGGTTAAAAGAAATGGGCGATAGAATTAGAAAAGAAAAGGCTCCTCCTCTTGGAGTTATATTAGGTGCTAAGTAGCACATTTTTCACACCAATTACTTAATGCTTAATATTCTGTAGTTAGATTCATGTAAAAACACACACACAAAATACAAAAAAACCCACTTTTGCTTAGGACAAACCAAGATGGGGCACATACTGTATAATATAAACAGGTCTAAAGGTAAAATGGGGGATGATGTTTGCATAGTGACGGCACCTGATGAAACAGCTGGGTCAGCTTCATCCTCCATTTCTGGTGCCAGGCAACAGAATCTCCCATGTCCACCAGCTCATCCATCGTCTTCACAGTCTTGATGGTAGTGACCTATAGCATTTTGAACATAGAAGCTCACTGTAAAGATTCAAGTAGTTTCAAGCAGTGCCACTCGCTACATGATCTGCCTGTTTTGGCAATTCTGCTGCTAAAATCCTTAAGAGATGCACCTGAAGTGGTTGACCTTCATTTTGTTTCACAGGAGGTGCTAAGAAACACACTTGAATGTGGTGTGTGTGTGTGTGTGTGTGCAATAAACAGAGGATAAAGGACAAGAGTGTATCTGTGATATAATGTTGTGACACATAGATAGTGGAGGACGACAGTATATGGGATGCAGTGTTGTGTGCTCGGTGGAAACTTACAGAGAAGACCCTCTCAGGGTAGCCCTTGGCCCTCATGTTGGTGTCATGAACCTGCTTCAGGATCATCCAGCCCTCATCATGCTTGCCATTCTGCCAACACACAAACAAATGTGGCACATCTGGCAGATAGTCTCAAGCAATCATTTAAGCAATAGAGATATTCCGTACTCTCTGAATAACACTCCTACAGCACTGGTTAGCTTTTTTGAAGAAGAGACTCCATTTTCGTTAAAATGGCCAAGGCTTCGCAGGGTAATATTTTAAGGGTTAAGTTGGGTTACATACTGTAACTATACAAAGACTGCCAAATGTTTGTTTAAGACATAGGGATAGTTTAAGCATTATGTTTTATCTACATAAAGTGTTCTAATCCAGGGGAAGATATGCTCTCATTCAATACCAAAACATGGATATGACACATCATTAGAGCATGGCTCAGCTTGTAACTCACAAGGGAATTGGCCATTGGATTAGGACGTGTGTATTGATTTTAAGTGTGCTGCTCATTCATACCACCATTTAAATTATGAATTTATTCCTTCATTAATTCTTAATAAGCTGCTTTGAATATTTTAGTGCTGCCGTTTAAACTGTTGTAAAAGGCCTCTAAAATGCCTGGAATTCAGCCATATCAAATAAATTAGAAATATCAGCAAGGGTGGTACAAACTGATTTAGGCAAACTACACACAAAAGCTTCCAAAACTTATTTTAAACTGGAACTGTCTTCAAATACGCCTATTTTCATCGTATTGTGATTGTTGATGTACTTTCAATATAAAATAAATGTTTATGATGATGTTCTTCTTAAACTTAATGATGAGCTTTTTTTGTACTGAAATAGAGAGGTCGGTGCCTTGCTTTGATTGCTGCTCTCGGAGCTAAGGGTGTCCCAGTGACCTGTGCCTACCTCCAGATAGAAGCGGGGGCTCTCGGGCATGGTGTTCAGCGCTGCTATGGCAGCCACAGCCGGGAAGGCACACACCAGCACAAACACACGCCAGCTGTGGAACTGGTACGCCGAGCCCATCTGGAAACTCCAGCCTGGAGAGAGAGAGAGAGATACAGAGAGAGAGAGAGAGAGAGAGAGAGAGAGAGACAGAGACAGAGACAGAGACAGAGACAGAGACAGAGAGACAGACAGAGAGACAGACAGAGAGAGAGCGAGAGAGACAGAGAGAGAAAGAGAGAGCGAGAGAGAGATAGAGAGAGACAGAGAGAGAGACAGAGAGAGAGAGAGAGAGAAAGGAGAGAGAGAGGGAGAGAGAGAGAGAGGGAAAGAGAGAGGGGGAGAGACAGAGAGACGAACAGAGAGAGAGACAAAGAGAAAGGATAAGAGAAAAATAAAGTGAGAGAGATAAAGAAAGAAACAGAAACAGAAACAGAGTGAGAGAGGGGTTGAAATAGCATTTACTGAGACGTAATGCAGTTATGTTTTATTACTAACAAAATATTATTTAACCAAAGATGTCCCCTCTGGTTCCAGCATCTCTTTCTCAGCATGCAGAAAACATCATTACAGTCAGCATATACCAGGAGGGGGCACATATAAATAGCACAACTGGCCCATGACTGAATACATAAAACAATTGGCTCATCTCATCATTACACCATGCCATTTAATGCCACTAAATTTACTCCTCCTACTAATGAGTTTCTGCAGTCACAGGAAGCTTTACAGACTGTGAGTCTGCTACTTCAATTATGATGGTGATTTATAGCAACTAAGCAGAGATCAGGGACTCTCAGAAGGCTGTGGAGAATCGTCAGAGGGACAGAGAGAGAGAGAGAGAGAGAGACTAAGGGATATTAAGCTTGTAAAAACCCTTCTCTTCCGAGACTGCTTCCCTTCCTAACAAAACTAACAAAAAATAACAATCACTAAACCAACTCTCTCTTTCTCTGTCCCCATGTGGGAGTATGTATGTCTGTAGTGTCCCTGCTCCGGGAAACTTATTCAGACACATGCATACCTCCCTGTATGTATAAAGGTTGCCTGCTTACTCAGTGTCCCTTTACACCTCTGTCAGCTTATGTCCTCCTTTTTGGATAAAAGCGTCTGCCAAATGCAATGCAATGTAATGTCATATTTTTGTTTTCTTGTACCGTAGTGTGGGATGATGGCCCAGGCCATGGCTGCGGCGTAGATGCCCCCGATCATCCAGAACATGCAGAGCCAGCTCAGGTGCTCTCCACGCTTCTCCTGGGCCAGGAACTCAGAGTAGTAGGAGAACACGATGGGAATGGAACCTCCAATACTGTGCAGAGAACGGGAGAGACAGAGACAGAGACAGGAAAAAGATAGAGGACAGAGGGGAACAGAAAGAACAAGAGAAAAAGAGAGTGAAAGGAGGACAGAGATAGTGAAAAGAGAGAAGGAGAGAGAAAGAGACAGAGAGAGAGAAAGAGAGAGGGAGAGTAGTGTGAGAGAGACAGGGAGAGAGCAGAAGAGTGGAAAGAGAAAAAAGGGAGAGAGAGAAAGAAAGAACGAGAGAGAGAGATCAGTGATGACAAGAGATAAAGAAAAAGACGAAGCAGGGAAAGATAAGATTAGTGTGAGTGTAGGAGTGAGTGACAGTGAGAGCAAGAGAGACAAATAGAGAGATAAAGAGAAAGATAATGGGGGTGACTACCACTAAAGATAATTAACTCGCTCCTCTCTAATTGAATCCCATTAACATCCCCCTCACTGGCAGAACCAGAGGCTGAGAGTGAGTGAGTAAGCCTAAGCCTAAGTGTGAGCCTGAGCCTGAGTGTGAGTGGGAGTATGAGTGGGAGGGAGAAGGTCGGTGTTCCATACCCGACGCCAGAGAGGAGGCGGCAGAAGAGGAAGGAGCTGTAGCCTTGCACGAAGGAGGAGAAGAAGGCGAAGACACTGTTGAGGGAGAGAGAGATGAGCAGAGTCTGCCGTCGGCCAATCCGGTCCGCCAGGCCCCCCCACACGAAGGCACCCACCATCATGCCCAGATACACAATCAGGCCTGGAGGAGAGAAGGAGAGAGAAAGAGAAAGAGGGAGAGAGAGACAGAGACAGAGAGAGAGAGAGAGAGAGAGAGAGAGATAGAGGCATACAGACAGCAAGAGAGAAAGAGAAAGAAAAAAGAAAGAGAGGAAAAAAGAGAAAGAGACAGAGAAAGAAAGGATAGGAGGATAGAGAGAAAGAGGTAGAGGTAAAGAGAAAAAATAAAGAGACACAGAGAGTAGTTAGGATGAGCAGGGAAAGCTTATCACTAAAAATAATACACCACAGAGGCATAAGAGTAAAAATAGACTCTGGTTCTTCTTGTTAGACCGACTATAGCCTCCGGCAGAACATTACAGAGGAATTGTAACTAAATTGATCTACAGATTAAAAGTGCATAAAACATGAGAAAAAAAACTCAGGTCTGCTTTCACAAAAGCAGAAAGAGGAATCTGGACTACCATGTTGTTGTTGGTTCATTTATGAGTGTAATACTCAGTCAAATGCAAATGTGTTAGCACACAACACACCCAATGTTATACCATTGTGTTTGTCTTCAAATAAGCAAATATCAGTGAGTGTCAGTACAGTTGTCGACATCTTTGACACGCCTTTGGAAATGGATATTCAGATATTGACTGTCTGACCACATTTTCACAATTTTCATTTCTGTGGCTGACAAGATGTGATGACAATGGGGATGGCGGTCTTGTCGCCTGCTAACCACACGTACGCCAATGTGTGAGACCCCAAGGCTATGAGTCAACCACAGAAGTCACACCATAGACCCGCTCTGCAGACACGGCCATCGACTTCCTGCCTCTGCGACCGCATACCGTACAATACCAGTTATCAGGGCTGGCACACACACACACACACACACACACACACACACACACACACACACACACACACACACACACACACACACAAAGAGTGTCTCTCATTTGATTTCTATGTCTAGCCTGCATCCTCAAACTGCCACCTCAGAAACGGTATAGACGATCACAAGATAAAGCGCTTTAGTTGACTAAAGCCTTTCTTTAAGTTTGATAAATGAGGAGACATTTTACCTTTAAGGACCTGCCATGTTTTCGATCTGGCAACGCACTTACTCAGCCGATTTCACACATTACTTACCTTGCCTGCCAGCAGTAGGGGCTCGTTAGCGGATTTAAATGGATGATTTAAAATGCTCATTTATTCTACCTCATGGAATATTAGCTCTGCACTTGTAGGTTACGAGACGAGTGACCCCCAAACTCACCCAGAAAGCCTCTCTTTGTAAATTCTGTGCTACATTCCAAAACCCCTTTTTTATCTGATGAAAGGGCACACCTTATAATACTGGCACAATTTTTTTGTCATTTGGCATGGAGTACATGCATTATTACAGCACAGCCGAACATGGTCTTCTACCATCAGCCTGACAGCAGCTCTCGCTTTATGGATAAAACAAAACCAACACAACCAACCAACCAACCAAACCTCTTTATGGATAAAACCAACCAACACCTTTTACACAAAAATAGCAAAAATATATGTGAAAATATATTTGTGGTTAACACAAAAAATCCCACAAGACCCTTTTTCTCTAAGTGCCTGTGAGTGTAGCTAATGTGCTCTATGAAGCATCACATAGTACAGCTGAAGCTACAGCAGCAAGAGCCACTGGGAGCCTTGGCACTCCAGGCCCCTCCCAACCACCCAGTTAGTGGCCGACAGGGCCGCAGTGCTGGGGCCCAGGCTGAGTTCTATTCTCTGAGGCTGGCCTCAAGGTGACCACACACTGTGGTCCTTCCAGTCCTGGTGTTTTCAGCTGTGGCTGCAGCAGCATCATGCTCACCTTGGCCACACACAATGGACCTCGACGGCAGTGGGGGGAAGAGGCGGCGATGACAGGCTAAGATTAGTCGTGCCTGCATTGCAGAGGCTTTGTCATAGATGGCCCCTGCTGCTGCTGCTGTCGCTATCTGTTTACCCTCATGACCCTCCTCTTTTTTACCGTGCCTGTTCCCAACTGTTAAAGACCCAGTACAGTCAAAATAATGTAGTCTCTAAGGTTGTCTTATCAAAGATAGAGTTCATACTAACCTGTTGTCAATTTTGAGCAAATATGAACATTTCTGCAAGGTAATTATGTTCTAAGTTAAACATTGTAAAACTATAGAGCGTAGGTAGGTACGTGTAAGCTGTAATGACTGTATATACAGTCATTGGCAGGCTCAAAGCGCTGAGAAACTGCCCACGCAATGCTATACTGTGCTAAACATATTCTCATTAGGTAAGCAGAATGCATTTTAGTCCTCCCCCCCTACACTTTCACCAACTGCAAAAAGCGGCAAAAAGCTGATAAACTGCATAACTCTACAATGCAGTAGAACAAACTCTATAATAACAATGGCTATTGGGTTAGTCTGATTATATGATTCTGGCCCCATTTCAAAACAAACTGGTCATAGCCTACACATTTCCAGCAATGTACCTGATTTTGAAAGGTCAAATGAGTTTTTTTTAACTCAACGACCTGCAATTGTTTATGCTGCAATGTTCTACAACACTATGACAACAAGACCGACTTGTCATAATTTTTCAGGGAACCAACAACATGTGCATAGTTGACCTCCGTACTTCTGTCACCAGCAGTCAGTGGAACTCATACAATAACGGCACACTGTCTTCTACTGTGACTAGTCTTCTGAGAGCATTTGTGGTTCTACGATTGTGTAGTATGACACTGCCAATCATAAATGACAATCGTGAAAGACAAAAAAAGATCATGTACTCTAATCCTGCTACTACTGACCCTCCTCTTGTATCTGTGCCGGCTATCTGTCTTTTTAAAAAAAAGGGGCTAACGCAGACATACACCGGCACTGCAGGAGGAAGGAGCTGTCCAAGGTGCTGATCTCTGTTCCCCCCTGCAGCACTCTCGATCGGCTGTCACATTAACCTCTCAGCCACCTCGCCGGCCCGTCAGCAGCTCCTCTAATGGACCGACTTAGCAGGGAGGCCGCGTCCAGCCGCTAAACACCCAACCCGCCACCCCCACCCGCTCTCTCACCCTCTCCCCCTCTCTCTCCTCGCTCTCACTCTCTATTTCTCTCTTTCTTTCTCTCTCTCTCATTTTCTTTATATCTCTCTCTCTTTCTCTCTCTATCTCTCTCATTCTCTCTATATCTCTCTCACTTTGTCTTTCTCTCTATATATCTCTCTCTGCCTCTCTCTATATATCTCTCTCTCATTTTCTCTCTCTTTCTCTCTATATCTCTCTCACTTTCTCTCTCTTTCTGTCCATATCTTTCTCTCTCCCCCACTCTCCCCCAGCTCCCCCACCAACACCACAGGACTGCTGTCAGCCAGAGCTTAAAAAACTCGGATTGATTCCCTGCTGGCTTTCAGTGTGCTTCTACACAGTTAAGAGGAGGCAGCAACTAAACAGACTAGCAACAGCACTATATTTACACCCCAGACCTTCCATACAGTATTAGAAGGCAGCAAATGGGGATGGACAAGCTATGGCACACTGTTAAGGCTTTGCAAGTTTGGGGAAATATGTCATTGTAATTTTTTTTCTGACAGATATTGCATTTGTGGTGAGATTTGTAGTAGATGTTTTTTTAAAGTCAGGCTTCAGTTTAGTATCGCATGGTGCATGTGTCATGTAAAGCTATGCAATCCTGATAAGTACAGTTCTCTTTCTGTCACATAAGGAGGTTGACATGGGTATTTTAATCACGGATGTGACAAGATCAGGCACTGGGATGTACATGATTAATTGCAGCCTTTGTAATGAGCTATTTGCCATAGTTGACATTGTGATTTTGATTTAAAAAAACAATCAATCATTACCCACTACAATGACAACTAAATAAACCAAAGAATATGGTATGTACGTGACTATAGACACAGACAGTAGGGGGGTTGGTGGGCGGCCAAAAAACAGCTCGAGGAGGGACAGAGCGGAAGAGATGAAGACACAGGGGGTCAAACTAGCTAGCAGTGGGGGAAAAAGCCCAGGACAGGCAGTTTTGTCAATGGCCTAAGTAAGAACGGACACAGGGAGGAGTGCATGAGCGTGAGGGAGAGGAGCGTGTGACTGGGTGGGGGCGTGACATGGATCATGTGTTGCTGAGGGAATCTCAGAGGAGGAGGAGCAGTAGCCCACCGGCAGCGTGAGGTAGGGCTGGGCGATATGGCAAAGACAATTGATCATGATATATTTTTCTCTATTGACCAATATTGATTTTTTTTTATTATGATTAGGGCTGGATGATAGAACTTCAAATCAAATTTGTCTTTAATTTACTGGACATGTGGGAGTGTGCTGTCAAGAAACAGTACATGAACACAGGCAGGAATGCACAGGATATAAAGAAAAAGTTTACAAAATAAATAATAATAACAGTAATAATAAACAACGATTAGTAGTCATGTGATTAATCATTGTCGATTGACGGTCACGATTGTCGGCTCAATTAATTTTTCGGTTAATTGCCCAGTCCTAGAGCGGTTCCACATTATATACACTCTCTCCTCTCTCTCTTCTCTTCTTTCTCTGCCTCTTTCTGTCTTTCTCTCTCTCTCTCGCTCGCTCTTTCTCTCTCTTTCCATGACTGAGTGTGTGTATAAAGCGGAAGCTGTATATGTGAGAGAGAGTTTTACGTAGACAGAAGAGCACAGGAAGATGAAAAAGAAAAAAAAGGGAGCTGAAATATAAAATAGTGGGAACGAGAGAAGGCGGGAGGAAGTAGAGAGTGATAGAGACAGAGAGGGGAGGGGGGGAGGAAGATAAAGAGGAAGGGAGACAGAGAGGTAGGAAATGGGGGGAGGGTCTCTCCGTGATTGTGCTATGCAGTGACAGGAGGCTCCAGGGCTGAGAAGAGAGGAGGGGGGGTGGGTTAGGATAGTGGAGTGGGGGGGGGGGGTCGGTCCTATTTATAGCAGCCTACAATCCCCCCAACCCCCCCTCCTTTCTGTGTAAGTGCGCGACCCTTTTGCGTCAGAGGAAAAAGCAGGGAGTAAGGCAGGGAGCAAGGCTATGATGGCAGAAGGGATCTAGGGTTAGGTTCCTCCACATGCACGAGGACCACTGGGTCTTCTCTGTTCTGTTGCTTTTTTTACGAGCTTTTGTTTCTCTCCCCCTACCTCCCATTCTCTCTCACGCCAACATCATTGCCATTGCTAATGTAGCGCTCGGAACGATAAAAAAGCTGCTCGGAAAAAATGGATGAATACACACTGTTCTGCCACAAGCGAAGCCTCTTCCTCCCTCCCCCTCCCTCCCTCCCTCATCCTCCCTCCCTTTTTCCCTCCCCCTCCCTCCCTCTCTCATCCTCCATCCATCCGCTCCTGCTTCCGTCATTCTGTTCGTCAGTGAGCAGAGAACTAAGACGCAAACACGCTGTCACCTTCACATCGTTACTGTGCTGCTTCTCTCACATAGACAGGTGCAGAAGGAGCGAGCAAGCGAGCGAGATGGAGCAAGTGAGATAGCGAGAACAGGTTATATTGAACCTTGAAAACCTTCCTCCACATTTGATATATATCTAGTACCTGACCAACACACACACACACACACATAGGACTAGAATTTAATGTGGAGGCTTCTTTAATCTTTTGGCATCACATTTGGGAAGGACAATAAATAAAAACAAGCTAGATTTCCAGAGCTTCACATATAGGAAGATAGGAAGACCTGTGCAGGCTATTCTGACTGATGGGCAAACCACAGTGAACAGTGTTGACCATTTCTGCCCATTGCTTCCACACTGTATGCTCTGAATACCAATGACACTTTAACTGGCCAGTTCTTTAGCAGCCCTTGATTCTGAAATCCTCTCTTCTCTGTCTCTATCTTTCTCTCTCTTAATCTAAACCTTCATTTCTATCTCTCCTACTCTCTCTTTACTCAGCTCTGAGAGATGTGGAATGCTTTATCCAGAAGGTAAGGAGAAGAGGGGAACACATGATGATGGCCTTCTTTAATGTCTCACTTTGTCACTCTCTATCTATCTCTCTCTGTCTGTTTCTCTCTCTCTCTCTATTTTTCTCTCTCTGTCGCTCTGTATGTCTCTTTCTCTATCTCTATCTGTGTATCTCTCTCTCTCTCTTTCTCTCTCTATCTCTCTCTGTCTGTTTCTCTATCTCTCTTTGTCTGTGTCTCTATCTCTCTCTCCCTCTCTCTCTCTCTGTCTCTTTCTCTATCTCTCACTCACTCTCTGTTTCTCTCTCCCTCCCTTTCTCTCTCTCTCTCTCTCCCTCTCTCTGTCGCTCTCTCTCTCTGTCTCTGTCCCTGTCTGTCAGTCTATCTCTTGCTGTCAACGCAGTGTCCCTGATGCGGTGCATCCTCTGATGTTCTCAGCGCTGCAGCAGCAGCAGCAGCAGCAGCAGCATGCAGGGGCTTACCGCTGGGTGGGTGCAGCCAGCATACAAATTCTGCAGGCAATTACGACCCACACAGACACGCAGCTCAATGTGATTGGAGAAGCCCATGCGAAAGGGGCGAGCGAGCGTGCACGAGCACCCAGACTGCAGCTGTGTGTGTGTGCGTGTATGTGTATATGTGTGTGTGTGCGCATGTGTGTGTGTGTTGATGTCTGTGCAGCACCAAGCAGCACCAACATCCCAGGAGAAAGAGTGGAGGGGGAGGGGGAAGGGGAAAAAGAGGGGAGAATGGGGGGGGGGCACTAGGACCCAGCAGAGGCCAGCCAGGCGTGTGAGGCAGGGAGGCACTCCAGCATGAGTCAGGCGTGTTGTGTAACAGGGAGAGACCAAGGGCCCAGCTCGTTGCTGGCCAACACTGACCAGGGCTAACACACACACACACACACACACATACACACACACACACACGCACACACACACATTCCTCCTACGCATCCTTCTCCTCCTCCCACACATACATGTACACAAATAAACATACTCATATTACCACTCAAACACAAGCATGCATAGGCATGCCCCAACAGACACACACACAAACATATACAAACACTTCTTAGACACTGAAAAGCAGCCTACTGCAGGGATTCATACACCCACACACATACACACACATACACACACACACGCAAAAATTCCCCTTGACAGAGCGACACAACAAACACACAGACACACAGCCGGCCACACAATCTTTGTCTCTCTGACATATTTCTTTAGATAGAGAGAGTGAGACAAGCGCACACACATACACACACACACACACACTAGGCGTCTGATGCCATGAAACTGCACAGTAACATGCTTACTGTCACTGTATCTCTTCTTCTACACGCATGAAGTAACCCAGTCTTGTCAGCTGCCCATATGACACATCACACGAGTCATACCTCCATCACAAACGTGCTGCCATGTCATTCAGCCTTCTAACTGAAACAGCATGACAGCAACTCATCTGCCATGTGAAGGTAGAGAATGCCAGAAGATGCTATTCCACCATGGTGCCATGTGGCATGAGTTCTGTGGAAATGTCCAGGGTATTTGAGAACTCCCAAAGGAAAAAAGAGCATGGTCAACAAATGCAGAAACTAGGAAAATGACATTTCTAAGTTTGATTTTTGATTTGATTTTATAAATAAATGCTATTTCACAGACTTGAGAATAGGGTTGTTTATTCACAGGACTGCTTTTTAAAAAGCTGGGATTTCCATTACAACTTCCGATAGAGGGAGGGAGAATTTGAAAAATGTGATTTTGTGACTATGCCCGTTTTTTTTCCTGTGAACTGACTCCTCGTTTGTCATCCTATTATCCACTTAGAGCAGCATGCAGTGGCCATTAGGGAGCTGCTTGGTGCTGATAAAATGCCGAGGGTGGCCACTGCCCTCGCTGGGTTGCACTGGGCCAGATACATGACATTCAAATAGACCTTCACTTCCTGGGAGGGTAGGTTATCTTACGAGCAGGCTCTTCACATTTTTTTAAACACCAGCATGTTGCTGGAAAAGCCCTTGTTAGGGCAGATGGAAGTGCTTTAATTTGAGGCAATATAGAATCATTTTCTTGTAAAGTAAATGCAGTTGGTAATAAGCAGGAAAAAGGTAAAATACAGCTATTTTAAAGTCTGTCCTAATAAGGAAAATCACACGTGATGCACAATATCGAAGACATTTTTCATTGCTTGTTTACAGTAATAAAGATGCAAAAAAACTTACCATTAAACAGACCATGACATGTGCATTCTAAAAATTAAATCTGTCCATATTTTGCATGTATCTTACTTCTCCTGTGACAGTGATGGATGGGAGTATGTATGATTCAGCACTGTAAGAAAATTACCCAGCAAGCAAAGCAAGCAAACATTTTTCAAATCACTTCTGAGAGCCGTCTCTGTTCGCTTCACTTACCATTATTGTTTTGTTACTTTGATTTATTCTTCATCGCCACCTTTTCATTTTCACTGCGTTGTCCTTTCTATTTGTCTACTTAGATGTCTTACTTTGCTTGTACAGCCTTTGTTCAACTGTTGTCATAAATAAGCCAGCAAACGGTGAAACACTTTAATTTAACAGTCCCCTTAGCTGTGCCATAACACTAACCCCAAATACACTGTATTTCATTATTATTAAAGTGTAACCACAAACACCTTTCAAAACCCCTCTGAAATGAAAAGCAAAATGGAAAGAAGTTAGAGGGCTGTGACGTTCCTGGAGTTATTGCGAAGGTGCTCTTTGGTGGCGAAAACAATCGTGAAAAGAGAAGAAAGTCTTGCACTCTTTGTCTTTTAAGTTAAAAATGCTTTTTATGTATTTTATTTATTAAGTTAGTTCATGTTATAAAATAAAAAGCTTTTTAACTTAAAAACTAAAGAGTGCCTTGGATTTTCTTCTCTTGCCTTCTGGGATGAGGTCTGTGCTTACTGTTACTTACCCAGCATGCCTTTGTTGGGTTCCGACAGACACATGTCCTTCTCGGCGCTGGGCAGCACGAAGCCCACCACGAAGATCTCCACGCCGTCGGCCATGAGCGCCAGGCCCAGCACGAAATAGAGCGTCCACTGGAAGCGCCCGTGGCCGCACTCCTGCAGGATGGTCTCGTACTGCTGCGCCAGCTCCTCCTGGTCCTTACGGCGCTCCGCCTCGTACGCCGTCAAGTCCCGGAACTGGGCCTGGGCCTGCGCTTGGCCGTCGGCGGCCTTGCCCGTGGAGTCGGCGCGCGGGATGCCCTGGTACTCGCCCTCGTAGATCTCGTCGTCCTCGTCGTGGCCCTCGGTCGAGTCGCTGTGGCCCTCCTCGTCGTTGGCGCGGCTGTTGCTGCGGTAGTAGGAGCCGTCCTGCGCCTGCTGGGGGTAGTCGTCGTCATCGTCGTCCTCCTCGAAGCGCGTGTACGAGCGCTTGGTGTACTCGTCGGCCATCTTGTCCACGTGCCGGCCCACCTTCTTGCCGGCGTGCCGCTTCACCTCTTTGGCAATGTCTTTGGCGCCTTTTATGAAGGCCGTCCTGTCTCGGTATCCCTCCTCCATCTTGCCGTGTGTGTGTGTGTGGTTGTGTGAGCTCTTGTTTCACTCGAAGGAGGAGCGTGTGTGTGCGTGTGTGTGTGTGTGTGTGTGTATGTGTGTGCGTGTGTGTGTGTGTGTAAGGATTTGTGTAGAGCAGCTGCAGGGGGACCTGGTGTCAAGAGTGAGCCGTTGGCATGTATGTGCACACTGCTGCCGTGTTATAGCTTCAGCACCATGGACAGCTGCCTTCTCTCCAGATGTAGGCTTCACTCTTCACTCTGCACCTGCTCAATGCAGAGCTTGTACAGAGAGAGTCTGTGGAAAAATAAAGGAAAAAAAAAGAAACAAACATGTTGATTTACCACAGACTTTGAAATGGATATATTACATTGCATTGTTGTGTCGCGCAAGAGGCCACATTAACGGGTCATTGCGTCATTATGTCACTGCGCCATTTCATTATTGCGTTCAATTACTCCGATGCCATTGGACTGCAAGAAATGTTTGTTCCTATTGTGACCTTGCCAAACTCTAAAGCACTTTGAGCTGCATCTTGTATGTATGAACTGTGCTATACAAGTAAAGGTTATTATTATTATTATTATTATTATTATTATTATTATTATTATTATTATTATTTGTCACTTAGCTGATGCAATGCATTAGGTCCAAGGACAGTTCCTCTGAAGAAATGTAAGGTGAAATGTCTTGCTCAAAGGCACCTTAGCCATTGATAAGGGTGCAGGAGGATGCCATGGATGAGGGTGCATCTACAATTCTCCCACCAGTACAAGAGAAATCTGCAACCCATTCTTAAAAGCATTAGGGCACAGCTTGCCATTTATATGCAAAACTAACAGATATTGGCAAGATCTATTATACGCTAGTAGTTTTATTCATCAAAGGAAAAGTAATTTATGGAAACAGCTCCAACCATATAAACCTGGCCTACATCTAAACCAATAGCTCTTTTCATCAATATGCTTTGTTCAATCTGTGCAAATCAAAAAGCACCTTAACTTGAACTGCCCTGCGCTGTTCTAACAAGCCGGAGCAGAGCAGACTTTAATGATGTTGCAACAGTCTATTGTGCTCGGTAGGTCCACAGCATAATACGATGTGGAGGAGGTGCAGTCAGTTGGAAAATGGCTGCCAGTTATGGTCTAGTATTTACTGTGGAGCACTGGGCAGAGGAAAATGCCTCTGTTAAGGCACCCACAGGTCTCCACAGGTGGCCGGGCAATCTCTACGCCTGCCAACCTGAATTAAAAACCTTCAAGGGGACACAGACAACAACAGAGGTACCCCTTTTTGTAATTGGGCATGCAATTAAATCTGTTCATGCCGACATCTTAAAAACTATTACAGCCTGACACCTCGAATAAAATAATGATATTAGCGAAGATTCCAATAACGCCATTAATAACACAATGCATAATTAAGCAACATCAATAATATCTTGGAGGCAGCAAACTTAATGTGTGCTGACACTTTGAAATATTGTTCTGTCTTTCTATCGCTCTCTTTCTCTATCTCTCTCTTCCACTCTAACTCTCTCCCTTTCCTCTCCTGAGGAGTCCTTTGCAGCATGAAATCAGTCTGAGAACAGAGAGCCATTTTCCTGCTTTTGTAAACAGAACACGGACAATCGCTCACTCGACCCTCCTCTCCCCCATCCCCTTTCTCTATCTGAAGCCCCCTCTCCCAGTCCCTGAGTCGCTGTGTTAGCAGGGTTGCAGGATAATTGCTTTTCAGAGACGGCTGCTTTCTTGTATTTTTTTTTTTCACTTTGAAAGAGCCCCGTCATTGGGCGGCAAACTGGCTCCTGAGTGTCTGTTTTTTGTGTATACCGTCTCTTCACCTCCGGCTTCCATCCAATCTCAATGATGACACTTGAGGAACCATCAACGCCTTCAAGTAAATACAGCAGGATGCTCTTTACTGCAGTGCACACCCTTACATGGTGGCATCACCCCCTATACGTGAGCTGTCATGGACTTGAATCATTCCAGTCGTATCACCCTGCAAAGTGCAAAACACTCTTTCACTGGCCCACTTCAAAAGCAGACAGCAAGATGCTATCTGCGTAACCAGAAGACAGGTCAATCATGTTAGATACACTTTCTAAAAGTCTACAAAAACATGGTGAAAAACACAAGACTATTCTCTGTGTGTAGTTTTAACAATTAAAATCAGTGTTATAATAATAATAATAATAATAATAATAATAATAATAATAACAATAATAATAATATACAACCTTATTATCATGTCTACTTCTTAACTTAATTTCAGGTGGGAATAAACGTCCTGTACTGGGCACCAGAGACTGCACCCGTGAGGTACAAACTATGCCTGAAGGAATGTCTGAGGAGACTGTGGTCAAACAAAAGGCCATGCTACTTAGCTCGTATACCTGAAATACCTGTGGGAACACACCTATTTAAGGGAAACGCTTCCTTTAATAGACAGACAAAATTACAAATGCTCTTGGGTCTAGCATCAAACCTCCTGGTCCCTCTTCCAACAGTCCACACGTGTCCACCACCTAATGTTAGCTCTAAATCAAGCTGCACTAGTAAAGAGCATTCTAGAACATTTCTTTCCTTGAGCCTTAAATTCCACTCTACTCATCCTCCATCCATCTTCACAAGCAGCCACACCCAAGAGAGACCAAATGATTAGTGGCCCAATATATAAGCATATAATCATTAAACAGTCCAATATACTGACATATGATCTCAATTACTAACACTCGCTAGTCCAATGTGGCAACATATAATCATTATAATCATTATGATGTCGAAATGCAGGTACATACGATGCTCCGACAAAACATCAGTTTATCCCAGAACAGTAAAGGTGGTGGTGTGGTCGAGACCCTCGTCTCTCTCACCTACCTCCTAACACAACTACTGCCCAGACATGGCTCTGTGCTGCAGGGGTTGCTCACGACAAATCCTATTTCTTAGCAACAAGACACTGTGTGCCGAAAAAATATATTCTGAGATCCACAGGAAGTGGCATCGATTAAGGCAGCAAATAACCTTTAGAAAGTATCAGCGGACGTAAATGTCAACACTGGCGAAGGTCAGGTAAGTAAGTAATTGGTGGAGTACGGTATCTCTTTCTGCTTGTTCAGGTCACAGAGACAGGAATAGTTATTGTCTCTGTTAAATGTTTCTTAAATTGCGCCTAAAGAAGACATCTTTCACAGCTGCACATGCCCATATATTTATCACTATCTGTTCACTGAATGGCAGAGAAATGTAAAATAGATGTGACAAACAGTGCTTTACTACAAAACATTTTCATTGGCTCGCCATATGCAACGTTAAAATTAATTGTGCAGAACAACACATTCAACTATTCTGACTTTTTTTATCTTATGAATGCCACACCAGGGCTGCTACTAAAGAACAGTGCAATATATTAAAAAATACACCACAAATAACAAATTACTGTATGAAGAGCCAGGCCACAAATTCACAAATCCAAAATGGTGCTTATCTTTGATTCCATAACTGCATAAATTTCCATAAATGTCCATAAATTTTGGACATAGAGGATAACACATGGTTTCTTGCTGACACCATATCAGGCACAAAAGTGTTAATTTGGTGGAAAATTACACCCTTTCTGTGGTTTCTGTGATACTCTTTTGTTGATATGCCCCTTTGATCTGACCTGCAAGTTAAAACTACACGATGCTGTGATAATACTCCACCACAAAACCTCTCAAGCTGGGGCGCCATCGAAACAAGATGGTGTCACTTTCACAATAACAATATAGTGAAAGAGAGAGGGACACCGAGACATGCAAAGACCAGCAAATGGCCCAAATAAAGACCTTCTTCACATGCTGGCTACCAAAGTCGGGCCCTAAAATGAGACCTAATGTAAATATGAAGGCCTTGTGTGGGCCAGCTAAATCCCCAGGCAAATGCTTGAAAAAAAACTAGGGCCCATTAGTGAGAGGCTCCTCGGTTGGGCCAAAGAAAAAGGAAGAGGAAAGAGAGGAGAAAAAGAGAGAGAGAAAAAAAAACAATGGCGCTCCACTCGTTCATTCAGTTCACCAAGCACTCACTGCATCAGCTAAGAGCTTGAAAAAAAGAGAAAAGGATTTCCAGCACAGTGTATATGCAGCCCACACAGAGGCATACACAAAGATAGATAGATAGACAGATAGACAGTTAGATGGGTGGATGGCTGGATAGATGGATAGATAGATAGATGGATGCTGTTTAAAAAAGACAACTACTGTTATCTGTATGCAGTTGTGAATACAGGTGAGAGCAGCTGTAAATGTCCAGATCCTGACAGATTACAGAGCCTAAGGCTTGAGGCTGACGGTGATTAAGTTCACCACATAACAAACAGAGATGAATAGATTATATCAGGAGATGTGTAATAAAAATTTGGGCTAACCGCATGTACTTGAATTAAGAGGTTAAGATCTCTGTTTCAGAAAGTAAAAAAACAACCTGCCACATATTTAATCCAAACCCATTTCTGAACTAGCTGATCCTGATCCTGAGCAGCTAATTAGTGATATTGACGTGCATAGGAGGAAGAAATACATGGTAGGGTTTTTACAGTCTGAAGCTAGGTACTCCACCTCTTCTTGAATAAGATATATACCATTCCTTGCATACATATTTATGTACCTATGTGTGCACTATTTGTTTCATGGAGAAAGAGGTACTAAGAAATATCTATTTTTTTCTATAACTTCAACTGTTACGACCAGCAGCACACACTTATTAAAGAGAGAAGAGTTTGCTTTAAGAAGCCAGTGTTGTCTTGTCCCATAATGTGCTCAACAACCCGTGGCTTACAGTGCCTTTTCCCCGTAAACGAGTCTGTGGGGAAATCTGGAGACCATCAGTGTTGAGCTTTTACATTTCAATTAGGGGGAGATCAGATGAGGATGTGCTCTAGTCTCTGAGCTGCTGCCTACCTATCAAGGTAACGCTACTGATAAAGCCATTATTTAGTCAGAAGCTTATCTATACAGCATGTCCGTATGTCTTTAGCAAATCCCTATTTTGACTACTGAATGTTTATAGTGTAATACTCTAACTAAGACAACTGAATCTTTACTAGCAAAGGGAAAGACGAAGCAAGCCTATTTCAATAGCTTGGATGTGGGTGATACAGATATCCAGTTGCCTCTCTAGAAGTCGTCTGGTTAAATCTTTATTTGCTTACAGAAAATATTTATGCGCATTTCAAATTCTAGAAACCCTAATGCTCCTCTTTCAATAAATCTCCATACCTGACACAAAAAGCTGTGCCTCTCTATAAAAAAAAGTGTGCGTTAGTTATTGTGTGTTTGTGTGTTGTCAACACTGCCATGTCATGTCTGCTCAGGTCTCTCGGTTAGACGAGCGGGCTTAGGGGAGAAGGCGCTGTCTTAACCATCCGTGCTTTACGGCACCTCTCCCCTATTAATGGTTCCGCTGGGAACCCTCGAGACTCGACAGGGCTCTTACGTTTCAATTAGGGGCCAGAACTGCACATATTTCAGCCACAGTAAATACGTGATGCAATCTCTCTCTCTCTCTTAAGGGGCTCGGCTGGAGAGGGTATCGACTGGTGTAAAGTGTCGTCATAGCAAGGCCACGTGGTGGACAGGGAAAAAATCTATGATGGGCTGGAAGATGCCATTGCATTGCCATTTTTTGTTTCATCCTGGTTGACTGATTATAAGGACAAAGGAGAGGTGTATGGATAAAGAGAGAGAGAGATAGGGAGAGAGAAAGAAAGAGAAAGAGAGAGACAGGGAGAGAGAAAGAAACAGAAAGAGAGACAAAGGAGAAATATGTTACAAGCTAACGAAAAAATTGTAATGTGCATCAATCCATTCATCCAACATGTTCTATTCAAAAAAATCTACCTCAGATGATGAGTCATCTTCTCCACACTCATACTGAGATGTCATTAGAATTTTGCATTTCTTCACCTTTGTGTCATACCCGATGATTTGTGGTTACAGCAGATGATTCCTAGGTCTTTCATGGCTTTTGTATGCTATTAAGATGGATCCTAAACCTTGTCATCAAAGGATCATCGCAGGGTTAGTCACAGTGGCAGATGTCAAATGAGAATTATTTGTTAAGGGAGATGACCTATTACAGAAAAAAAACGCTTATATTAATCAATCTGACAATGTTTTGTCTATTCTCAGGTTCTGTTGTTACAAAATGCTGCATCCTTCTGTTGTGCTTCAAACAATATTACATAAAAGATATTTGTTCTGTGAAACACCTAGATTGGGGCTCCTACCAGATAATTACTAGACCTTTTTGCCTCCCGATTTCTATTCGAGAGGATTCTAAGGCACAATGAACTGTACTCCACCTTTAAATTCATCAATGCCATAATACAATACCAAATTTGTTCCTGCAAAACGATTCTTCATAAATACCGAGCAAGGACGAGGGCACAAAAGAACAAAAAAAAAACCCCATCTCTGATTAAAAGCCCATTTGTGATGGACACAAGAGGATGTCCAGGATGGCGGACTCAATGCAGGCGGTGGTGATAAAAGACTTAATTATGTAACTCAATTTTTGGTACTGATGACAGTCCTACTGGGAAAGGTGATCTTACTAAGAGCACATTTTGGGAATCACAATCACTCGAAAGCACTCTGCTGGTGTACTTTCAAACGAGCTTCAAATACACCAATTCATTAGGACTCTCAAAAATCTCCCAGGACAGGCTACCAAACTACTTAGCCCTCTTGCGGAGCTCAGTGAATTTTTAGTGGTGTGTTTAAATCCTTACAAAATACATCTTGGTTGTATCACTCTGTGCTTCACTTAACAGTGTAATGCTAAGTACTTCTGATATCCCTTGCGCCATTAACCGCAGATCCATTTTCCAAGTGTTTTATGTCCCCCATCGCAGCTTAAGGAATGGAGAACGAAAACAATACAGCCCATGAGGGAACCTGCTGGCAGAATGGTATTTTCCAGCCCAGTCTGCATTTTAGCTGACATAGCAGTCGATCATGGCACCCACTGAGGGGCTGACTGTGGTGTGCGATAGACCCCACCCTCCTAGTACCCTCATCAGAAATCATACAATGGGTAAGCCCACCAAAAAAATCAGGTGGGCCTAACTCAAAACACATAGGTTATCATTATTAGTAAAACAATCAATCAAAAGGAGACTTCCCTACTTGGTGTTAGTATAATCCAAGATACGAGCATTCAAATATGACCAGTATTTATAACCCACCCTGTCTAACTATACATTCAATACCTAATTGATAAACTAACCACAGAGTACCAGCGTGTCAATGGTTAATTCAGACCAGATTATATAATTACATGTAGAAGACCTGACCAGACCATACTAGTACGCCAAAGGATAAGGGAGGGAAAAAGCGCAAAGAAATGGCTGCAGCAGAAATGCTGACAAAAATCAAAGAAACCCTCACTGTGCTGTAGCTCATGGGAACGGATCAGTCATCAGTCAGAGGGAGGAAAACAAATCTTGAATCCCCTCTGTAAGAAAGCAAGCAAGCAAGTCCTTGCGGACCAAGCCTCAGAATAACCTTTATCTCTGCTGTGAGATATTCAGTCAAGAGGAGTTTCTCTCCTTGGCTCCAATCTGTCTGTACTGTACTGTATGTGTGTGTCACTTTCATGGTTGATTTCCTCTCATATGCAGTATGTACTGTACATACACATAGCCTTTACATATTACATACCACATATTATAAAGAATATCTATATATTTCACGTTTCATATAAAGATAAACCTACCTTAAACAGATGGTATTCATACAGGGAAGCTTTTCTCCCATACTTTCATACACATAACACACAAGTGGACAGATGGACAGGTGAGTTTCACCTGAGGGCAACATGTCCCTGACAATAACTAGTCATTATTGCTATTAATAAATATGCCATGTTGTGACTGTCAAATACTGTCGAACGGCCCATTTTTATTTTTATTAACGGCCCTTTTTGCCTGGAAGGCATCGCAGTACACCAGAAGAGGCCTGACAGCCTGACAGTAATAAGCCTGCAGTGATGGACTGCAGTCATATAAATCTACAGCCACTCAGAGAAGCCAAATACACAAACAAAACCAGCCACGGTTCACTCTCTCGCGCTCCCCCGCACATAATATACTTGCTCCGAGTGAGCCAAGGCTTGCTAGAAATCCCATTGCTCAATATTTGGTCTGTGTTCAAACTTGTTTCCTCGACAGAGCCCAGTGGGTCATCAGAAAATAAACCTCTGTTTATCGAGGATGTCATAAGCTTTTCCTCTCTCCGCCTGTCCAATATGGTGATCTAATGCAGTTAGCGTCGGGTAATCCGATAAATATAACTGTTTTATTTACTGCAAGCTGCCGGCACTGTGGCACGTTCAAGCTGATCAGGGAAGATAATCCCTCATGCCACATATGCACACGTGGTCCACAAGTCACAAAGAGGGATGTAGTGGGGAATAAACCCTTGATCACTGTAAACGGCTTAAGGTAATGATGTAAAACAGTACAGCCAATTGACTTTTGAAACATGGTTGAATCAAAAGATCTCTGGCTTACTGGCTGCCACAGTGAGAGTGAGCCAACTTTGACAGTGAGAGCTTTCTGGAGATTGAGAGAGGGAGGGAGAGAGAGAGATAGAGAGAGAGACACGGAGAGAGTGAAAGGGAGAGGCTCACGCCTCAGCCGGAACTGGTGGCAGATTTGAATAAAGCTGCATCCCATTAGCAATTCCGGTGAATCACCACTACCCCCCCACTCCTCATCCATCTCTCTCTCTCTCCCTTTCTCTCTTTCTCTGTCACACACACACACACACACACACACACACACACACACTCACCCACACATTCACAGACACACTCCCTCCCCCCCAAAAAACCCTTTTCACGCCTGCATCAGCGATGATTGCCATCAAGCACGGCGCCTGATGCCTGCCATCCATATACACCTGCCACACAGAGAGATCAGCCAGGGCCTCCGCAAACTCTCAGCCCCTCCTTCGG
This sequence comes from Setipinna tenuifilis, assembly GCA_030347295.1. Taxonomy (NCBI): domain Eukaryota; kingdom Metazoa; phylum Chordata; class Actinopteri; order Clupeiformes; family Engraulidae; genus Setipinna; species Setipinna tenuifilis. The sequence goes on from CM059277.1 coordinate 19,470,661, forward strand.
TGCAGCTTGCAGCCTTGATGGGCTCGGCACAGCTCCTCATCAAGACTGTGTCGATGTCCAGCGAGGCTTGCAGATGGCTCAGTCACAGCAATATCCGTTTTCAGAGGGGCAGGGCATTAAGAAAAGCAATCTGCGAGTTCACGAATCTCCGATTATTCAGGCATTCTGAGCAGCCCAACCAACCCTGCGATGTCGTAGAGGCCCCAGATGAGATTTTGCTCTGTGTGTTAGCCCATTGTTTCACCTGGCTCCCCCAGGAAAAGCCATTTAACACTACAGACAACGTGGCGAGAGACCGATCGCCAACAGCCGCTGTAGCACTGCTCAGCAATTACACATTTCACTGGGCCACTTTAGAGTGGACACTGATGGCTTATCAATGCCGGCCGCAGGCATCAATCAGATGGTCTGGTCTGGTCAGGCTGGAAAGATCAGTCTTGTAAAGACAGGTCCGAGCAAAAAAAGCTTTTCTTAGCCTACCCATTCTGTTAAGCATACACTCTCTCTCTTGCTTCCTCCTCCTCCTCCTCCTCCTCTTCTTCTTCTTCTTCTTCTTCTTCTTCTTCTTCTTCTTCTTCTTCTTCTTCTTCTTATGGTTTAGAGAAATGCAGTTTTTAAGCATTTCAGCTGGTTTTTTGATATGACTCATAGCTCACAAGATGCAGGGCAAAAATAGCTGCTAACTTGCAAGCTACGGTTTCTCCTGTCATTTGTGTTAGCGAAGCTAAAGCTAGTTTTATTTCCGTCTAGTGATTTTAGAAGACTGGGTTATTTACTGGGATGCAGGAAGAGGCTTTAAATCACCATACATTTAATATCACAGCTTTACAACAGCCGTTCAATGGAAAAAAAATCCTTGGGGGGGCACACCTTCATGCTGTGTGATACCCGAAGAGAGTCATTTCATTTTAGTGGAAGCTAATAAAAGCATTTAGCCGCGCCACGCCGGCGCTTCCCTGTGTGCACAGAGATTGTGTCGGACTAGCGTAGGTGTTTGTTGACTAGCCCCTGCAGGGCTCGCTTCAAACAGAGCAGGACAATGTGCCAATAGTGTGTGGGCTCCAGTGACATTGACCAGCCTTCCACACCACTAGGGGTGGAATCAAAGCTGGCCCTCACACACACACACAAAAAAACCCACACACACACACACACACACATAAACACAAGTGTGCGCACACACACAAACACACACAGAGCTGGCCTGGGAGATTTGCCATCTTTGCTATATTTACACAGCTCTCTGATGAATGATTGTAGCGCAGCAATACAACAACTCATGTATTTATTTGTTCATATGGTACAGTAAGATGGAGGTTTTCTTCTCATCAGAAACACAGCTTGTAACCATGAACCATAAGGCATATTGGTGTACATAGCCTAAATAGCTACACCTTTCCTTTAAATATTTGTCATTCTATTATTTCTGGGGAAAGGATGCAGGTGCAGGTATGGTGAATGCCATATGAGCTGTAGCATCCACAACTGAAAAACAATGCCAATGATGTGTTGATCATGCAATGATTTGTTGTTCAAGTAAAAATTAAATGGGCTATAGCACCTAGTTACCACCTAATTCCAAATTTATGTAAGCTTCGTATCTGGATAGTGAATCAACCAGGTTGTATCCTAAAATCATCTTTTGTTGCCTTTCACATCTATGGGTAAGATTTAGAACCGACAGGACACGCTGTGATAGTTCCTGACGATGTTATCTCAGAGCCTGTCATCGAGGCCCCGCCTCAGTCTTCTTCCATTGATTCCTTATCTTGTGTCCTTTCCACTATTGATCTGCAAACACACAGGATGTGAGTGCAGGCACAGGGGGGGTTGCCTCCATAGTGTCTCCACACACATCTACTCCTTAAGGGAGCTAAAAGGAGAGCCAGGGGCTGGTGACTAGCAGTGTAATCACCAATGGTGAAAAGGAAATATCATTATGTTACTAGCAACTTGCAGATATTTCTCAGATTAAGTCATAATGTGACTAAACATTATCTCCTTGTGTGGAATCTTCACCACCAGTAGATGTATAACCATTTTCAATACGATTAAGAGAGATTATAGAAGCTTTCTCAGTGATGTTGAAATGTTGGCATGAAATAAAGTCACACGCACATTTGCTCACAAAATTTGTATACAAAAATATTCATATGTCTCTTTTTCAGTCTCTCTCTCTCTCTCCTCTCTCTCTCCTGGAACATATCCATTTTAACATTTACCAGAGTACAAGCACAGCTGTGCGACTGGAAACCCAAGAGGCCCTTTGAAATTTAGAATACCGCCACAGGGAATAATGAAGTACTACCGCCGATGTGACCTTGGTACTGTTTACTCTCTCCATTCATCACACAGAGATATGGTGAAAACCTGTTTACAGACAACAACGTAAAAAAAAAAATAATAATAAAAAATAATAAATAATCATGGCTGGTCTTAGAGCGTTAACCATGAAAGAGAGACAGGGGATGGAGAGGAGGCTGGCGGAGGTGGGCTGACCGTTAGGTGTGTGTGTGTGTGCAACAAGTCCGGTGGCATCTCTGGGAGAGGACAAGCCCACTATGACTCATGTTACCCGTGTAACTACTCTCTCAGTGTGCACTGTCACCATGGTCACACTTCAACACTTCCACATCCACAAGCAGAGGAAAGGAGAAGAGAGGAGAGCGGAGAGGAGAGGAGAGCAGAGGAGAGGAGAGCAGAGGAGAGGAGAGGAGAGAGGAGGACTTGCCATTCCGCATCCATTTTCTGCACTCTGTGACAAATGGCACTGAAATGAACTACATGAGTCTGTCGTTGCCAACCATGGGAAGAAAATACATTACTGGGGAATAGCAAAAATTATTTGCCTTCCAATTACCATAACAAGAGGCTCTTAAATGATGAAATCATGAAAAGAAAAAAAAATAAATTGACTGACTGATTTGTGTTTGAATAACTGAAAGGACAGAAAGGGTTAAATTAGTATGAAAATTGCGTACTACGGATCACAGCACACGAACGCTTACAGTGCTTGTGTGATGGGAATACTAATTTAGTGTTCAACTGGACCTTTACTCGATACTCCATCTAACCAGTCTTACTGAAAAGATTTTACACTCAGTCCTTGTCAACAGGTAAACACTTGTGTATTACAGGCAATCCTCCCCGATAATACTTTCAGCATAATAAACCATTCTCATGGTTTGTTGTGGTGTGCAGCATCCTGTCTCCCCCAGAAGACACTGACTCTACCGCAGGGATTACAGACTGAGACATTATGTTGCTAGGGTATGCCGACGTGTGTGTCAACGCACACACACTGCAGTTACTGCGCAATTATGTGGCCTCCCCCCACCACCCGAAGTCTCCCTTCGCTCAAGCAACTTCTCTCCTCCCCTTCCCATTTTCAGTGTATAAACCCGGGCGGACGATAAGCTTACTCAGAACGAAAGGGCTTTGGCTACTTTGTCACAGCTGTTTCTAACAGTAACGCGCCAATGAAAAATGAGAAACTGGCTACTTGGTAATAGCAAGTCAATAAACCCCCTAGGCACAAAGGAAGAAAAGAACAGAGGTCATAGGAGTCAATTTGCCAGCCCCCGGTAAGACTACACTGAGCTATGAGCGCTATAAACATCAGTGAAACTAACAGCTGCTTTTAACTCATAATATGGATTGATGTGCAAAATGGCACACATTAGTATGTTGTCACAGCAACTTCGAGTCTTTTTTCCCACACCAATGAAACTAACAGCTCCTTTAACTCCATTTTTTTCATTCGTCCATTCATTCATTCATTTATTCATTCATTCGTCAGTCTACACTTGTTGCCAGGCTCTACTCAGGCTGCTGAAAGCAGGCCGTAATCAGGTGAGAAGACTGGCAGCAAGCAGCGTGTCCTAACAAATATTGACCAGTCTAATCAGTGTTCTCTCTCCTGCTCTTGCCAAGCTCTTAATGTGCCCAAAGCTTCCTTTCAACACCCACACTACTCCTTAAAGAGTTACTCTTAAAGTGACCCTGAAGCCAGTGGTGTAGACGCAAGTGAAAAAGCATTCGAAAGGAAAAAAGATGTAAGGAATATAGCAGGGTTTCATAAAAATGGGAGAGGCTATTTTTGAGAATGATGAAAAAATCCATTTCCTCCATAGGGGCATGTGGTGGTCATGACTGAGGTAGGATTAATGTCTGATGCCAGGTTAGATAAATGAGGGAAAGATCAATTCTAAAGTATAGGCCAAAACACACCTGAGATATTGTGTAAATGGTCAAGACTGCAGCTGAGAAATGACCAACTAACTTCAAACCTGGACCCTGATCAGTCATACAAGACATTAAGAATATTGCTGTTCAATGTCTCTTAATCATCTCAGACTATTATAATTAACACTGGTGGTTAAGGTGATGTGCAATCATTCATAAACTGAAGCATGGGCCACTGGGAAAGTGGTTAAGTTTAGTGATAATAACAGCAGCTCCTCAAAGAAAAAATACTTCACTTTAGCAGTGTGCATTGGATATTAATCAAACAACGCCTAACGTTTGCTTTTATCCTTAAAAGTGTCCAATCCTGCTCAAACATTCATGAACTGTTCCAAAAGGAGGTGATATAGGCAATAACGGTGGCATGAAAAGGCTTTTAAAACCATTCAGGCCTGTCTATAAGTAGGCTATACATGTCATAGGCACGATGATGTCAATTTATCACGGACAGCTCGTGTGCAAAACGGAAACCGCCTTTTAAAAGGCTGCATCACTGTCATCACCTCTTGATGACCAAACGTAGCAGAACGGGCCTTAAAAACATTAGGTCCAGCTGATAAGACCACGTGATCAAATTAACATATACATAGTATTATGGATGTCATGATGAACTAACGTTCCAATTTTTGCAACACGATCCAAGATAATTACACTCGCATGAAAACATCTCGCATTTGCCCATTTCCCCCATGATGACGCTGAAACAGGAACGTCCGTCTACAGCAAGTTGTAGTCTTCGTGACTGCTGCAAGGTCACATTGTTCTCTGAAGATTTACATCCGTGAGCAAGCATCATGACATTCACATTCACAAAGTACCTCAATCAGTCGATTTTTAATTTATGTCTTTTGGGTTAGGGTTAGGGTCTGTCAATATTACAAATATCATGCGTCGTGTCCAAGTGAAGGAACATTAGGCTACCGCCAAGGCAAATATAATGTATTCCACCCCTAGCATCTCTACCAATTGAATTGCAAACTAAGGTGAATGGCCGAGGCATCCTCGGATATTATTCATATAAAACATATATTAGTAGAAATTTGTGTTGCCATAGAACCATGCAGTTGATCATCATTTAACTCAAGGGCCATCGTGAAATAATACAAAAGTAGCAGCCGATAAAAAATGGTCAGCACCTGCAGTAATGGACAGCACAGCAGCTGAGGCGCGAGGCTGTAGGCGCGAGGTAGTAAGCTATAAGCTGTTTTTGAACCTGTATTGCACATTCTTCGGACTCTATAAAGTCATACATTTGACCTCGTCGGTAGAAATGGCCTCTTTGTCTTTTTTGTATATTTATTTAATTCTAATGGGAAAACATCGTTTATATGACGACGTAATGACGATACATACAGCGTATTTTTATCTTCAAGGAAGATGGAACACGCCCGGGGGGTTCAATGCAGTAACTATCTTACCACAGCAGACCAAACAAATATGTTTTAAATCTGAGATAAGCTTGTAAATGACTAACCATCATTGGCCCTTCATAGCGCTATTTTATCAAAGAGGAAAAATGTCACTTGCCTCTGTGTTAGGGTCGTCCTCTTTTTGCTTCACCCCCAAAAACGATGGACACCTTTATATGGTGAATTATTTCAAAATGAAATGCACGGTTTAAAATGGTAGGGATGTCTGGACGGGTTTTGCTTAACCCTATGATGTGGATGCGATTGACGTGAGAGAGAGTGCTACCCTACTACACAGAATACTCCTCCTCCCTCGAGCATCCCCCTCCTCTCTCCTCCGTGCGCGCTGCTCTCGCGTACACCATTCGTTTTGGAGAGGGGGTTCCTCGCGTGATTCTACGGAGGACATAGGGGTCCAGCGGGCTGCATGGCAAGTACGGGGTGACCTTTTCTAAATCACCCTCTTCCTAAATGACGCATTGTAGAAATGCGCTGAAGTGTACTAAGGAACACTTGTTTTTCATGGACAACCCGCATACGCGCCACCCGTGTGGATGACACGATACGTTAGTTTTTTTCTAAATGAATATAAGGTTCTGCACATATGCACCATTTAAGGACATACCCTACGTAGGTGCAATGATCTGTGCACGACAGCGTTCTGCCCACACGTGCTCTAACTCGTGCTCATGCTGGCTGGAAAGAAGACATGGTGTCCATAGCATTCTCCATCTTCCCATGAGGAACTGCTGCAGCAAACCGCACCATGATTCTGCACCCAGTACAAAATTCAAACGAATTTGACATGCCCCCAATAGCTCCTAGGTTTGTTGATAGTTTGATTTTTGTTACTTGGTTATTATCCCTTATCAGTTAAATAATACACTTCTGCCAGTGCCAAGATGCTATATCCTAGGTAAATGGAACAGACCATTTCCTCTACACATTCATATTCAGGTAGTTTGTGAAGCTGCAGCTGTTAAATTTTGGGTGTTTTAATCAACCTTGTTGCACCTGTGCTGTTCCCGGTCAAAAATGACCGCCAAAGGAAATTAATGGGTATCCAGAGTAAATTAATTCAACATAGACAAAATATGTTCAATTTGTAGTTCATTTTCATATTTCCAATTGTATTTTCACTGATGTTATTTAATGTTTACTTCTATAAATTGTTGTTAGAAACTACTTTGTTCTCAACAACACTGTTCTCAACTAAAGGATGCTTAATAAAAAAATGGTGGTGAAAAAAAAAATTGTGCTAATTTAAGAAAGGGTTAAACCTATTAAGAAGAGTTACCTTCAAGCCTTTTCCAGTATGATCAGCTCGCAAGCTGTGTGACTGTGTCGGTCAAAGCAGGCATTAAACCTTAATATTAGTCGGCAAAATCAATAATGAGGCAAAGCCATTAGACCGTGAAGGTTCAATCAAAACACAATATGGGTTTAACACCACAGGAGGTCTGGTAATTAGGCAGGAAAGTGAACTTTTGATGCGAAAATTCAGCAGGTCAAATAAATGTTCATTTCAGTATTGTAGAAAGCATAAAGAAAAAAAAAGGTTTGCACACTCACAATGAGGTGTAGGCTACAAACCATCATAGACTTACTCAGAGGTATAAGAGACTGCAATAGTGCGCTTTTATTATTTGTGCGACCACCATTTTATAGAAGCTATTGTGATGGGGATGTGCTGTGTTTTTACATGCAGTAAGACATAATTGTGGTCTTATTGTGCACGTATCCCCGCCCGCCATGTTACACCTGTAAGGGCAGCCATGCATAGCCTGTGTAACCCCCATCCCTTAATTCACACACCTGCAACTGAGAGACCCAGAGCTCCTCTCCTCTCTTCTGTAGTAAAATTGTTACACTGGTAGCCATTAAAAGGTAAATGAAATCCAAGCTAGGTTTAAAGATTAGGTTGCTGATTATTGTGTTTGAAAGCTAGCTACAGCTTTGTCTAGAATGTTCCCAAAGCAATGTTGAGAGAGCAATGATGGAGAGATGTTTATGGTTCGAGGAGACAACATGAGCGTTTTTCAGTTTGCAATGGAAGAACTGTTTTTTTGTCTGTTCATTTATTTATTTAAGCAGCTATTTTGATTTCAAGTGTGTTGCACAGTCAGGACTAAATGTAAACACCAGAATGTTTTCAGTGCACACATTGAACAGACTGTACCTTTAAAAATTGAAGTTTTGAAGATAGTGTTGCTCTTAATTCAACATTTTCGCCCTCAGTATTTTGTAAGGAGCTCTCAGGTGGTCAAAAAAGGTTTTAGTCTCTTGGCCATGTTAAGGTTAATTGCATGCACGTTACCCAACATTGTTGGCACAATTTATTTCAGTGTGGTCATAAATACTAAAATGTGGTAACGTGATTGCAAATTGTGAGCACAATATCATACTGTACAACATTGTGAGCACCAAGTAGTTAAAGGTGCTATACAGTATGTAGGAGATTTGCAGCAGGGTTTTAAACCAGTCCTGATATCACCAGACATACCCGCTTTGGCCACAATCCTACATTTAGCGCTTTTAAAGCACAGTTTGATTAACTGAAGTGTATGAAACAGTGAGTATACTTTAGAAAACTGTTAGAGAATTCTTGAATTTTATCATTATGCAAAAGAAATGTTACGAACAATATGATTATAAGAGTTGCTTTTTAATCAAGGAGAAAAAGGGGGAAATGTATGTCTCGTGCTTCTGTGACCTTTTACTCAACCTAGGGAAAGTCCAGTAAGGGAAACTAGGAATGGTGCGTTTGCAAAGCAGACAAGAAACCAGACATGACCAGATGAAATGCTGATTTGATACCCTAGGTACTGAGACAGAAAAACAGGATGTGATTGTGTAATTTTGAAATATGCTAATAAAAGACAGCTGCAAACTGTGATTGTTAAGAGAGTTGGGTAATGTCCTTTTGCCAAACAGACTTCTCTCTCCTTGGCAACCAAAGAACCCTTAGCAAAAAGTTTATTAAATGTTGAATTAAGAGCAACACTATCTTCAAAACTTCAATTTTTAAAGGTACAGTCTGTTCAATGTGTGCACTGAAAACATTCTGGTGTTTACATTTAGTCCTGACTGTGCAACACACTTGAAATCAAAATAGCTGCTTAAATAAATAAATGAACAGACAAAAAAACAGTTCTTCCATTGCAAACTGAAAAACACTCATGTTGTCTCCTCGAACCATAAACATCTCTCCATCATTGCTCTCTCAACATTGCTTTGGGAACATTCTAGACAAAGCTGTAGCTAGCTTTCAAACACAATAATCAGCAACCTTTACAACATTCACCGACCTAATCTTTAAACCTAGCTTGGATTTCATTTACCTTTTAATGGCTACCAATTTTACTACAGAAGAGAGGAGAGGAGCTCTGGGTCTCTCAGTTGCAGGTGTGTGAATTAAGGGATGGGGGTTACACAGGCTATGCATGGCTGCCCTTACAGGTGTAACATGGCGGGCGGGGATACGTGCACAATAAGACCACAATTATGTCTTACTGCATGTAAAAACACAGCTTATACTTATTTTATACTAAAACTGAGGAAGTATACTTGAAGTTGACTTTTATAAACTATATTTGATATACTTATGGAATAGTATAGTAAAGTATAGTTGGCTTATACTGAAACTTCTAAACAAAGTCTAAGACTAAGTACATTCATACTAAGACTTACACTTATACTTTAAAATGAAAACATATACTTTTCCTTTAGTGAAGTCATTGACTTGTGCTTAGCATTTAATTTATATATTAATATAATATAATGGTGGAGTTTAACAGTAACATAGTAGGTGTGTTCAATTGCATAATGTTTATGTACCTTAAAATCATACACAAAAGCAGAAAAAACATTTGAATTGACTTTATTGAGCTAGCTACTTGGTAGTCCTTGGTATCTCTGCTGCGTCATCCTCCAAATATCTTCTATATGGTCCGTTTCGCTATGTTAGCACAGGTTCAATTCTCGACACCGACAGGTGGGTGGAGGGAGTGAATGACCAGCTCTCTCCTCCATCCTCTCCTGTGACTGAGGTACCCTGAGCATGGTCACATGTGTGATGGGTTAAAAGCAGAGGCTGAATTTCGTTGTGATAGTGTGATTACTTTATAATAAACTATAAAATAGGAACTTGAAGTACATAACTGGTACAATGGCAGTATATAAATAAGTGTACTTGTGGTATACTTTAAGTGTACTAGAGGGATATACCAAGTATATTGATAGTATATAGATGAATGTACATCTTGTATATTTTAAAGTGTACTTTTGTAAAATAAAAACATAACTTTAAAATATACTTAAAGAATACTTTTATAAACTTAAAATGTTCCAATTTAATATAAAAAAGTATTAAATTAGTATACTTCCTAGTACAGTAAAAGTACATGGTCTGTAGTATACTTTCTATACTTACACTTATACTGAAATATACTTCATAAAATAAACTTTAAGTATACTACTTTTTGCTAAGGGAAACTTATCCAACTGTGTTGAGTTTTCATTATAAGGGGATTTTTCCCCCACAAAAATTATGTGTGTTTCTACTGTGTACTGTATGTAATGTATGTCCCAATACTGTGTGTACTGTCGTTATGTACTGTATGTAATGTATGTCCCACTACTGTGTGTTTGTACTGTCCTTTGTAAAGCGTCTTTGAGTGTCATGAAAAGAGCTATATAAAATCAATGTATTATTATTAGAAAACTGAGTGCGGGCTTGGTAGAAATCATGCATCCATTTTGTAAAATTGTGCTTTAGCGCTCAAAATTTGCCATTGTATTCAAAAGTACAGACTACCCAATAGTCAATAGTAATTGGGCAACATCTAATTTACAAACAGGTTGTGTTACAAATGTTGTCTAACCATAACCAAAGCACAATCACTTTAGTGTGAAATGCTGCAGTGCATCGTTACAATATAAAAACAGATCAGAATATCTGATAAATCCACATTATTTTAGTCAGTTGAATAACACAGCATATTTTACCCGTTTACTTTAAGTTATCAGTGATTTGAAAAACATGTTTGAGTATGACATGTCCATATTGCTATTTCCGGTGGAGTGGCAAATAGTTGACTGACAGCACGAGTGGAGATGACATTTTTTTCTATACTGTGTTGCAATTCGTGCGCTAAACAGCAGGTGGAGTCGCCGTATAAGTTTGACACTATCCATCATAATTATCCAATGAAAAAGGTGGAGAAATCTGGTTTAACCTATTAGTACCCTTTAATATCACAATTTTTATTTCACACACACTCACCAGAATTAAATTAAAATAACGTTATTATGTGTCCAGAATTAAATTTGCATTGCTGGTTCGCCAAAAACCAAGTGAGCCAGCAATATCTAGCTATATAAATATATATATATAAGAGACAGCAATATATTTAAGCTTTGGGGTGCTGTTTTGTTACTTTAGTTGAACTCTTTTGTGATTAATAGGCTGCAGTTTTTTTCTATAATGAGCTGCAGTATTATACTACTTCATAGGCTATGACGTTACCTATTCGTATTTAAAATAGCCCACCGGAACTGTCACTCCAAAATAATGAGAAACAAACCGCTGTCTGTCACATTATGAATCAGCGACTTGAAATTACATTCCTGAAATGGTATTCATGGGATGAAAATGAATTGGTTCATTTATAGATCTGCTTCCACTGTTACCTAATTGGCCATCCGCGGCACACGCACACGCAGTTGATTGCTGATCTCAGTGTGCGCGAGCCTCAATTTCAACCAAACCGGTCTCTTGCTTTCAGCTTGTAGTCATGTCTGTCAGATGTCGTAGCAAGAATTTACTGTTCAAACGCGCTGTAACCCTTTCAGCGATGTACATTACATTAGGCTAGATCTGGTTGAGTATTGGACCGTCTCCGGGTGACCGTCAAGTCACTTGCACGATAAAAACGTTGCTTTGCTCTCAGAAACAAACAAACAAATAAGAACATGTTACTGCGAGACAACCGCAGAAATGCGGACAGTCTTTAACAAACAAAACACGGATTTGGATTGCCATGATAGGTAACGGTATGGACGTTCTGTGGAGGATTTTTGCAGCTTTAAGCTTCGACTGTTTTAAAGGTTCGCCGTCAAAGAGGTGCGTATTCTGAACATCTTAACATCGTTACAGACTGTAATACGTTGACCCGATTTCATTGTGTTTTGTATTCTGCGAAATTAAAGCAAAATATGTTACCACTGTCAGGTTTAGTGATTTCTGCCTTTTTAGTTGCTATGGTGATATCAGTTTTAAAGATGGCAATAGCCTACATGCGTGGCTTGCATTGTTATGAGCGTGTACGTGGAGGCGTTCATGCAATGAAAACCTGGAAGCTGACCTAAAAAACACGTTGAAGTCGCTTCATATTTTCACTCAACCCATCCCTATTCACATTTACAAGATAACACTGTCATGATCACAAATTTGACATTATGCAATTTAACAAAATACCACAGTCAAAAGCTGATGTTTCTTTGTTATGGTCTCCCTCTGAGTATCTGGTGCCCCTGTGTTTAAGAATGCACCTGCTTACAACTGGCCCCCTCTCCTGTCTCTAGGTCTTCAACAAAGCTTGGGTCCAGCCGTCCAGCCAGCATGGAGAGCAGCTCTCTGACGGGCAGCATCTCCCTGAGCTCAGACCTGCCCCACTGCCAGTACTGCATCAACTACGAGACCCGCTTGAAGCGCCTGTCCTGCGGCCACCTCTACTGCAGCCCCTGCTCTGACCACATCGTCAACCTAGCTTTCGAGGACATCGAGGGCCTGTCGGAGTACCCGTGCCCCATATGCAAGTCCCTCCGGCACCTGGGCGGCCTGGTACCCGCCCAGAGCTGCATCAGTGCGACCCACTGCTCTCCTTTTGATCACCACAAGCACCAGGTGGCAGATGACAAGATGATCCAGTGGGATTAGGACTGATTGGGCTAGACAGCTCATTTTATCAAAGAGGACATCATGTATGACCCCTGTGTACAAAAAAAGAGCGAGGCTTGGTTATAAGCTCTTTAGATAATTGCATATCAGTGTTGTAGTGATGTGAAAGTTCACAGGACTACTTGTGTATCTCTTTCTAGCCACACTCAAGCCCTGATGTGCCACGCTTTTTTAAAAATAAGCTTTACCTTTTAGATGTGCTTGCACAGTGTTCATAAGCGGTTCAGTATTCACTGTTTTTATCAAATGTGGATGTACAGGGTGGATATGTGAAGGTCTATATTTGCACCACATGAATATTTTCAAGGCAGCTGTATGTTCCTGTATATATTTATCATATTTTAAATGGTATTAAATAATTTTAGACAGTGAAGATGTCTTGTGCTAATTCAATTTTAGACAGTTTTCTTAAAACAAAACTTACTGTATATATATATTACACTGTTCATGAGCATAAGCTATCACATTTGAAAAATGTAAAAGGCAACCTCATCAAATGAAGCACATATATTTGCTTTTTGAAAATATTTTAAGTTTAGATTTATTAACCTACTTCAAAACATGCTACTGGATGTCCATACAAAAAAATACAGAATGCTAGAAAATAGATACATCAATTGTGCCAACACATTACAAAAAACATGAAAAATATGAAATTTCAGAGACACCATTGTTTGAACCACCATTGCTCACAGCTGAGCCAACAGTCATGCATACAGACGTCTGCAACCTGAAGGTTGCTCCATGGAGGCTAGAGCAAAAGCACTAGTATGATCTCAAAGATTGCATCGAGGCAATGCGTAATGCCAAAATGAATTACAAAAAAAGTATAAAACAAAACTTTTCATGAGAGGTACCTTATTAACTGCTGGCTAGTATAAATACAAAATAGAGTAAATAAAATGTTTCCTGAAGTGTTAGTCAGGACGCCATCACAGGAAGTCTCCGGTTGAGTGGTGTTTTTATGCTGGTTTGCAAGAAAGTTCTAACTCAGAAGATAATCACACTGATAAGCCATCCTACCATGCCTTAAAAAGGTGTACACCATGTCATTTCATAGCTATGTTTATGTTTCCCACCATTTTCCCACTACTAAAGGCTGTCAGAGAACCCAAAATGGTCACACTGTAATAGAGGGCCTTTTCTGTTTTCAAACTGAGTAACACATTAGACTCCCACAAAGGCTGGCGTCTGATCTCCCTCTCCATGACCTTGGTCAGGCCTGTGGGGAGGCCCTCTAGACCTGCGGGAGGACGTTCTGCAGCACTCTATGGCAGTGGCAAACTTTGAAAGACACCCATAGAGAAAACCCAATAAGGCATACTTAAGGACATTTTCCCTGTCCTTCTGTGCTGACATTCCAGACTCGGATAGGGTGGGTGAGAGAGAGAGAAAGAGAGAGAGAGAGAGAGAGAGAGAGAGAAAGAGAGAGAGAGAGAGAGAGAGGAGTGTGTCTGTGGGCAAGAGAGACTGCATGAGAGATTTTGTGTGTGTGTGTGCATGAGAGATAGAGAGAGATAGAGAGAGAGAGAGAGAGAGAGAGAGAGAGAGAGAGATGGCACCCGTGCTGGGTCATAAGGGAGTAAGTCATTTGCTGTGCCCTAGATACACGGCACTGACGTACCATTTTAACTTGAGCTATTAACTCTAGCCAAGCAGCATCCACTCAGTGGAACCAAACCAGCGCTTTATCCTCCAGCCCTCCACTTCATATGCATAACAGGCCTGCAAGTCTGCATGACGTCAGAGCAGTTTTTCAAAACAGATACTTTTTTTTTTTTTTTAGAGGAGACAGAGGTTCACTGAACAGCCACTGTCAGGTTATTTTCCAGTTACATTCCAGTGGAGCCTCAGGAATTCACTGACAACCAGCTAAGGGCATTCTCTCCAACCTCCCACACACAGGGATGCATTCAAAATAAAGCAACATTAAAAAAAGTATCCAACAGTTCATTAGAAAATATGAAGATACATGGACCAGGAAATTGTGCTAATACACTGTATGCTTTGATAAAATAATGATATTTATGAGTGTAATTTACTCATACGATTGATAATTAACACTTTTATAGTATTTATATGAAAAAAATACAAATAATAAACGTCTTCCACCTTGATATGTTCATGAAAAAAATCCTCCAAAAAAGCCCTCATGGTCTTTAGAACTTAAATAATCCACTACTGGCGAGGGAGAGACCGAAGTGTAGAAATGAAGAGAATTTAGGCCATCCAGCCAGAGTCACTATTAACATGCCACTTCCCATTCTGCTGTGTCACTCTCATCGGACATGCTCTATATTCAGTTCTAACACTAAATATACAACTCATTTTGTGCCATTTTCAACACATAATTACAACATGCATATTTTAACACAACCGTGGCCGTACCTACATATTGCCGTATCCTTAATCAATTATTTTTATTAGAAAAAAAAATACACCATTCCTAACCTTAGTACCTTCAAGTCACGCTTTGATACTTGACTAGGGAGATATTCGCCCTCTAGTGTTTGCTTTGTAAATCACTTGTAAATTTAGTCACCATGTCAAGTGTTAAGCAGCCACTATCCTGTATGACCAGGAAATGACGGTGGTGGTATTAATCATCTGTGCTATTTCAGTAAGAATTTCTTTAACCATACTGGGCAATAACAGAGTAACACATACATGCATCTGATTACACTCAGACCATGTGCATGAGAACATTCTCACAACGAGCATTGGACACCTAGAAATCTACATTTGGCATAGACTCTGAGACACCAGCAGCAAGACCCTAAAGCATTTTGCTGTGTGGTCCAGCTGAAAGTCTTTTTTCGTTTTTTCAAAAACACAAAATGAGAAAAGGCAACAGTCGAAATATGTAAATAAATTAGTGCTGTTTTCTGTTGCTGTGTAATACTGCATGAGACAGTGACACATGTCCAGCTAACACCTGTCAGGGCTCTCTTGTGGTTGTTTCTCATGACCTTCTGCATTGCTGGTGGTGGCAGTGGCAGACTTTAATAAACAGATGATGTGAGATTGGACCCGCTCGACTGTTTTACAGCCAAATACGTGAATCACCTGGAAGATCTGTGGGAGCAGCCGTATTTTTCCTTTTTTTTAAAGGGGGGATAGGCAGTGCGGGAGATCTTGTTGAGAGTGGCCTGAGAACATGATGCTCACTGCAGATTGTTGCCATGGATCCCGGACGAGCCCCCACTGCTGCTGCTCCGGCTTCTGGGCGGCTTGGCATGCGGGGCCGGAATGTAGCGCTGCACTGGTCGGTTGTCCGGTTGGTGACCGAAGAGGAAGGTGTGCTTCGCCCCCTCCCTTCCGGTGGGTCGAGGCTGAGGGTTGGCGATCGACGTGGGGGGCCTTGAGGTGGCTTTGACAGAGGCAGTGGTCTGGGCGTTACCTCTGGGGACAGGGGGCTGGTGGGAGGCGGACCTAGAGGCAGGGAAGAGGAAAGTGCCATTGTTGGCGTTCTGGTTGAGGTTGGAGTCGGTGCGGCGGGCTTCCTGCTTGATGCGTGAAGTGCTGGAGGTTCGAGAGGATGTGGGGGAGGAGGAGGAGGATGAGCAGGATGAGGAAGAGGTGGAGGAGGCCTGTGCTAGTTTCTCACGCAGCTGTTGCACCTCCCAAGACAGTTGATCTACTGGGTGTAGCATGGAGGATGGCATAGGGTGGGTAAAGGCCTGTTGACAAGACACAGATCGTAAGGTATATCAAAACACAACAGATGGCTGTTTCAGCACTGATGCTCAGGCATACAGAATAAGAAAGGGAAGAGAATAACTACAGTGACAGTGTAATACTATTAACACACGACAACACACTCAGAGAGTGAAATCATTGCATAGTGTTGTGAGAGGCTACTTTACCTCAAGCTGTAAAGCTCAGGTCTTAAACGACCATGCTCACCTGTGCATGGAGCGCTCCCCTGAGGTAGCAGTCCCTCCACACCTTGATGCAGGGCCCTAGCAGGAGGGGCAGGAGGGGTTCGTGGGGCTCAGGCCCAGCCTCTGACAGGGAGCAGGCCCGCAGCAGGCGCTCCAAGGCAGGGAGCATCTCGGCCGACGGGGCCCTGCGGTGGCTCTTGCGGTAGGAGGCCGAACCAGCGCTGCTCCGCCACGGCAGCAGGTTGGAGGGCGAGGAGAAGGAGCCCCTGGACAACAGGAAGACTGAGCCAGCCATGCCATCCACATGCTGTAGCGAGGAGAGGAAGATGAGAGGGGGGGAGAGGGAAAGAGAGAGAGAGCAATTAATGACAATGGGTACCCTTTTACTGGCTACTGGCTGCACACGACACATGATGAGTTCAAAAAAACATCCAGGTTCTTACTTCCAGAGCATTGCAGGGTAAGGTTTCTGCATACATGGCTAATCTACATTACCATCACTCATTAGCTTAGTTCTTAGGTCAAATAAACCAATTGTGCTAATTGATTGAACTTCAAGACAAACTTGCACTGATTTGGAGTTTACTCTGTCAAGAGCACTTAGTATCTATTCTCTTTTTGCTGAACTGATTATGCCATCTGGCCATTCCACTAAATACCTTTAGTGATTGAACTCCTGAGGCTGTGGCACCTAAAGTGTAAAAGTAACTTTTTGCACGGATATCCAACTTAATACATTTTGCTTTGACAGGTCTCTGGGTAATCTGCATGCATTCTGCAAGTCTGCACCTCTTGTGTATTTATGGGGTACTTATATTTTCTATTGTTCATGTTCCACCGTGTGCTGTGCATTTTGTTATGTTTGTGCCTCTCTTTCTTTTACATTGTATAGTTTTTTTCTGAAGGATGCCTTTGTTTAGGAAACACTGAAATCCACAAGAAGGGCATTCAGAGGTCAAAAACAGAAGAAAAATGGCAGCGATAAGAAGACACTGAAAAAGAAAAAGGATGTTTAAATAGAGATGGCAGCAGTGCAAGTAAGTCACTCACATATGCCGTACAGACACACAACAGATAGAGAGAATGGAAGAGAAAAGCAGACACAGAATGACAAACAAATGCAGACAGATGGAGAGAGAGAGAGAGAAAGAGAGAGAGAGAGAGAGAAAGAAGAGAAAGAAAGAAAGAAAGATAAGATGCTGAGCTTTCGGCTGACTGACGGTGTAATCTATAAGCAACTGAAATCAGGTCTTTCAGCCATACAAGGAAGTGGATCTGGAACAGCCAAGTAGAGCACGACCTTAAAGACACACAGTGAATTGTGCACCAGTTGCCACCACCACCATGGTAATCTGTGTGATACAGTGCACAGTTGTACAAAAACACTTCATCATCAGGAGCAATCCAGAGTAAATTTGGCCCAGCAAGAACCTGAGCAACACTGAAGCAACACTAAAGACTTGATTTCTCTTGATATTTTCAACCATTGTGACACCATATGATGAAACACTGTGAATGATAATTATGTGATTGATTATGTATCTTCATTTAATTAGATATCATGTACATCAAATGCAAACTATGGGCATGTTACAGAGAATGATGATTTCATCTCAAACCCTTCATAAATGTAATGATTTTTTTGTAGAAACAATTTGATATACTGCCTATGAGAATGTGAATAATTTATATTCTCTAAGCAACCAAAAGTGAAAACCATGTCTGAGAGATCCATTTATTGCCACCCAAAGCCATTACCCTCCATTTATCTACAGATGGCTTAAAAGCCACTACCCATAATGATGCTACAGTACCACTGCTGCTATGTTACAAAACTACTAAGATTCAAGAGCAGATGGACATCCCAAGTTTAGAAAGTAAACGTCCAGCAACATACTTGTTTAAAATAATTCACTAAACCTAATTAGCTCAATTTTTCTCTAATTAGTAAAATAATCTGTGTGAATATCACAGGCAGAAGTCAAGCATGGCAGGACTTTTTACTTTCTCAAGCAATCTTGTCCACCTTTGTAGAGAGGTAACTAATCTCCCCGACAACAAATATCCCACGTGGATATTTCATACCGTAGATGACAGTTTATCGACCCAGTCCTCTGAACGATGATGATGGAGCACTCACCCTGTGGGGGTCCAGGTTGGTGTTGAGGTTGCCATTGAGCAGGGGCGGGGGGCTTGCGGGCTGGGTGACGGGCTGGGTGAAGCGGGCCCGCCGCTGGCTGCTGTACTGCAGGGCCCAGTCCCACACCGGGGGCAGGGGCGGGTCACAGGGCTCCTGGGGGGACCCTCGGGGCAGCTCCCTCAGGCCATTCACCGGCGTGTAGCTCTGGGCCAGGTGCTGCGGGAACATGGCAGGGGCCTTGTTAGGACACACTATACAGTTCTTTTTATACGTTACTGAACCATTCTGAATAATAGAAGAGGAGTTGGGTAAAATCCCATGATAAACCTTGTCATAGTTAGTTACATAAAAACCATGCAACACTGAACAGTCAAAATGTTATGTAGTTAACTGCAGGGTACCTTCTCAGCAAAGAACTTTAGGGATAATGGGAAAACCACAAGAATTTTGTCAATATCTTTTGTCCTAAGACAAGGGTTAAGAAAGAAAAGTACCACAAGAACATTTTGTTTAAAGACAGTTTTGTGAATCTGGCCCCAGGGCTGACCCAAGCTTACATGGGTTTCCTTCAAGGGGGTGAGATTCAAGATTATTTTATTGCTTCACATTATACTTTTAAAAAGGAGTAACAATCTTTGTTGAGAAGGTACCCTGCAGGAACTAAATAAAAGTTTTGTTGCTAGGTTTTTAATCAACTAACAAGGTTTATTCATGGGATTTTACCCAACTCCTCTCCTATTTTTCAGAATGTTTTTAACAAAGTTTGCCATATGAAAAATGTAGTGTATCATCATGTTGGCTCCTCTCGTGCTAGCAGTTGGAAATGAACCAAATCGCCATGCAATAAGTGAAGACAAAAATAACAGTCTTATAGCATAGGGACATATTAATCCTTTGTGTGTGTCTTCATTAAAGAATGTGACAAACACTCCCCACCCTTGCTCTTTCTCCCCCTCAGTGTCTGCTCACTATGGTCATTTCCTGTGTGTGTCTTCATTAAAGTACACGAGAGTACACCTTTTTGTCCCCCCCACCCCCCACCCCCCCCCCCCCCCTTTCTCCCTACTGGGGTACCTGTGAGCGTCGGCTCCTCTCGCGTTGGCAGTTGGCCAGGAAGCTGCTGAAGAGCGGCACGTGCAGGGAGTCGTGCAGAGCCAGCAGGTAGTCCCCGCTCAGCTGGAACCGCGAGGGAAACTGGGCCCACAGCTGCCACACGCAGTCCAGGAAGAGCAGGAACAGTGGGGCCTAGGGATGCCGGAGGAGAGAGAGAACAAGAAAGAGGGGCGGTGGGGGGGGTGGGGGTTTATAAAGAGGTTGGAGCTGACTGAAAGGCCATATATGACATTTGTATGATCACAGAACATGCATGTAACAACCACAACCCCCCTCCCCACCCCCACACCCACCCCACCCTCTACACACCCCTCCACCCAATGTAAACACACACAAAAACATGTACACAGACTACACATTGCGAAAAGGCATCTCAGTTTCACCACAGATGGAAAAGCTACTCGAGAGAGACTGCTCATCATCTCCACGCTATCTTGACGCATACCACTCATAGATGACCAGTCATGGGATGGGATCACTTGACATTATCTCACCACTATCTATCCTTTTTTAGCTCTACCCATAAATTCACTTTAAATTCTCTGGTCAAAACAGCCACACAGAAACACTCATGCTCATGTGAGTTTAGCATAAACTTAGAGCGGCTATAGTCATTATCGACTCATCATGTCAGAAGCCTCCCCATACAAGGAGTAGTTACATAAGGACAAGCCTCTAATGAGCCTCTAAAAAGCTATTTACCCCTCTTTAGTGCTAGACCTACTTTAAATGACAACTTTGGCACATTTAATCCCATATCCCACTATTAGAGGTGTTCATGTACTGCCAGCAGCCAAAAAATAAAAATAAATCTGTGCTACATTGCCAAGGATGTTACAGTGGCAGTGAGGGCTATAAGGCAAGCATCAAAGTATTCTAACATCAAAGTAGATCCAGTTTTTCTGACACTAAAGAGGCTCTACATCTCTCTGTAGGTTCTAAAGCCCCCAACTTTTTCTCCAAGTTTAGTGTTTTGTTGCACTGTTGTCCAGTTTCAACTGTATCAGAGAGAAAAAGGGTGGGTTCACATAGCACTGTTTACAAGTGTATTTCTGCGCTCTCTCTCTCTCTTCTCCCTGTCCTACTGTATGTTCTCCATCCTCTCTCTACTTCTTTTTCTCTCTTTCTTTCTCTCTGCCTGTTCCTCACCTCTTCCTTGTCGCTGTCGCGGTGGTAGTTAACGCGGTTGAGGAAGCGGTGGCCGGCCATGATCCACTCCTTCTGGATGAGGGCCTGGAAGCCGGCCACCGTACGGCAGTGCGGGTCACACATCACCTGCACCAGGCTGGACACCACACAGTTCATGTCCCGATCCTCAGGCTCTGTACGGGGGGACAAATAGGATAGGTCTTATACAGTGAAGTGGTTGTCAAGCGGATGTACTGAGTACTGAACTAAATACCAGTGGGGTGGGGTAGGGGGGTATTTCTCGAATAAATACAAAATAAAGTTCAGCTACAGATAAAGAAAAGTATCTTGTATTAAAATATCCCCAATAAAACCCAGTTGCCACTGTAACATTATGTGCCATATAACATGTGTGCACATTTTGTTTACGCTGCAAATATATTCATAGCAAGCAATTCCTGGTGCAGGTGGTACTCAGTAGGATGTGGGTGGGGGTGGTATGTGGCAGTTTGCTTGTACACTTGAGAACCATAGATCTGATACAAGAGATATAATGGACACTGCTAACTTCCCTTTGGCATGGGCACTCATTAGGAGACACTTTCGTGTAGTTCACTGTAGAGAATATCATGTAAAATGGAGAAATCATGAAATGACTTTTCCATGAGATCATGAAACTTGTAAAATGAAATTTCCATGAATCAAGAAATGACTCACATATTCACATGAAAATAGCTTTAGCTTCCTGAAGACATTGCTCATTTCCTGCATGTCCACACACCGCCACCTCTACATGTTTGCTTAGCAACAATAATAACTAACTATTTAAATAACTATTATATTCTATAACTAAATAACTATTTCACACACTTAATGTTTATACTGAATTAATGTTTAGGCATCAGTCATCCACTCCAGCCCAGCTATCAGTTAAAAATAAAGCAGAGGGACCTGTATTTGTGTATTTGTTTGCCTTGGAGACTTGTTTAGGTAGTGTGACCATTCTAATATATGTTATATGTCTTCTGGATATGTACTTCTTAAATTAAATGAGCCACCCAGGGATTCAAAGAGAATTACAGTCTTAGACTGATAATTAAGTATATCATCATCATCATCGTCATCATCATCATCATCAGCTGTCTCATTAGTAAAAGTTGTTGTAGTAATTGAAATGAAATGAGTAGTTACACAAACATGCTAATTATGGGTGTGAGTCAGTTCAAACAGAAGTGCGAGTGCTAACTCTAACGGTCAACCACACCCTTATTACCACCACTTGTGAAATACCACAGTCTAAAAATACTATCTTTACACAAATGACTAAGCAGAGAGAGATAACAATAACAAGACACTGTGTGGTTATCTGTATCAAGACACTGTGTGGTTATCTGTAAGTTTCTATATGAAATGTAAGCCTAAATACTGTTTTCATACGTAGAGCACCTCTGTGCTTTGAAGTGGTGGTAAAGGATGAAAGAAAGTAATGAAATGAAATGTGTCCGCAGTTGTGGAAGGCCTATAAAAAGCTGAGAACAATCTGTGAATGGGGTAGAAAGGCCTCTAGAGCAGTATAATCTTATGGGACCCTAAATTCTTATGCATACACACCAGCACATATAACCACACATTAAACCAAAATGTGTGCTATAAAGGAAGCTACAAAATATTATTAATTAAAATTAAATTAAAAAATAAAAATGTAAATCAGATAAAAACATACAAATTCAACTGCTTGATCGTTTGATAAACAGACAGGCAGTGGATGTTTTTTTGTGTGTGTGTTGACTAACACTGCCCCCGTGTGGTCATAGCAGGTCAGAGCTTCACATCTGGATAACAGGTTTTGAATAGCTGGGGTGTTGCCTCCAGACATCTGAGAATCCCATTGACTCATTTCTGCTGTTATTCACCGTTACTCGGAACACTGACAGCATTCAAATTTTTTTTTATTTTTAAAGGCTTTCAGAGAAAAAAAAATGAAGAAATACTAGGAAAATATCACACCTGGAAAAGATGTGATGTGTGATGTGAAAAAATATGTCCAAAATGTCCATAAATAATGGAAATTTTGGAGAAAGCTGCCACAGCGTAGTGGTGTCAGTGGTGTCTGTTAAAGGGTGACAGTTTACCAGTTTATCACTTTAAAAGTAGACATTGGATGAAATAACAAACCTCAGCATGGCAGGCTGGCACCCACCAGATCGGTCTACAGGAACACCTCTCATCTCTCACCTCCTCATGGCAGCGTGTCAAAGAGGTGAAAGAGAATATGGCGATCAAGAGATCAGCAGACTCACCTTGAAGGACGACAGTTAGGTGGCCACCTCGGAGTAAGCAAGCCACCTCTCCAGACTTCCTCAGACAGCACCTTCAGAGTTTAAAAAAAAATCACAGAGACGTGGACGTGACATTAAATAGAAACATCATCCAGCCTTTAGTCCTCCCATACAGTACAGGCAAATGGTCTTAAAATGGTGTGGATTTTGTTTACATAATAACGACAAATGACACAGAGGTAGACTTTTACATGGCAATTTTTGCATGCCTTTTCAATTTCACTACTTTAAAATGGGAAAATATCATGTTCTCTTTAAACACATAAAAAGATATATGTGCTATTTTTATTTTGAGTGTTGTCCACAATAATGTTGCCCACAATATATTCTTATAGTTGAATCCGTATAAACACAAAATTTTAAATGAGTAATACTTTAAGGTATGGTCTGGACTAATATAAACACATTTTAATGTTCATTCATCAACATATGTTGTTTTGAACTATAACAACATAACATAACATAACACTATATCCCCTATATTTTAGATGTAAGGAACCTCAGACTGTGTATTTCTTAAATGCCACGATCCCAGACCAACTGTAGGGCAATATATGGCCTATACGCCCTTCACATAAAGCTAAATGTTCATGTATAGTGTCCCTCAGTGACAGACGCACAAAGGGGTGCTTGGACTGGGCGAGCGAGCACATCAGTCTTGTAGGACAGGGAACCAATGGGGCGCAAGTACCTGATGTAGTCCAGCCAGTGGGTGCCCTCCAGCGTAGACAGCCATTTGTCATCTGGCACAGACACAGATGCTGAGATGTCTGGTAGAGAGAGTAAAAACAAACAGCCAGAAAAGAGAGAGAGAGAGAGAGGGAGAGAGAGGGAGAGAGAGGGAGAGAGAGAGAGAGAGAGAGAGAGAGAGAGAGAGAGAGAGAGAGAGAGAGAGAGAGAGAGCGACAGACAGTGTGAACAGATGAGAATGCGAGTGTAGAATATCAAAGCAGCAACAGCAGCAGCAGCTAGCATCAAGGACGTATTTTTTATTTTTTTTTGCTAGTTTTGAATGTGGGTGGGTGGGGGGCGCGAGACAGCAACAAACGACGTCAA
The DNA here is from genome assembly GCA_030347295.1 of Setipinna tenuifilis. Classification (NCBI taxonomy): domain Eukaryota; kingdom Metazoa; phylum Chordata; class Actinopteri; order Clupeiformes; family Engraulidae; genus Setipinna; species Setipinna tenuifilis. The sequence continues at coordinate 19,494,936 of CM059277.1, forward strand.
AATGTGTGCTGCTAAAAAACACACTTCCTCTCCATCACAGATGCTGGTAAGGAGAACATCGTGGGAGGACCACAGATAAGCTGATAATGACTGCGCGCTGAAAAGCTCTGCGTCACCGTCTATTCGTCACCTTTAGATTAAAAAGTGTGAAAGAGACATAGAGTCCTAGCTACATGAAAATACACTCAATGGGAAATTTACCAAAAAAAACAACCAAAAAAACAAAAAACAAAAACAAGTCAGTGGAAATTTACCAGAAAAAAAGGGGGCCACTACTACACAGACGCTACAAATGCTTGTAAAGAGACAAAACAAACAGCCATGTTTGTGTGTGTCATGTTCAAACAAAGAGAGGGCAGACTCAGCTCATTGTGAATGCTTATTGAGGTGCACAGTACACACACAGTGGGAGGAGGGTTAGGTTCCGGGATGCGCTGTCAGAGAATAGAATAGTAGAATGTAGTAGTGGCTTGCGGCAAACTGAACCGTGAGAGGAATGTCGGGGGCCCTGACGCAACCGCCAACAACAACAACAGCAGCAATAACAACAGGCTTGAGACTTACCTTCACAACAACATCGGTTAGCGTTGTCTTTCCTCGCTTCTACATTTTTTTTGTTAAAATTACTGTAGCAACACCATTTTGGAAATTAGCATCCTTTCTATACACGCCCTTTTCCAAAGTGACATTCTGTTTTATTACCAAAATAAATTGTCCATCTCTTCCAGTACAGTCTCCTCAAAGCATGTGTATAAATAGGTGTTTACAAAAATGTGGGTCAGACAGTGATCCCCCACTTGCTTTAACCCACTGAGCAAGCACATAAAATCTTCATTTATAAAAATCTTCATTAAAAGTGGTATTAAATTCTCCAGATCGCTTTTAGCCAGTCACTCAAGTTCATATATGTAATGAGCTTTTCATAGAACAGAACTATATCACATCTACAGCATTTTTTTTTAAAGATCTGTAGCCTGTGGTTTTCAACAGCAGGCGACTATAATGAGGGGGTGTGACATACCTCCCAGACACAGTGCCCTTAGCCTGGTGTGAGCCGTGTTGATGTCGGTGGTTGAGGGCATCTCCTCCCCCAGCTCCACCACCACGCACACCTGCTGCACCCCAAACAGCACCAGCTCCAGGTTCCTTGAACACAGCAACAAAAAACACAAACACTGTTATATATACTATACTCCTACAACTGTGCTGATGCAGTGCCTGATTAGAAATAGAGGGCCTTAAGGCCTGGGCCTTACAATGGCACACTGGTTTTAGCATGACTTGAATTTAGTATCAATTATGATTTACATTTACTTGAGAACTAAATTACAAATGTTCCTGTCAGAATAAATAATGGTAGGAACTTACACACACGCGCACACGCACACACGCGCGCGCGCGCACCCACGCACGAGCACACCCACGCACGCACGCACGCGTGCGCACACACACACACACACACACACACACACACACACACACACACACACACACACCTGATATCGTCCTTCTCATGATAGATGTTGTTCTGAAAGCTGGCCATGCGTAATAGATCACTGCCACGGGGATGACGCCAGCACCAGCGCTACACACACACACACACACACACACACACACACACACACACACACACCAAAAGAGAGAGTGAAAGACATAGATAGATAGAGAGAGAGAGAAAGAAAGAGTGAGTGAGTGAGAGAGAGAGAGAGAGAGAGAGAGAGAGAGAGAGACAGAGAGAGAGAGAGACAGACAGACAGACAGACAGACAGATAGATAGAGAGAGAGAGACAGAGAGACAGAGAGACAGAGAGAGAACAGGTTTAAGACATCATGAATATTGCCTGTTTCTGCCAGTCTCTTCAAGTCAAGCCTTTGAGTCTACTTTAGATGAACCAGACACAGAAAAATATGTGAAACATGCTCCAAAACAGCAGCAGCCAGGAGTAGCCAATACAGACTATACAACCAACATACTTCTGCCAGGGCCTCTCTGATGTGGTAAGACCACTTAATTTTTTGGAAGACCACACACATAATTACTCCCATGATTTATATGCGAATCAAAGACGCTTACAGTAGTTTCTTCTTTTTTTTTTTTTTTTTTACATAATTTCTAGAAGGCCACAAAAATCCATCGATTCATTCTGTGTGGAGCGGTTTTAAAGTGGGGGCTAAGTGGGTTCAAGTGGGACCAAGGCCTGAGGCACTCACTGGGATGCGGCCCTCGTTGAAGTGGGCAAAAGTCTTCTTCAGCTCCGTGTCCAGAACTTTCTGAGGTACCACATTAAACCTGGACAGACTGGACACCAATCAGGGAGAGGAGATATGGTAATTAGAGTGGTTACTAACACAGAGACACACCACCCACCACCACTATGAATAGCTCTTTGGCCTAAGGCAAAGAGACCCCCTCATACCCCCCACACACTCCCCAGAGAATGGATCCCATTCAGCAAAAACGAATGCATTTTGCTGAGAAGAATCCTTCAAGACAGTGAGCCTTAGGCGATCTTTACGGCAGCCCTAAGGCAAGCAAGGAAAACAAGCGACAAAAAAAAACCCCTGCAAAGAATAAAGTGTGAGAGATCACAACCTCCTGGGTAAATGTCCTAAGGACATCTTAAAGGAGCATTACTATATTATTTATTGTGTCATTCCTTTTTATTATATCATTTTATAATTTATAAAAAAAATATTATTATATCATTTTATTATTTATTAATAATTATGTTCAGCAGTGTTTGGGTAAATTTCTGGTTTCCTAAAAGGGAAAAAAGATTGGCTAGGACTGAGCTATACCACCTAAGGGGTGTAACATGATTTGTTGTTGAGATGACATGTCAACAACCTTTTATCACACTTAAGGAGGACTGTGTCTTTAAATGCTGATGGATAAAGTAAATCCAAAACAATAGGACACCCAAATTAAGGCATTAGGGGGAGACAGCCACCTGGTAGACATCTCAAAGCGATCGTTGACGGAGGTAACCCTCCAGCCCGTGGCCCCAACTCTCTCCAGCTCCTGCTCCCAGTCCGACGAGCTCTCGAACCAGTTCATGTCGGGGTCACGGCGCCGGTTGCTGAGGAACTGCTTCATCTCTGAGGAGAACAGGAAGTGAAGGAGGTAAACAAACAAGCAGCCGGGCGGTGGTGGTGGTTTGGTGACTTCAGGGTGTCATGACTAGGGGAAAGTGCGGATTGAGTGAGGATATTTATACAAAAGAGTGACCACATGCTAGAATCCATCCATCACACGGGTTTGGGCAAGGCTGGTAGGCAGTGACCAGCCTCGGGTTACCTCTTCATTATTCATCTGGCCAGCGGATGCCCTCCTCCCGGGACTAGCTCACATTTCTGCATATGATGGCGCTTGAATATTTACGGGAGGCAGGCTGAGGAATTTGACTACTGTATTACGGTATTTGGTCTCACACTTTATTCGGATGCTCCTATAGGTGATCCGATCTGTGACCGACTGTCTACAGGCGATGAGACTTTAAATTAACCATGTATTGAAACATTGTGTCTTGTTAAGGTTAGGGTCAGAGGTTGGGTTTGATTAAAGTGACACATCAGTAAACAATGAAACAAAATGACACTGAATCTCAACAAACCCTCTGAAAATGTTTCTGTGGGCAGACTATCCAAAAAAATCTAAAAAAAAAAATCATTTAGCAAAATATCTTTGACAAGTGTTGATGAGATGAACTAAATTTAAGGGGACTAGCTGAATTTAGTTAGTTAATACCTTAAGAAACAGTAGATTATTAAAATATTTTACCAGCACCTTTACTCATTTTACAAATTTTCTATAGAATGAAAATTAGTGAAAAAATCAGTTATAACGGTTGCCTTGATGATGTGCTGAAAAGAGTTGTGTCGACTAATCCACATGCTGAACAGCAGAGGGCAATTACAGAACACTCACCTATTGAACCTAATGCTGCATTTTGGAAGGACAGAATGGTTCCTGGCTTGAGAGGCTGGTATGTCTTGGCAATGGTGTAAGTTATCTGTGGGAAACATTTAATAGGTATGAGTCTGTGCCCTTCAGATGCTATACATACACATACACGGGTCTGCTAGATTGGAGTCAGAATTTCGTAAAAACTACTTTTAGAAAACTTCGAGAATTTATGTCTTTCTGCAACTGCCTTGGGAAACAATTGTAAAAATGGGATTACTGGGTAGGTGACTGGATGTAGTCACCAGATAAGAAGATACTTGATGGCACAAAAAAAACTGATAGCATACATGGCCTAACCTGAACCAACAACTTCATTCCTTTGCACCATGACCCATATAACTGTTGCAAAACTGCATTAGGTAGTGCATGCTTTTAGAATAAATCGACATATTCTACATATTATAGTTGTATTTACAGATATACATTTCACACATAGACAGAAAGACAGACAGACACACACACACACACACATACCTCCACAGCCTGAGTCTCTGGCGTTAGGCGGTCGAAGAGGAAGCAGATGACACGGAGGTCGCGGCAGTACAGCACCAGCTCCTCGGGCGTGAACTTCAAGGACGAGTGCGGCATTACCAGTTTGGTGCGGGAGGGACCCACTGCATAGGGCACACACACACACACACACACACACACACACACACACACACACACACACACACACAGGCACAAAGACACAGGCACACAGACACAGGCACACAGACACACAGACACACATACAGACACACCAGAAGGTAAGTGTTGCCATGGTAACCTTAGTGATGTGCATTAACAGAGATAAAGTGTGGCCATTAGGGCGACTCACCAGCCACCACCTTCTCGATGGAAGCCAGAGCCACATCATGGTCCCCCAAGAGCACAGGATCCGCATTGTCCTGCAGATAGATGATCATAGCAGTTACCTACAGAAGCACTTAAACTGTTTTTATTAACAATGATTCTAAAGATAGCCATTAAAAAAAAAACATTTCAAAATGCCATGAAAAAAAGCAAGACCAAGACATTTATGACAGGAAAGGAATGTTTCCTTTGGTTGTGAAGATTCCTCTGAGGCGTATGAAAATACTTTGTACCAAAGCCTATCCAAGATCTTAGTTCATAAGATTGGGGAAAAAGTAAGTAAAAGAATGTAGCCAAGTGACAAAAGTTCACAACAACATGCCAAAAATAATTTACAAGGTCTCTTTCATGTTGTTGAAAACAGCTGACAGATCACATGGTTAGACGCTGCTACTACTACTAATCACATGGTTGATAGATGTAAGCGTTAAAATTTGAAAGATATTATGACTAGAGTGAGCATCAACTATAAAACTCATGGTTAAACAGTAACCTACTGTATGATATTACAGTGCCAAAACAAAGTAAAAAATCACAATTGTACCTGTACTGATACCTGTGTCTGTATGAGGGAAAGTAACATTATACAAACAATGCAATGCATACAATGTATTTCATCAATGATCTCAATGTTTCTTTGAAAGTTGTCTATAATGTAAACAATCTGTAAAGAATCCCTCGGGCTGTAGCAGGTTAGGGGGGGGTGGGGGGGGAGTAACTTACATCAGGCTTGGGACTGTCCTGGGGCACGAAGGCCACCCTGAAGTGGGTGCAGAAGAGCGTCCCGGCCAACCAGCCGCCCCCCTCTTTGGCAGACAGCTTCTTCCTCACGAGCACAGCTCTCTGGAGAACACACTCTCCTGGGAAAGGAGAAGAGAAGAGAAAAAGAGAAGAGCAGAGCACAAGGCCTTAGAATGCACCTACATGTTGCATGACAACGCCAAACACCAAGGCATTTTTCACTAAAAAAATTACCCATAATGCAACACGTGTTAAGTGTGCTTTGACCTTGCTTTTTAATATCATACAATTCACTGAACTGATATGAAGCAGGCAGTTGTAAATCTGAATCTGCAGGCTTAAAATATACCCACTCCTTCCTACCAACCCTCTGGAGGAATATGAATGCCCTAGCTCCCGTTCTAGCATGTGACGTGTGGTTGGGTCCAGCAGTGAGCGAGCGCCTGTCAGGCCCCATGCAAACACAGCCACACTCTTCACTCCCCGGCCACTGCCGTCTGATTGCATTTAGCAGCACATTCTTCTGCTTCCTGCAGTGCTTCCAGCTCTCAATATTTTCATTCCAAGTCAACCAAGAGGCACATGTATATGTATGCATGTGTATGTTTGTGTTCCTGTGTGTGTGTGTGTGTGTGTGTGTGTGTGTGTGTGTGTGTGTGTGTGTGTGTGTGTGTGTGTGTGTGTGTGTGTGTGAGAGAGTGTGTGCCTGTGTATGTGTGTGTGCCTGTGTGTATGTGTGTGCATGCGTGTGTGTGTATGTGTGTGTGTGCATGCGTGTGTGTGTGTGTGTGCGTGTGTGTGTGTGTGTGTGTGTGCTTTGCTTGCTCAAAAACATTTGGTGAGTAAACAACTGGCATGCAGGGCTTTCTGGCAGCCTTGGAGAGTAGCATACTCAGAGCATGAATCATGGGGACCTGTGGTTGAAATTTCTGTGATTTTTTTTCTCCCATTTATTTCCATGAGCAGCTTCTGGCTAAAAGAGGAGAAAAAAAGGGGGGGTGGGGGGGGGCAGTCTAGAGATGGAAAACCTGTCTAGAGAAGGGGCCTGCCCCCTTCAGCTGTGGGTCATTAACTCTCAAGGTTTAATCAGTACAATGTTTGGTCTGACTGAGGACCGCGGTCATCTTGTTTGTGCTCACGTTTACCGAAGCCTAAACAATTTATCCCTTTTGAAGACAGCTGATGGATATGCCCATATGCTGGACTCACACTGGCTCCGTTAGTAGGAGAAAGTAAGCCGTAGCAGGCATTAAGTTGTGTTATAGCATGGCGTGTGGAATTGAACCGTTAGTAGACAAAAATTCCTCAGTGCGGCATTTCCTTTATCTTATTTCTCCACCCAGGGCATTTTGTGTGGAGGCATGTGCGTTTCAGAGAGCAGCATTGAGGCAGCACAATCTGTGTCCTGCAGCAAAACAAAAGCTCTCTGGCGTGCCGAACCAGGTTTCCGTGGCAACGGCAGGGGCTCTCGCTCAGAAGACTGGGACAGGAATAGGCCTTTCACTCAGTCCCTCTGGTGAGGGCTGAGGTCATTTAGGACTCGTCTCCCAAACTCCGAGAGAAAAACAGACGTCCTCTAAATAACGCAGCACAATTTTTTTTTTTTTTATGACCGACGCTTGCCTTTAGGCAGGCCTATTTGGACATTTCATATTTTTTACTGGAGACATGAATTTCATTGTTCCAACGGTTAACCCCTATAATTAAACTAGGGGACTGTCAACACATAAAATGTTTTTCTTACGTGCTCCAAATGGAACTAAATACGTGTTTTGGCACAGGGAACATAATTGCCTTTCACAGTCCGGTGGTTGGATGAGGTCGCTGTCAGAAAGTCTGCATGCAGTGAAGACGTTGTACACTATGGGAATGCAGGGTGATCAACAGTGCTTGTTCTGTGCCCTCGGTCAATTATAGACAACAAAGAAACCCACGCGGTTCGACATGGTGACTATGCCAGATGCAAACATCAATCTGTCATCGCTTTATAAAAGAGAGCAGAAAACGTTTCTTGTGACCAGTGACAGTGAAAACCAAAATGTATCCCCTTTTACAGATGACTTCAATTTCATTGCTTTCCCCTAAACTCCACCCTCATTCAAAAAAACAGCAGTGAGTTTCACATGTTAGAGGCTTGATTTCTTAGAAGACACAGATGACCTCAATTTCATTCCCATCTCTTAGCCCACAGTCCCCATTAAGAAAAAGGGAAAAACATTGGTGAGTTTCACACATTTCAGGCTTGATTTGAAGCCTCCTCTCCTCTCTTCTCTTCTTTTCTCTTAGAAGGACAGGCGCTCTCACGCGAAAGAGCGTTTTGCATTAACGAGTCCCGAGGGTGCAGTGGAGCCCAGGAATTCCTCCAGCATCATGGGCCACAGATGTTAGAGAGGCAACAGGATGTGTGGAGGGGAGCTGGGGAGAGATCATCCCACTCTGGCTCCTGCTCCCTACAGAACCCCAGACAAGTGCAACTTTGTGTGTGTGTGTGTGTGTGTGTGTCTGCCTGTGTGTGTGTGTGTGTGTGTGTGTGTGTGTGTGTGTGTGTGTGTGTGTCTGCGTGTGTGTGTGTGTCTGCGTGTGTGTGTGTGTGTCTGCGTGTGTGTGTCTGTGTGTGTGTGTGTGTGTCTGTGTGTGTGTGTGTGTCTGTGTGTGTGTGTGTGTGTCTCTCTCTCTCTTGCTCTCGTTCAGCAGAGTAAGTTTAAATCACTATTGACTGCCTCCAAAAAGCAATGGCCGGGGGAAAATAGCTTTAAAGCACAATTAAAAGAACACGATATTCTGATGCTCCGGATCAGTGAAGTGAACATCTGTCGGCTTCAGTTAATTAGGGGAGGAAATTAAGCAACTAGCGCTGCTGCTGCTGATGTGAACAGCATGAAGAGTATTTCACTTTTATAGTTGTTTTCAGTTTTTGTGTTTGATCTCCTTCATTTTCTTTGAATCTTGAAACACATGTGTGAAGCATGCCCTTTGAGGCTGCTAAAAACATGGAGGAGGTGTGGGTATCTTAACACTAGGGGCAAGTGAATGTTGAACTATTACAACAGAAATGCGTTTGAAACACATTGGCTTAATTACATACATACAGAATCTATTGTAGGGTCTGTTGAGGCACCCCAAGCAAAAACTCCCAACTTCCATAGAAAACTGTATTGCCACTACTGTAGTTTCAGGTTCATCAACCCTTGAGGGCCCTGTAGTGGCCTGGTGGCCCCCAAGCAGTTGCCTGTGTTGCCTGTGTTTTACAAGCTATGCCTCTGTATACATACATATACAAGGGTATGGAGTGCAGTATATATAGAGACATAACCTGAATCAGTGAGGAAAGTCTCAAGGTGTCACAGAGGTGTCTGCACTCAAAATTGCTTACTGATGCAATGGAATGGAATGAAATGGCACAGCAGACCCGAGACAGCTTGCTCACAGCAGCAGCAGCGGCACATTTGAGTAACAGATCACGTACTGAATGCTGGCGCCTGCTTTGCTTGTCGCAGTTCCATAAAAAAAACGGCATGAAATAATAAAGCAATAAAACCCCAGGCTGAGAGCACACGGATAGGGAGTGCTGCAGCCCAACCCTATGGCCCTGTCCCTCCACTCCCCTCTTCTCTTCTCTTCTCTCGCCAGGAGCACGTCAGTCTGTCAGTCAGTCAGTCAGTCAGTCATGAAGACAGAGTAGGGAGATAAGTATGACAACATGAAAGCCCCATAGTAATGGCGGATTAGCGAAACACTACACACTTAACTACATAACAACAGTACACACACACGCACACACACACACACACACACACACACACAAACACATGCGTGCACACACACACACACACACACACACACACACACACACACATCTCGGTCTTTCAAGCACACATACAAACTCATCTCAACACACATACAATCTCATGCATGCACATATACATGCACACATGCACACACACACAATTACGCATGTGTTCACACACACCTCTCTGCTAACACACATACACACACCACACACACATGCACAATCAGGTGTGCGTGCACACACTCATGCACGTGCAGACACACTTGCATACACACAGTGCACACACACGCGCACACACACATACGGCTCAATGTAATCAGGAGGGTCAGCTCTGCTCAACTTTGGCTATAGATCTCCTGGAGCTGGCACACAAAAGGCCCCAGACTCTGGCTGTCCATCCCAGCCCAGTGCCTCTGTGACCAGCTGCCCCCCACGGCTGCTCTGGTTTCCAGTGTGCCGGACCAGAGGGACACCTGAGAAAGTGGTGAGCGGGGCTGGGGGCCTTACGCGTTGCTATCTCTGACTCTTATCAGGACCGGGGACTGCATGTTCACCAGCCACTGCAATGTGAGCCCATTCAGCCAGTGCGATTACAAGCGAAAGGTCATACCGTTCCTTACTCTTACTCCTACTGTGTGTGTGTGTGTGTGCGTGTGTGTGCGTGTGTGTGTGCATGTGTATGTGTGTGTGCATGTGTATGCGTGTGTGTGTGTGTGTGTGCGTGTGTGTGTGTGTGTGTGCGTGCGTGTATGCGAGTAGGTGCATCTGTGTGTTTATGTGTCATTTTATAATGAACCATTTGTAGAGTTGTACATTATAAAGCAACTTTGTGCATTGTTTTTACTGTGTTTGTGTGACACTCTGTGTGTTTCTGTGTTTCCTCAAAATGAGCCATCACCTACTGCAATAAGAACTTTCACTAGCAAACTTGCAAGCATGCATACCCGGGGTTCTGAACATGAGTGTGTGTGTGTATGTGTGTGTTCATACGCATGCGTGCTTTGACAGACTAAACCACTAGCCACTGCTATGTGAGCCCTTTCACCCAGAACACTTGCAAACAACAACCAGCCCACTTCACTGTTCCTGGTATTCTGTATGTGTGTGTGCGTATGTGTATGTGTGCGTGTGTGTGTGTGTGTTGGTGTTTGTTAGTGTACGCCAGAGGGAGCATGCATATGTGCATACATGTGTGTGAAAAAAGAAAGTTTATGTGTGGAAATATGCTTACAAACAACATTCCACTGTTCCTGCTGTGACATTGTGTGTGTGTGTGTGTGTGTGTGTGCCAGAGTGTGTTGAAATATGCACTGTGAGGCGCGCACATGATTGTATCGCACATTCACACACGCACACACACAGAATACATGTGTCACACATTCACACAAATTCACACACACAATCTGCACATGTGGCGGTGTATCTGTATAGGTGTTCCCTTTGACTGTGTGTGTTGAAATATGTACCATGTGCACATGATTGTGTCACACATTCTCACACTCACACCCAAACACACACACACACACACACACACACACACACACACACACACACACACCCCACACACCCCACACACACACACATTGTGCACATGTGTGTATTAGTGTATTTGTTTGTGCAGGTCCCCTCCGACCTAGACCACTCATGGCCTGGCATGGACATCCTCCCCCTGTGCCCATATGCTGGCATCCTGACAGGGCCCGTGATGACTCAGCTGCAGGAGGGAAACACAGACTGAGAAGCCCCATAGAGGCACAGGGGCCATTGGCCAGGTCGCTGCCTGCAAGCTACTTAGTCATGTCCTCATTACACGCCATGATTAATGTCCTATTTTACAAGTATGCCTGCCTCTCTCCCTCTCCCTCTGTCTCCCTGACCCAAACATCCTCTCTCACTGTCTGTCTCTCTCTCTCTCTCGGTCTGTCTGTCTGTCTGTGTCTCTCTGTCTGTCTGTGTCTCTCTGTCTGTCTGTCTGTCTGTCTGTCTGTCTGTGTCTCTCTGTCTGTCTGTCTATCTGTGTGTCTGTCTCTCTGTCTGTCTGTCTGTCTGTCTGTCTGTCTATTTTCTCTTCCTCTTTCTCTCTCTCCCTCTCTCTCCATCTGATGTCTCGTTAGGGGGTGATTTAGAACACTGGCCGCCCTGTGCCTTCCTTGCACAAGGGGATAGAACGGCTCCTTTGTTGTGAAAAATGTCCCAGACGAGACTGAGACGGATGAGGTCCAGTATAAATAAACATGATGCTGCTGCTTGTGGGTGATCGTATTCATGGTAAACATGGCAGCTGGCTGTTGTTTGGGAGAGGAGAGGAGGGGAGGGGAGAGGGGAGGAGAAGAGAGGAGAAGAGAGGACAGGAGAGGAGAGTGTTTGGGAGAAGGGGGAGAGTAGAGGACGGGAAAGGAAAGGAAAGGAAAGGAGAGGGGGGAAGAGGAGAATAGAGCATTGGAAAGAAGAGAGGGAAGGAGAGGACAGGAGAGGAGAGGGGAGGGGAGAGAGGACAGGAGAGTTTTGGGGAGGAGAGGGGGAAGAGGGGAGGAGAGGAGAGGAGTCAGGGGACAGTAGGCAGACGTGAGAGCTGACCAGAGCTGAGGATGTGGTTCAGCTGTGAAAGGGACCTGGAGGGAAAGTGAGCATGGCTGAGTGTGTGTGTGTGTGTGTGTGTGTGTGTGTGTAAGTGAGTGAGTCAGTCAGTAACATCAGCCATTTCCAAATACATGGCTGAAGTGTAAATACAGCTGCAGGTCTTCTTCACTGGGAGCCCACATCGGCAATTTACTCCCCGTTATAGACGAGGACATGAGAGCAAAGGCCTGTTTCTCATATGATGCACAAAAAGATTAAATAAATAAATAAATATGCTGTGTGTGTGTGTGTGTGTGTGTGTGAAACCACAGCTCCACGTGACCTTCAAAGAGTCCTGGTGGACATACTCACATAAGAGAGTGTGTGGAATGTTTGGTTTGTCTTATCCATAGTCAAAGACTATGTAAACCATGTGTGCATTTTGACCTGTGCGTGTGTAAATCCATGTAAGAGGGTTTTAGGTTCTGTTTATGCACCCGCTGAGGGCATACTGCACGTGTAAGCATGTGCAATCCTGTACTGAACGTTCATGCAGTGCATATATGGTATACACGCTACATATGCTACATGCATCACGCCATATGTTTGTATGTGCATATGCTAATGTAAATATGTGTGTGTGTGTGTGTCTGCGTGTGTGTGTAGGTGTGTGTATGTGTAGGTGTGTGTGTGTAGGTGTGTGTGTGTACGTGTGTGAGAAGGTGTGCATGGGTTTGTTGTGGGTCATGAGTGAAAGCGACTGGTGGGAACCTAGCGCCGCTCCCAGCGAGCTTCTGAGAATAGCTGCTGATAGGCGAGGTTAAAGATTAGCCATGCCGGGTAATGCTCGGCTTGGACTCCAGCCTCACAGCATTCCTCTGTGAAGCTGCTGGAACCACCACCACTCAGGGCCTGGTGGTTATGGTGGGACAGTGAGAGAATGAGGGAGAGAGGAAGAGAAAGAGAAAGAAAAAGAGAAAAAGAGGATGAGAGATAGAAAAAAGGAAGAGAGAGAGAGAAAAGTAGAAAAAAGGGAGAGAGAAAGGAAGCGAGAGAGAGGAATAGAGAGAGGAAGAGAGAGAGAGCCGATAGAAAGAGACAGAGCAATAGAATGGTTGAGAGAGAAGGGTAGAGAAAGAGAAATAGAGGAAGAGAGAGTGTGAGGTAGAGGGTGGTGGGGGGTGTGGGGGTGGGTTGCTCAAAGGAAGGTGGAAGTGGTTCAGCAACGGGGGCTGAGGGGTTGAGAGGCCCTGGCTCTGGCCCTGGCCCTGGCCCTCCCTTCAACACACTGCCAGATTGTTTTCACTATATGAGCGGGGGCGGCTGGTTGATTTGGGTTAGGGGAGGTGTGTGTGGGGGGGTACTAGCTGCCGTGTCAGCTCAATGCCAGGGGGCTTTGCACAGGGCTTACAGAGCCGTGAGACCTCTAAACAGGTCAGGTTTGTTCAGTGTGATGTGACTCACACACCTACAGGAAGAGGTGGTGACAATGACAGACTCGTGGTGGTGATGGTGGTGGTGATAGTAGCAGTGGGGTGGGCGTTGAGACTTCTGAGAATAAGACGGAACTGCAACAGCATGGTGTGAAGACGACTGGCTTCTCAAAAGCCACAGAGAGCACTCTAAGCTCCTATGCTAATTTATATACATGCACCGAAAGCCTTGTTATTCTCAGAGCTCAAAAGCAAAAGCCTGAGCAGGGTTGGTATCTCTACAGGCTGCCGACTCAAGCAAGATGTTTTGAAATGGGCGGAACCGTGGCCTTGACCAACGCATTGGTCACGTAGGTGGAGCTCCTTTCAAACCTGCTGAGCCAAGCATCCCCTTAAATTGTGCGTTGAAAAATGCTGCTTGTTCAAAAGCGAGGAGAACAAGACCCCTGTGCGACAGTACAGGCATGCATTTCCAATTCAATTCATAAGCAGAGGTGAAGATCCTGGCTTTAGAGAGAGTAGAAACCCTATCATGTATTTCTTCTCCCTATGCACTTAATGGAGGAGATTTAACCAATTAGTTGATGATTTAGAATCAGCTGGTTGAGAAAATGGTTGGACAAAATATGTGACAGTGTTTTCACTTTATGAGGCCAGGATCCACCTCTGCTTATGAGTTACTGGTAAAACAGCACAAGACATATAAAGGCTTCATGGTTTGGCGATATTAGCAGATCACCATCTCCTAAAGCTATGTGCCCCTCTGTAGCAGTGGCAGGACTTCATGTGGACCGACTGACCTGGCAAACAGCAGAGGCCGAACATCTCCCTCCCCCGCGTGTGAAGGCTGCTGTGGCTGCTCAGCATTCTGTCCTGTGGAGAGAAGGAGAGGAAGAAGAGAAAGAGAGGGAGAGAGAGAGAGAAGGGGTCAGGGTGTGGGGTCAGGAGGCTCGCTCTCGTGAACGAGTTCTCCTAAGAGAACAGACTATACACTGGTTGCCATGTGAGTAACCGGGCTTGAATTGATCGAGACAATGTGAGCGTGTGGGATTCGCATCCCTCTGATGTTGGTCACACATTTTCATCTATCCATCTGCAGGATGACTCTCACGCTCACAATGAAGCACACTGACTGGACTGGGTTTTGATACAACACAATGACTGTTCCTCACTGTCTTGGTATCTGACATTTTTATCCGTCTCCCCCAGTCTTTCATCCTCTATCTAGCTTATGTCTTCCAGTTTTTCCTTTTTTCCTTTTCCTTTTCTTTGCTCTTTGCTGTCCTTCTCTCTCCCTCGTGTGATGATGGCAAACTACTTGAGTGGGCAGTGCGAACCAAATGAGGGGAGCCAGAGCAGGGCTGCAGTTACTCACACATGTGGGTTCACTTAACTGTGCCCCCCTCCTTTCTCCCCCCCATCAGACCAACTCCCTCAGACACACACACACACACACACATGCAGGGTGTCAGAGAACACACACTCACGCCAGTTCTCTCCAGTTTGACACAAAAGCTGCACAGAAGTAGAGAACATCTAAGCTGAAATAATACAGCACATTTTTAACTTTTAACTCTAAGTAAACTAAATTGCTGACTCTATTATTCTGACATTTGGACAGAGCTGAACCAGATGGTAGGAGTGGGGAAAAGAAAAAGGGGTTTTTATACTCTAAATCGCTGTTCGGAGAATAGTGTGTGTGTGTGTGCGCGCATCTCCCCACTGCTCCACTTTTAAATACCATCTACGGCTTTTAATGCCACTGGCTTATCACCAGTCTTTAATTCAAGCCACTTATGCTTGGATCCAGTGGCCGACGTCATAGCAGCCCAGTGCCCAAAATTGCAAACGTACAGCTATAATATAACTAATTATACATTCAGTCTTCGACTGCCTGACCTAAATATAGCATGTCAGCAGCTCCCCTCTAAATCCCACCAAAAGATCCCAAACACAGCCCTTCTGGGTCACAAAGTTCTGTTTACCTCAAGCACTAAGTCTTGTAAAGCATTGTGGCTTGTGTGTAGTATAATGACTTGCGTATAGCATGGAGGCTTGTGTGTACCATGGGGGCTGCCTTCCTCCATCCCCTCAGCAGCTTAGCCTGAATCTTACCCTGCTGCAGTCACTCAACAAAGAGGACCTTTGGCCATTGTGAGAGTCTAATAAACTGCACTCATTCACACAGAGCCAGTTAGCCACTGATACGGCTGCCCATTTCAACAGGAAACCAGGGCAAAAGGGTTTAGCAGTTTCCTGCTACCTGTAATTTGCTTTGCCCTTAGTTTCACACAAAGCCTTGTGTTACATTTCTTCTGAAAAAAAAAAGAAAAAGATTTATTTAGTTTTCTGGTAGACTGTTTTAATATATATCAAAAAAACTGCTGATAAAGTGGACTTAATTTCCGCACTCTTCAGACTATAAGGATTTTAAAGAAATCCATGGCTATTACGGAAATCGCTTTCGCAGAGGGCTTTGAGAGGACAGGAGGGCATAGACACAGTGCAGTTTGGAAATATTTTCTCCCACTGGCTTGTCTTTATAAAAAAAAAACATGCCAAAGACCATTCCAACTCAAAAAACAATTCAATTGAACCCAAATGCTTTAATGTGAAATAAAAACAGATGTGGCAAGAAAATGTGTGTCCTAATTGCCGGCAGGCTATAAAATATGCACAAAATGGTTGCAATGCCTTTAAAAATAACACTTGTTTTGACCATGGAATCGCATGATATGGGGGGGGGAGATGAAAAGCAAATAGTTGATCATTACTGAAATATAACCCATATGTAAGCCATTGTTATTGTCATTTACCCCCTTCATTACTACAATGCTTAAAGGGTCAAGAAGTAAAACTCTTTATTGATGCATACAGGCACTATCCTGAGAAACACAAACAAGACAAGAAGACAGTGTCACGCTAGGCTCGAGGTGGCTTTGAGAGGCTTATTCACTGACCTCCTTTACTTACTCAATTGGCAGCCAAAACCTGAGGTGGCACAAAACAGCCCAGTGAAAAACAAGGGAGGCCACCATAAAATTTTACAAGCAACTAATTTTCTTTGCCTGCCTGCTCGCCTGCTTGCTGTTGACTTTGGGTTTTCTTTTTCCCCAGCATGTTCCATTTTCCCTCTTATTTGCTCCCAACCTGAGTCAAACATGGCCCTCACCATCAAGAAACTTAAGTGAGGAACAGTGGAATTTATTGTATTTTACCCAGTTTTAATTTCAGTTCCCTCCTTCTCATGTGGTCCTTCATGCTGACATTCAACGACAAAAGATGTCGTGGTCAAACCACCAACAGCCAACTTATCCATCTGTTGTGAACTTAAAAGAGTATTTGGAATTGTTTCATTTGATTTCAACCCACTTCCCTGCTTACGATAAGCAGAACCCCATCCTGTAAGCCTCCCTTGGGTCTATGCCGCCGTCAGGCATAAGGACTTCGTTGGCCTTTGTAGTAGTGTGGAGCTCCATAAACACATAGATGAAAAGAACATTCCACCAGTTTCCCTGTGTTCTCTTTTAGAGGGCAGAGATGAAAAAGGGCTGCAGAGAGATGATGTAACGTTCCATGTAAACAATGGGCCAGAATGTTCTTTCACAAACAACAGAGTGGAATTGTGATGCAAGGAGGGAAAAATAAGGGAGCGCTTGTACAGTCTGCTGATGAGCCAACAACCACAGTGTCAAAGGGTTAAGTAAGTGTTGGGAAATCAATGTAATCAGAGAAGGGAAAGAAGAGGAAGAGAAAAAGAAAGGGGAAACAGTGGAGGAGAGAGAGGGTAAGGTGCAGGGAGATCCCTTGGCTACGTCTCCCTCGCCAGGCAAGAGAAACGACAGCAGAGGCGGTTTCACTTCCACTTAATTGCGTATCACTCTATCACTTTCACGTCTTCCTTTTCTGCTTCGCTCCCTTCTTATCCCCTTCTCCATTCAACTCCCCTCTCCTCGACTCCTCTCTTCTCCCTCCCTTAAACTCCCTTTCAAGTTCCTGGGGGAAAGCAGCCAAGACCCACTGGAGTTTCCATTGCTCATGACTTCCCTTTCCACCATAGCTAATGTGAGCCTTCACCAGTACACCTCAGACCACAGTCCTCCTCCTCCTCCTCCTCCTCCTCCCACTCCTGCTGCTTGTCCTGATCTCAGCCCTGAAACCGAGCAGCCTCATAAACCTCACACCGTTAACTTTACAATCCAGCAGCGACAGGCAAAACACATCGATAAATAAATAAATAAATAAACAAACAAAAAAGCACATCTGTGCAAGGCATTAATCTCTAGTTAAGTGAGGGCTCCGGAATTCCCCCACTTCAAGATCATTTCTGCTAGCACTGCTAAAGAACATTTGCTGGACTGAGGTTAAGGATTATGAAGTGGCGACGGTGCTGTTGTGCGGCTGTGACTTCCCCCCACATTCTCCAGGAGTATGGTGAGACTAGGTCATGCCGAAACCAGGACTGGCCTAAAAGTGTTTCCCCACTGTCATGTGCCATCAGGATCCCTTTCCGAAGTTTACAATATTTCTTTTTTGGCTGCTGCCATGTCAGACAAAGGGCTTGGCTGAAACCAAAAACCATTCCTGTCTAGCCGTGACACGAGTTCTGTGAGTGATACAGCTTTCAAACAAAACAACCCTCGAGTCACATAAATTTCTTGCAGGGGACTTTTTAAATGGTCTCCAAATCATATTTTAACATTCCTGAGCAAAATGTTAAAGGATGTTAAATAACTGAGGAAAATGCTTTTTATATTTGCATGCAATACAACTCTTCAGAAACTAGAGAATTCCAACTCGATCCCACAAAGATGGTATCACAAAGATAATATCTTTTCGGGGATTTGTTTTACAAAGGGAAAAAAGTCACTGTTAGGCTTTCCACTTCAGCAGGAGCCACGAGACCAAACTGGGAAAGTGATTTAAGCATGTGGTGCTCAACTCCACCATACCTTTCTTGAACCATGAATTCATAAGTCATCAATGTTTTAACGTGAAAGTTATACCCCAGTCTGGCTAAATGAAGAATTTATGCGTGAAGTTTCCAACCACTACAAGAGGTTCTGCTGAGCCATTTCCAGAAGATTCCCCAAGGAACGAGCCATGTTTTCTTTCAGCCCGAGCAGGGGGGTATTACAGCTGTGCCTTCCCTAATTATTGTCTAGACACAAACCTGCAAAAACAATGTAGGGCTATTGCTTTGCATGAGCAGATAGACTCATATTAACCTGTGTAAACGCTTGTCAGTTATTTTCGTTTCGTTCTCCCATGCTCCCGTCAGCTGAAAGTGTGGAATTGAGCTCTCCCTCTCTCCCTTTCTCTCCATGTGCACACACAGCACAAAACCCCAGGCGGAAATCTCAAAGGTCAGTGGCAGGGTGTGCCAACAAGTTACACTTGCACCTCTGTCAGTAATCTCCATCCCTCTGTTTAAAATGGACATTGAGGTGCGTACAAAGGAGCGGCCGACAATGACTGTTTACAGTTTCTTTCACAGCATGATTAAACCACTAAAGTCCACATCACGATAATGATATGCTTGACAGACAGCTCAATGGGATGTGGAATCAAAGGCATTCAGAGATTCAAGTGACTTGATGTTGCTGTTGCAGATGTTCTTCTAACGCTAAATTCGGAAAGCAAAGGAAGGGAAAAATACCCCAATTGTAATTTAAGGCCATATTCAGTTTGTAATGAGTGGTTATGTGGCCAGTAACCTATGGTTATTGTCCACTGAGCATAAAGTAAGTGCACACTGGGTTCCTCCATGACTTCATGCCACAGACAGTCAGTCAAGCAATCGTTCTCTTATGATCCCCAAAAGCACAAACACAAAGACATATATGATGACACAGACATAAATATGACTTTGAAGGGTGCCTGTTTTTTTCCATATGCATAACTCAGGGAAACACTTTAAAGGCTGAAGACGGCATTGCACAGTACAACTAATGTCCTTTCAGAGCAATGCTTCCAATGCTTCTACACAGAACCTTATCTTCGGGGGGCCTGTACATGAGCAGGCCTGTGGTGCGAGTGGATGTGAGGGAGTGTGATATTACTTATTTCAGCAAAAAATCTGGAGCACCAGGTCTGCCCAAATGCTCTCTCTCTCTGCTTCTACTCCCCTGGTAGGGTTTGCAGATGGACGGATTAGGCTAACTGCTTCCATACAGGTGGAGCACAGCTCCCCGAGTAGTGATGCAGTGGAGGCAGTGGAGGATTCGGTGGGGGATACGTTGCGGTGTGTGCGGTTTCCCTGGTAGCCATTATCATGGTCAGGTGGGGAGACGCCCTAATCTGCCTGATCAGGGGTGGCTATTCATGCTGACTTGTGAGACACCAAAGCAGGGTGGTCTTCAGTCTAGAATACCAACACCACATTGCTGGTGTGCATGTGCAGATTCATGGAGATTCCTTTTCAGCCAAGAAAAGGGCTGTGCCCCCGTTGTGGTCGGATGGATCCCCCGCCTCTCCCCTAACCCACACACACACACACACACACACACACACAGATACAGACACACACACATACACATACACACACACACACACACACACACAGATACAGACACACAGTGTGTAAATCAGAATAGAAACAACACGTGTGCATGGGTTTCACCATCCATCATACATTGGTCTGCCGTTATAACAGGAGCTTTTTTTCATTTCCATTGTTCTCTCCTCTGCTATGCATAGAATTGCAATTTCAGCATTATGTATTCATGAAACCGTCTTTTATCAACACAGCAGCACATTTATAGCCTCACACACACACACACACACACACACAGACACCCTCATACACACGCACACACTTTGCCACCATCAGTTACCATAGCAACCACAGATGTTTTGGCACATCCCTGAGGGCCCCTCCTGGCAAGCCGAGCCAGAGGGTGTAGTTAGAGAAGGAGGGAAGGGAGGGGGGGGAGTGTGTTCCCCCCATGGCTGCCTAAAATAGCCACAAAACAACAGTAGACGGGCAAGATCGACGACCTTACTCGATTTGTAGCCTACCTGCTAAATCTGACTCTGCCTGGGACTTAGTTGCCATAAGGGTTTGACTTAAGATGAGAAAGCTGATTTTAAATCATGCTTGGCTTTGCTTACGTTAGAGGCTGGTTAATGTCTGTGAGGAAACGCAAAAGGAAACTGTTTAGTCACAAACCCCTGCTGCTATGACAAGCCCTCGTAACACAAGAGGGCCTTTGTAGGGGCTTTAGGGACACAAGAATATGCCCCAGCCTAGTTGTTAGGACTGTGAGGGGAATGCACCCAGTAGAAATACATGACAAACTCTGTCCTTACTGGTAGCAAGGCAGTACATTTCTTTTATCACTTTGGGGGTTGAAGGATAGGCTTAACTCCTCTGGTCACACCTTCCTACCACCTTGTTCATACAAACGCCCTTCAATGTAGGCACGAAAGTCCACATTTGGTTTTCATTTAACTTATGCTTGAGATCTTGGGAAATCCAAGGCTATTATTATATCGTTAGCCGCACCATATGTGGCTGCTGCCCGAGTCATGTGAAGTAAAACCCCGAGAAAACACTGTGGAGTAGCTTCTGTAGCAGTTTAATCACTGAAAATAGAACAAGTAGAACAAACTCTAGAATTAAAATACACACAACCCCCCCTTAATCATTTATTGTTTATGATAAATGAAAGGCCATTGAATAATGTAGGTACATGTAAAGAAGAGAGGAGAGCTATCTTCTGGGTGAGTTTCTTTACTTAGAGCCTGTGCTGAGTTCAAAGCAGCAACCAGAGTGTAACCTTCTTTCAAGGCAGAAAAGTAAACATAGTGTCTCAATATTCTGTCAGGAAATTCTGTTACAGTTATAGTGGTACACTTTTCCAATAGCTAGTTATGAGAGTAACGGCCAAAAAACAGTTCCAGCAGAAACTGTGGGCAGGGATAATGCAAGAAACTCCACATTTCTCTCTCTTTAAAAAGTTACAAAATTGACAGGACCACACTAAAACCTCATACTTACTCAACAGCGTCATTAGCCTAAACAATGAATTGACATGTGGAAACCATGCTCCCTCATTATCACGTCTCTACTTCAGGCCACCTACCTTCACATCAGGAACCATTTGCCTCACTTTGAACGTAGTCTTGGATCCCGTTAACATTTTGACATCCAGAAACGTATGTCGCTATATCCTCATAGACTCTTGGTTGGAACCCATATGGTAGGAAAAGTCAGAAACAGTGTAAAAGCAGCGCTTTGTTCCGTTCCATGTTTCTCTGGAACTGTTACTTTACACGGCATTGAACCTGCATCACTACTGAGTGTAGGCTAGAGGTGTTCTCCGTAGCTTGGTAAAGCACTCTCGTGAATTTTGCTGGTCTTGAAGCATAACCCATCCATTCCTCCTTCCCCGATTTGCACTGAAAATAAGTTCACCGTTTATCGTCGTCTTCCTTTTTACCTTCTCTGAACAAAAATGGAGTTGACCGCCAACGCGGAATACAGGCTTTTTCCATTAGCTACATTTGTTTACCATCTCGCCATAGTGAAAATGACACAGTGGAGCGCTACACAGTAACAAAAAAGACACCCAAGCGTCTCTATGCCTCTTAAAGGGCCAGACAGTTTTTTTTGCCTACTAAGAAAACAGAGAAAATCTGTCCGTCTCCCAAGATTGGTATTAAATGCGGCGAGGTAAACGAGGGAGGACAAAAAAAATAATTTAAAAAAAGAGGGAAAAAAAAGGAAAAGACAAACACAGAGAGCCCAAAGCAGCTGCTGTACTAAACCAACCTTTCTCCCTCAAATGCAACAAGCACCAACTGCAGTCTCTTAAGCCGAGGAAGCACTTAAGAGCACAGAGCTGTTGGATGGATGCCCACTGAAATGGGACAATTTGAGACCCTGCCGTTTTACGACCTTTTTACACACGAAGAACATTTAATCAAGTTCAATGGCTCGTTTGTCCCGCTGTTTTACTTCAATTAATTAAACGTTATCGCTTCAAGAAAGTCAAATGAGGCACACATTTGAAGTAATTTCCAAAAAATGTTTCATTATTAGAAAATTAATTAAATTAATATGAATCCCTATTTTCTGTTAAGGCTTATAATGCCTGCAATACCCTGACACAACCTCCTCACAATTGTGAAGTTTCAGTGGAGCTCATAGCTTTTGCTCAAATTAATGTCTCTTACCTTTTCAAAGGACTCCCCTTCAGACCGCACCTATAAACTGTATCCACCTGTAAATCCCCTTTTTCTCAAAGATCTGCAGCCAGTGGCAGTGGTTTGAGCCACTCTATATATCAAACATGTTTCTATCACACTTACTGGCCAAGGTCAATCTAGTCCTCTAATTACTGTGTGATGCCTTTCGTTTTTTTATCAGAGAAACATTTCACAGGTGACCTGTCCAGCAAAGTGAAGGGAGTGTACCAGTGCTCGTTGCCTTTGAGTGCTGGCATGTAGTGCATACGATATCACAGAGGTTTCATTTGGAAACGGATACCTGCCAAGCAAAAAAGAAATGAAAAGCGATCCGAAAGATATCAGTGCTCCACTTATTAATTTATAAGAGGCCCACTGTGAATTTATTGAAGCGAAAGGCGATCAAGTTGGGGTAAAGGGTTGCAGGAGATTGTGTTGTAGAACTATTGTTTTTTAAAAGTACATTATGATTTAGTGTTTGCTTTTTTATTTTGCAAACAGAACTTGTGCTTGAGGATAATGCATTAAGTTTGATGTACAAACATTAATATTGGGATCATACTTCAACTCTTGCTGGTAAATGTGGACCATTGTATAACCCTCAAGTGTCTATACGGAAAACAAGAATGCAAAGAGGAATATGTACTTGGGGTGAGAAGTTCAATAGAGCTGACTATGTTGCTAAAAGAGTCTTTGGTTTTCAATTTGACACAGAGAGATTTTCTTTGTAGGTGCTTACATAAAGTATGGATGTTTCCTACACTGCCATACAGGTACCAAGTGTGGAGTGCATTAACAGACTGGTGAAAAATGCAGATAACATCATTCTTCATTCAAACTCCTGCCATGTAGACGTAATTTCTGTCCCCTCTTTTTAGACCGAAAACAGGTCGAAATTTTCTTTTATCCCACAAGCAATAAAAGCTTTAAATGAGTTAGAGTAAGCCAGTCAACTGGCCTGGTCAAACCCATTGCATAATGAGTTAGCATGGGTAGGAAGAATGTCGATTATGTTGTCTGTTGCTGTCTGATATGTCTGTTGTCCATGTCATATTTGGTGTCCTGTAACAAGTGCTTGTGATTACGACTGTGCTGCAAACCCAGTTGCCCCATAGAGACAATAAAGTTATCTACTACTACTACTACTACTACTAACTTATGAAGCTTGGCTGTGGGAGTATAATAGTCCACCATGTGAGGACATGTCTGCCAAGTAAGTTGCGTTGGATAAAAACATTTGCTAAGTGTAATGTTATACAATGTAATGCAATGTGATATTTAGTAAAAAGAAAAAAAGAACAGCTGCAGTCACTGTAGTGTTTAAATACAATGAGAATTTTATTCAAACGGTGCAAATAAAAAAAAAAGATAAAACAATAAAACTAAAGATAATCAGATGTTCTTTCTATCTAGATTGCACTGTCACACAGCCTGGGCTTGCCTCTGCCAGCAAGGGTGGGGTTGGGGATCAGTTGGGGTGTAAGGGGGGTGGGTAACATGGATCATAACAGAGGAGTATTGCCCCATCAAACTACTGCTGATGCAAAATATTGGGGGGGTCACACCCTCTCGCAACATGCCAAACCATCCATGCAAACCAAAGCATCCCATGGAATTATTTGCGGATGACTGTGTCAGTTCAGAAAACAAAACAGTACATACTTTATAAACCTGGATCAGCTATACCTAAAGAAACAAACGAAAAAAAAACAAAAACAGATTAGAGTTAAGGTTAGGGCATAAACTGGGACAAGCTTAGGGCCCAAGTCAGGTCCTGTAAATTGCTGTCAAAATGCGGCAAGTTTGCAATGAATTATTTTGTACAGGGGTGCATAAACAGGTGTGTGTGTGCATACAAGTATGTGTTTGTGTGTGTGTGACACACGTGTGTGTGATTTGTAGGTGATCTGGAGGTCAATGAGGCCCCACTGTCAGACAAGTAGCTTTGTGTGAAAGAACATTCTGGTATTCCTACAATAAAAATTAAAAAAAAATCTGAAAAGAAACTTCTGAAAACAAGACAACGTCCTATAAATATATATCTCAAAACCACACCTTTTTGTCAGGTCATTAATGAAGGTATTAGTTTGTTCACAAGAAACTATCAGACTGAACAGCCTCTTTCAAATGGTCAGCCTCAACTGCCAAACAAAAGAAAGGAAAGAGAAATGAATACTGTCTCCCATCACCATTTTGACTACTGCAGTTTGGTATGCGTTCAGTTTAGTGTCCAACAATATACATTCTTTTCTTTAAAAACACTGTAAAACTTTTGGTATGGTTTACAAAAATAACTTGGAACATATTTATACAACCTTCTGTTGTCTTTTTTTATATAAAAACAAAAAAGTTTGCAGTCTTATTGAAGTTCTTTTTTTTTTAAAGAGAGATTTCCTTTCTTGGAATAAATGAAGCCACTGATGTAAGCTAAGGTTTACACTGTAGGGATAAACAACTACTCAAGTGTCAGTTGCCATCAAATTCCGATTTTTCCTTTTTCTTTTTTTTGTTTTGTTTGAAGAAGTCCTCTTGATTGTGCCATCAAGCTGCAATACTTTTTTGTGAGGGCAAGGTATGCCATTAGCACTTGCGCGCACACACTTACACACGCGCACACACTCACAGTTACATAGAGACAGGGTCATACAGAGATTCTCACTGAGAGTTAGCAGGGAACAGACAGAGCCATAACAAAGCTGTGCACACCACACAAAACCACCACCATGAGGAGATCACTTAGAACATGTCTGCTAGTTTGAAAAAAAAAAGATTTGTCTTTTATTTAACAGACAACAGATACCCTTTATTTACATTGCTGAAGCCAAAATACTCTCTAGCACAACTATTTTTTGACCATTCTGGTTTGCGATTGCTAGGTTAACTGCTTACATCTTATTGCCCATCTGTTCCATAATAAGGAAACTGATACAAGAGTGCCATCCACTGGGTATGGCAGTGATTGCATACAAAAAAAAATCAGCGAGGCAAAAAAAAAAAAAAAAGAGCATGGCAACATTTTCTTTTTTTACATCCATTAGATGCAAGTCATTTTAACCATTTAAGACCAATTGAGTATGGCTGTGTGGCTTCTACAGTTTACCGCTAATTTTTGAAGGGTTCTGCATGTCAAGTGCTTACGTAAGCATTAGTGTGTGTGTGTAGTTGGTAGTGATGTCACAGGGGTTCAACTCCCAGGCTGTTTAAAATGTGTCAGTAATTGAAAAGCAAAGGGCAACAATGCCAATCTACTCTATACGAGTAGCTGTACGAGTTCTACTACTGCCTGCACTGCCAGTAGTGGTAACACTTGCACCATGTAGCTTTGCTGCCTGTGAAGATTATAATCTCCGGGTTATTTCTCATCCCCCTGTCCATCATGGCAAGGTTTCATCCAACACCACAGCAGATCCTCATTGAGGCCCTTGTCTGCCAATCAATGTGACAGCAAATATCAAAACTCCAAAAAAAAAGAAAAAGGAAGAGAACGAGAGAAGCAACAGGCCTGAGAAGGAGCCCCTGTCAAAACAGGGCACTGAGCACTGTTTCAAAAAGCTAATACGTAAAAATAAAACACTTGGGGCATGATGGCCAAAAAAAGCCTTACTCCCAAAATGGCTTCCCCCAGTTTCTGGAAATGAAAATAAATAACAAGGGGGAGACATTGAAGCTGTTGTACAGACAGACAGAAACCCGTAGAGTAGATGGGCCAAAGGGGGAAAAGGCAACTTGGAGAGAACAAGAGATGAGAGAGCGATGCAGTCATCCTCATAGAACATGCCAAGTCAGAGCCACACCGGACCCGCCCTAAACGAGCAAGGCCGTGCCTCTCCAGACTGAGGAAGCAGGCATCTCAGGTCCGAAACGACACACAGCATGCCATGATCACGCTGGAACACTCACTCACACACACACACACGCAAGCAAACACACACGCACGCAGTAATCAGGACCTACGAAAAAAAGTGCTTCATTTTTGTGCAGAAAGCCGCCTAGTGACTCATGGTCAAACACTCTACTTGGACATCACACTATGCCATGACTTGAGCTTTTGGAAGGTAGGGTATCGTAATGTTGTGTAACATTATTATTATTTTTTTGCATGACAACTGGCATCAGTTTCATCCGATTCGATTCATCCCAACGTCTTCAGTAATATATTTCTGATTAGCCAGGCTAGGCCATTAACTAGTCCTAATGTGACACTAATAACCTTTTTTTGTTTTGTATATACTGTATATATATGCGAACCACAGTTAAAGCTAATTACGCTGACTTTCACAAGAATTTGATATTGGCTATTTGTTTTTTGAAAAAGCTATACGGTACCATCAGAAACCAGAACATTGAAACACTCTTTAAATACACCACCAATATTAAAAACAGAGAATGAATTAATCAGTTCCTTATCAGAAAAAAAGTGCAGCAGCTGGTTGACCTGTAGCATCTACATATTTGCAAATGCAGAATATTTTTTTTTTGCCAGAGATGTATGCCACACCAATGTTAATTCACTTCCACGTTTGATCTGTGAGTATACAGCATCACAGGCTGACTGCTATCACATAATTTCTTTCGCTAGTTAGGAACACATGTCAAGTTAGAAATACCACCCATTACACCATGTCAGAGATGCGGTTTGTAGTGTTGTATGATGACAAAAATAAGCATTTTGTTGGATGGCGGAAGGGGCCGAAGCAGTTCGAAGTGGCCATCCGTGGCTAAGATGAGAGAACCTGGAGAGCACCGCACCAAACCCACATTTAGCTGAACAGATGTTCGGAGAGAACATGATGCTTTGCCAAATTCGGAACATCTGACCAACGCAAACACTGAAATCACTGATATCTGATTTCGCTGGCACTTGCTCAATATTTGTGACAAATATTTAGAAGACTGATTTCAAGAAAGTTCGGGCATGATTTTAGTTTGTTTTGTCCTGCCATTTAGAAACTATATTATTAGATTTACTGAAGTAATTTTTCCAAACCCAAAACCTTAGTCCAGTGGTACACAACCTACCCTTGACCGACCTTTTCTTATTGACCTACAGGGCCAAAGACTGTACGCTTCTTACAAAACGTAGAGATAAACAAGCAGTTCATGGTTGTGCTTCTTGTATGTCTTGGGTTGTGTATGTGTGAGTGTGTATGGTATTTTTGTATAAAATGCAAGTAAGCATGGTGCACTTTCAAAAAAAAAAAAAAAAGATGTCGCCTGCGGTTTACATTCACCCCAGTAGGAGGCGCCAAAACAGGGGATAACCGCAACAATGCGGAGAAAAGACTGAGGGCCCATTTCTCTCCACAGATGGAGCCAAAGTCACATCGAATCCTCCTCCTCATCAAAACCTCTCACAGTTAAGACTTGCCACAGTCTCCAGTCAACACGGGAGGATGTCACATCATTTCAGTCTGCAAGGCAATGTCTGTGACTTATTTTTTCCTTTTTGAATACGGACGTTTCAACCGCTGGTGCCCCCCGAGTTAAGCAGGCAGGCAGGCAGGCAGGCAAGCAGGCAGGGCATGTAAGACCATTTGCCTAGCTCCTTTTCCCTCACCCCCTCCCCCTTCTTCAAGATGCTCAGAACCTGTGAATGGTCGGCTCCGTTTCCCTTCTCTTGAGCTCCTCTCGGTAGCAGTAGGAGCAGTAGTTGCTTGTCTCGGGGTGTCCGAAGAAGTTGCAGCTGGGCGTCCGGCATCGGGTGGATTGCAGGCTAGCCAGGCCTCCTGCGCTGCCCAAAGAGTAGTGCCGCACCGGTGGTGGAATGGTGCGACCACCATCCAGGCTGGAGCGCAGGTCCCGGTAGCCGTTGCTGTACCCGCCACCCCCTACAGGTTCAGGGTCCAGCTCCGAGGGGTAGGTGGGGTAGCAGTGGTTGACCCGGGAGGGGCTGGCCACTGTGGCGGTGGGAAGAGGGTGGTGGTACTGGGGGTGGTGGGGCGGATCTTGTGCCACAGGGACGTGGCGGGGGAGGGTGGCGTACGATGGAAACCCAAGGTAGGCGGCGGAAGGTCCTGGGGGACCGCCACCGGCTAGCTGCCTCCGATGGTCCAGGTAGCCGTGGGAGTTCAGCGTCTGCGACATAGGGGCCGGGAGTGGCTGCGAGAGGGCGGCCACAGGGTGCTCCACCAGCGTGGGCCGCGGGATGGGGACCACTCCTGAGTACATGTTGGGGCTGAGGGCGGTCGGCTTGAAGTTGCTGAACGACGTTGAGCTACCGTCCACCAGCACCTCTTCCTTCGCTGCCTCGTAGCCGCGGTAACCCAGATCCACCCCGCCTTCCTTGCGACTTCCTTGCGTGCCGTTTGGGGTGGCTAGCGCGGCCCCGCCCCTCCTTTCCGCTTCCCGGCGCTGCTCCTGCTCGGCCCTGAAGCGCTCCTCGGCGTCGGCCAGGTACCGCTGGATCATCTCCTCCTGGAAGGGCTGCCGGTTGCTGGTGGTCAGCTGCCCGGCAAAGATGTACTTGCGCTCCCCTTGCATGGCTGCCCGCAGGATGCCGAGGCTCACCTTCACGTCAGTGCTGTATTTGTAGGGGTCGGACTCGGCCGGGCTGCCCCCGATGGGACGTTCACTGCTGGAGGATGGCGAGCCCTTCCCAGAGTCCTCGGAGCTCTGCATGGAAGGAGATCCATCCTTGCTACCCTTGCGCCCCCTCAGGGAGCCCTTCTTTTTCTCTGTGCCCTCCCCTTTGCCGCTCGTGCCGCTACCAGGTCCCCCTGCCGCCCCGGCGTTCTTGCTCGTCATCAGGCCACCCACGTTCTTCTTCAGCTTGCTGCCCAGGCTCTTGCCAAAGCTTCCCAGCTTGTTTGCCACCGAGTCCGCCCTCTTCTTGTCCCGGTCCTTCTCTTTGTCTTTATCCTTGTCTTTATCCTTGTCTTTGTCTTTATCTTTGTCCTTGTCCTTGCGGCTCTTGTCCTTGGTGGCCGAACTGTTGCTGGATGAGCTGGAGGAACTGGAAGAACCGCTGGGCTTGGAGGAGGAGCTACCCCCCGTCGTGCTGCTGTCACCATTGCCATTAGAGCTGCTGCTTACTGACTCCTTGTCGGACTCGCCAGAGTCTGGGGGACTGCGCGCCTCCTCACCGGCAGAGGCGGTCGGCGACTCTGGCTGGGCCAGTGGAGCTTGCTGTAAGGGACAAAGGCACAAAACATTACACCATCACTACTATGCATAGTCACAACAAGTGGCATGTCTGCCTATTTATAGCTCAAGTAGTGGTTATAGCAATATTCCTATTGTATGTGGATGGAACGAAACGTCTACAGGGATTAAGGATTATCTGTTACACAATGTATTACATAACTGCAATCGTAAGAAAAATCCAGACAGTATGTATCTATAGCAACAACAGTAAATGCATGCATGGATTATTTAGTCACTGTAATGATGAATTGTGCTGACAGACATATTCCTTGTTCCTCTACAATCTCTACACCTGACCGTTAAGATCCTAAAATGAGGCTCCAGTCCTGACCTTTAACCGAAAGCCTGTGGCCTCATTTTACGCATGCAATCATTAAGCTCACCTGTACCTCGCAAGGCAGCGGTAGCCAGGTCACGGTCATGTAGCTGTGCAGGAGATGCAGCTTCGCCTCCAGGGATAGGGTCACACTGGGGGAATAACAGATGTTAGATTAGGCTGATGCAAACACATTATGGCCAGAGTCTCAAGGATCTGTAGATGTTACCCTTAAAACTGAAACAGGCCGGAGGACAGATGGTTTTAAAATAAAAGACCCATAAATGTCACATATTATGTGTCAGATATTCATATACTTTCAAATATTAAAAAAAAAACTTAATTAGCAGCACTGAATGCCATGATCTGACATGGGTGAGAACAAACACAACTATGGGCTTGGATACTGAGAGGCTGTTCAGAATAGCATCATTCTACCAGCCTGTGTCTGTTTATTTCCTGCTCTGTAATCAAACAAAGCCTGGTACAATAATAAGCCAAAGTGTAAAAATATCCCCGTTCTTTTTCTGTGCTATTTTCGGCGGGCTCCTTTCCTAGCAGGCTTTCACTGATAATCCTCATCGACTGCAAAGCGGCCGCTAATCTGAAGAGCAAGCTAATCATCGTGGTTGGTGACACAAGGTTTTACGAGGGCCGCTGCTTGGATAGCGGTGGGACTTTAAATGAATTAATGTTCAATTGTCCAGACCTTACTGACTTTCTTTTCTTAAGAGGAACTGATAAACAAACAAACAAAAAAATAGACAAACTAAACTGAATTGCAATTGAATAAGTATAACAACAAATGAATGCAGCCTGAACAGAAGACCTGGAAAAAGTGTAAATGACTGGGCTAGCTGATCAAAGCTGATGGCGTCACTATACCTGGCCAGCATCACATTGTCACTGTCATCTTTCCCCCATTCCCAGTCCTTCCCTGGGTCCACAGCAAAATGGAGCGGCAGCATTTTATGATCCGAATCAGTCAAGGGAATCACCGCTATTGAACAAACAGAAAGAAGAGGGAAAACAGTTAAGGTGGAAAATCACTTCTACCTTGATTCTCTTGATCTTTACTTCACAAAGTGAGCTTCCCCATACACCTACAAGATCATAGCATTGGACGAACAAAAAAACTGTCTTGACAGAAAAAAATGGTAGCTAATTATCAGCTAGAGGCGTATTATCAGCTAACTGCAAGAGAACTGTCTAGTAGCATTCAATGTGACTAAATATTAAAAACACTGATAGCTATCTCAAAATACACCTCATAAGATATTCCCACAGGTTTTTTTTTTTGGTTCAGCTTCCACAATTCCCACAGGACTAAACTGCTTAACATGGTTGGAAACCTAGTTGTGTAAAGGTCTCGAGCCAAGCTGCAATGTCCCTGCATTACCTTGCTCTTTGGAGCCATCCTTCTGCTCCATGGACACCAGGGCAGAGAAGTGGGCCTGGTCGTAGGCCAGCACCAATGGCGAGCGGTGGCACTTGCTGGCGGGCACCTCTAGGGGCAGATAAATCCCTCCAAATGGAATCGGTGCAAAGGCTGGCAGGGGATGAGAACAGAAGGGAGTAGGCCAACCTTTAGTTACCTTGTTCTGAAATCTTTCCAATAGCAGGTAATGAGCACAGTACATAGCCCTTTATGCATGTGTTTGTATGAACTATTTTATCAATTATGGTTAACTTAAAGGGGTCCTTCCGTCAAAAAACACTTTTAGTAGCTCTAGTTACAATGTGGTGGTATATGCACGCAGCATTCCAAGACGTGAAATTCGACCCTCATGGTTTTACTGGTCATTGAAGGGTCGAGCTAACCAAAACGAGCGGATCAGAGCATGCTAAACCTATCTACGTCACTAGGTCGAAAGCCCCGCCCAGAGCCATGTATGTCAAGCCCACATCCCAAAGGATTGGTGGACAGAAGCTAGGTGAGCGAAAGACAGCGAATTTGCCCAATCAGAGGTGCCTTATTGACACGTCATGGATATTCACGAGGGACACCGGAAAAGCCAGTCGTTCAACCACTAGACCTGTTATAGCTTACAGAAAACAGCGTCAAACAAGAGATCTAGGACATAATTTTTCACAGAAATGACGCACAATGCATTCAACCATAGTGGCGACACAGAAATATGGAAGTTCCCCTTTAACTGCATTTACACCTTACACATTTTTAGTTATTCATAAATATGAGTCAATCTAACTGGAGATAAGACTGCCCTTAGGCATGTTATGTTTTTTTTTTTTTAAGTTGCTCATTCCTTTCCTTGGAAGGGTGGTGTTTAACAGACAGAAGGCATTAGAAAAGGCATGTGTGGTAATTGGCTGGTTGTCTCCATGAGGAAGAGGAAGCACAAGTTGAATACATGTAAGCCAGCAGTCTCTCTGTCTCTCGGTCGGCTTTTGTGATCATGCTTACCCTCTCCACCGGAGTCCCTTAACATGGTGTCCGCCACCACTACTATGGGTCTACGCAGTACGTGTGCCAGTACAAAGACGTGGAATTCCTCCAGACTCTCATACACAGGCTCCTCTGAGGACTCCGCCCTACACAGACACACACACACACACACGGATGAAGCCATGAGTCAGACGACTTCTACAACAAGGTCAAATTCATAATTAATTAAAACTTGTGACTTGTTACTAGGCTTAACAGAATATTTAACAGAATATTTATATAACTGTGCTTTAGTATCTAATACCCATCAAGATGATTAATAATGTGACTGACTGCTAGTCATCCAGGCAGTAAAACTCAAGACTATACTCTGTCATTATATAATCGCTGACTGGCCTACCCGTTGGTGCCGTTGGCGCTGTAATGTATTCTGGGTTCGCTGGATGCCAGCTTCAGTAACTCGTTCCACTCCTTCTGCCACTCCTCCTCCGTGTACACCAGGCCTGACTGCACAGACAGATACAATTTCACGCCTGTTCCTGCGCACGTCTTTGTTTTTGTTTTGTTTTTTGTTTTACTTAAAGCCAGTTACACAAGAGGTCAGGGTGATTACCGACATAGTGGCACCGACACACACACACAAAACAAGAACACTTTTGCCAAAAGAAATATAAAAGTTCAAATGTTACTAATTATCAAAATAATGGTTAACATACTGCTACTTCTTTCACTACTTATAATGATAATTTTAACAATATTATTATTAAATAATTATTAATAATACAACTTAATGCATCATAATCATTTGGAATAATTTGTGCTGTATCATCTAGCATTGGTGCACTGGTGCTGACAGAACTGGGCCTTGTAGGTGCGCACAGGAGCGCTTTAGCCCAATAATGATGCATGATCGCTGGGGCCTCTGGGAGGGCCGGTAGCGGTGTGGTTGATGCAGGAGCACCAGGAGCCCTGACCTCTTTGTTCTGCATGGTCTGCTGCCAGCGCCACCGGCGCCTCAGTGCCTCCCTCTCCTGGCCATGGTCCATCAGTGCATACAGGGCCTTCCGCAGCATCAGGTCCCGGTCGTGGAAACCCCACATCCCTGTGCAGAACGAAAAAAAAAATCACATTATTGAAAGATTTGAATATATAAAATAGGAGTGACCAAGGATAGACGGATAAGTCTGTTTTTTGGGTTAGACAAACACAGCAACACATGTGACCAAATGTAAACGATAAAATCCAGTAGCTGATGTCAGGTCAGAGGGAACAGGCCGCAGAACGAATTCTAGGAATGGATTAATATTCCTCTGATACCCCTTCAAAGCCGAAGCTGGCCGTGATTAATTAGCCGCTTCTAATCTTCCCGTGGTCACTAGGGGATGGCATTTTAGTGCTCTGCAGCAGCAGCAGCAGCAGGATGGCAATAGTGGCTCCCTCAGCTCTTCCACTGATGGTTCACCTTAAATGTACTCGGCCCACTGAAGCGTGTTATTTGCCTCACAGCTCTGAAGAAAGTAAAACAAAATTTTTTTAACTCACCCAAGGAGGCGGCGTGGAGTAGGCAGTTCCCATCCCCGCTAGTGGCCAGGGGCAGCAAACTCTGGCAGCCAGGGCCCACGCGAGTCCACCAGTTCAGCCTCCCTACAAGGATACACAAAAGGGAAGTTCAGCCACAGTGTAGTGCAAGCTCTTTGTCTCGCTCTTCAAAGTGTGCTTTGATGCACAGTTGTTTTCATTTTTGGCCTTTTTAGCAAAAATGTAACTGGTCTTTCCTTTAAGTAAGAGAAGCATGTTATACTGTATATGATAACATGCGTCTAAAACCACAATACGCCATGGCATTATTTGTGCGTAGAGTATATAATTTAGATATTGGGTCCTCTTTACGACTTTGTATGTCCTCTTTACGACGTTGTTTTAATAGTCTTCTGTGAAGCTGTATGAACTTGGTTTTCTTTGCTTCTAATGATATACCTTCATTATTTTTGACTTTACATGGCCTTATGCCCTATGTGTGATAACATGCTGTCCAACCCAAACGCCACTATAGGGACAGTAATGTACATATTGTACAGTTGTATATCTAACCAGCTACATGTATACCTAACTACACATGTAATTTATTTCATTTATCAGGGACCATGTACAATTTTATTTTTATTTACAATTTTAATTTTAAAGGGCTCCTTCTGCTAAAAACCACTTTGAGTAGCTCTATTTACAATGTGGTGGGTCACAACAAGCAGTATATGCACGCAGCACTCCAAGACGTGAAATTCGACCCTCATGGTTTTACTGGTCATTGAAGGGTCGAGTTAACCAGAACGAGCGGACCAGAGCAGGCTAAACCTATCTACGTCACTAGGTTGTAAGCCCCGCCCAGAGCCATGTATGGCACGCTCACATCCCAGAAGAACAGTGGACAGAAGCTAGGTGAGCGAAAGACAGCGAATTTGCCCAATCAGAGGTGCCTTATTGACACGTCATCGATATTCACAAGGGACACCGGAAAAGCCAGTCGTTTTAATCACTAGACCTGTTCCAGCTTACAGAAAACAGCGTCAAGCAAGAGAACTAGGACATAATTTTTCACAGAAATGACGCACAATGCATTCAACCATAGTGGCGACACAGCAATATGAATAAAAATAACGATAGAAGTTGACCTTTAAACATAAATGTTGCAATCTGATGCACTGTACCAGAGTAAGCCTCAGGCTAATCTACATGTAAACGAGGAAGTGTGAGTGTGACAGTGAGGAGAGATGTCTCACCGGCATGCTCCAGTGCCACCATCATGGACTGCTCGATGAGGTCTCGCTCGATGAAGCCGCGGAAGTCCTCGCGGTAGACGGTGAGGTCGGGCAGCTGGAAGGTGCAGACCGGCGTGTCCAGGAGAGGCTCCATGCTGCCCCCGCTCACCCCCGTGCTGGACACGTGCGAGCGCGCCAGCGACACGATGGTGGAGCTGGCGTGCGAGATGCCTCTTGAGAGGCGCTTTTCGGTGGCTGGTGATGAGGATGGAACAGATACAAACTCAGTTACGGCATGACTAAGCATAGCTGTGTGACACTGTGTGCTGGAAATGACTTGGAAAATTACAAGGGGGGGGGGATTTGGGGGAGAGAGGTATAAGTAAAACCAAAAATACTCAATTGGTTATGGCGGTGGAAACTTAAAAATGTGCAGAGCCATAAAAATGTGCAGTTTTTAAACTGCCATTGACTAGCTATTTAGTAATCATGAATTGTAGTGACTAACTAAAAAGGTCTACTACTGTTTATAATCAGTCGTTTTTGTCAATACACAAAATATCTGCCTCGTTATAAGTCTAGTCATAATACTGCTGCATAGTCAAAACTAAGCAAATCACAACAACCTTTACTGCGGGGTCTAATATTGTTTAAAAAAACCTGAATTAGAAACAGTTTAGACTTTCCAAACACAACAAGAGAGTGGGGCGTTTTTTTTTTTTTTTAAAGTACCCGTACCTTGCACCACCTCATCCTGCCTGTGCAGGAGCGGTCTGCTGACGCGAGCCACCTCCTTTTCTGGGGGAGGGTAGTCCCTCTCTTCCACAAACGAGTACGTCAAGGTGTCTGTGTGCACCTGCCTCAGCTGCTCGAAGTCGCTGAGGGCGGCAGTCAGGTCCCAGTTCTTTCCTGTGAGGGAGCATAACAAGCCCATGAGGTCAGAATGTGAGAGTCCAGCTAGCAAGGCCTAGGGCTGGGCAAGTCATCGAAACCAACACTGGCAATAATGAATTGTCATAAACTTCAACGTCAATTAATTGTTGCAGTTTGTGTACATTCATTGATTCAATAAATGAATTGCTTCAGCTTTGTGTACATTGTATGCTGCTGTACTTTCGTTTGAATTCAAAGATCAAAGATCTCATGGTTTCAATAGTTGAACATATTTGCAGTACAAGCATTATATGTGAACTACGAGAACTTAATATGTGTAGATTCTAG
Source organism: Setipinna tenuifilis (assembly GCA_030347295.1). Lineage (NCBI taxonomy): Eukaryota > Metazoa > Chordata > Actinopteri > Clupeiformes > Engraulidae > Setipinna > Setipinna tenuifilis. The sequence goes on from CM059277.1 coordinate 19,531,316, forward strand.
ATAAACAAACAAAAAATAGACAAGATTGAAATAATCACTTTATTAATCACTTAGCAATCAACATTGAAAAAAAATGTTTAATTAATGGTGAGTTTTATTTGAAGTCATAGTCGGCCAGCCCTACCGAGAACACATCAAACACACACCCAGTTTTCTTTTTTCTCGGCGAACGTTAAAATGATGGCTAATCAGTCACCGTTTGTTTGACAGTGAATCAGCGACGACATGGAAGCTTATCCTAAACCAACGGCTGATAAGTCTTTCCTCCTAATGCCGCAATAATCACATTGTGACGACAATGAGTTCAGTCAGAAAAGAAGGCTGGGAGCAGGACAATACATTTTTTAACCTATATTGCTTCTACTTGCAAAGGCACGTTGCTAGGCAACAGCATTTAAAAAAAAAATAAAAATGGGGTGGGCAGTAAGCGACCGTGTCCCGACTTTACCTCACTGCGTATGGATTACCTAACTAGCAGCGTTGGCTTGGCCGCACAGGCTGCACCAGGGCTTACAGCTGAGTTTTTTTTTCTTTCGTTAACGCACGGCCTCTCCTCCGTGCCAGAGACACGGATGCCCTCGGGCACGTTCTGTGTTAGCTGCTGCATGAGAGCAGATACAAAGGCGGGCAGACAGAGTGGGCAGAGGGTGGGTGGGTGCCAGGCGGAGGTGTCAATCCTGATGTTATGAAGTGAAAACCCTGCCTTGTATTGCCTCTGCCTGTGCATTTTTTACATAGGCCTACGTGATTCCACTAATAAGCCAATCTACAATACCTGTCTGATAATTTGTGTGCTCAATAGGATCAACTGGTTCAGAAAATCAAATATTGGATCAAATATGTTGCCTCGTTTTTAACCTTCTGAAGCCAGGATTGACACCTCTGGTGCCAATAGGGGTTGGTGGGTGGGGATAGAGAGGGGTGTTGTGACAAGACACGGTACCTTACAGTGGACCTCAGAGGGGCAAAGAAAGATGAAGGATGTGGGGGGATAGAGGCGGGTGTTATGACAGACACGGTACCTTCTAGTAAGTCTCGGGCCAATCCTGGTTCAGCTCCAGTAGAACGGACAAAGTCGGACAGGACTGCGTCCATATCCAAGGTCATGTGATCATGAATTTACAATGTGGCAGGCGGCATCAGGAGAAAGAAATGTAACACGCACACATGAAAGTGTTCACACAAACAGGCACACTCACAACCAAACACACACACACACACTCGCACACACACTCACACACACACACACTCGGTTGGTAGTGAGCCCTTCCTTCACAGCCGCACCTGGAAAGACACAGAGAAGAGGAGAAACAAAAATGTTTTTATTATGAGTTTTTAGACGTTTCCTGGTACGCCAACAGCTTCACAACAGTGCAACAGAGCAAATAACCTTAGAAATCTGACTGGTCACAAATATAAATAGCTATAGCATCACGAGCACACAGACACACACACACACACATGCGTGCATACACACCCATAAACATGGAGAGACGCAGACTATGCAGACACACACGCACACAAACAAACAAGTTCAGTCTATAGCAGACACACGCAAGTACACATGCCCTTGACCCCAATAAGAGTGTCTGGAACAGTACATTAGCATTTTGCCCATCGCTGGGATTCACTGACCCTTATGGGTCACATGGTTATCTCATGACTGGGGCTGCTGTGTGTGTGAGTGTGTGTGTGAGTGTGTGTGTGTGTGTGTGTGAGTGAGTGAGTGAGTGAGTGAGTGAGTGAGTGAGTGAGTGAGTGAGTGAGTGAGTGAGTGAGTGAGTGAGTGTGTATGAATGTGTCTGTAGGAATGTGTACGTGTGTGTGTGTGTCTGAGTGACTGTGTACGTGTGTGTACATCTACACAGCTGGGCTCTGGGTGTCTAAGCCCTGGAGAAGGCCTCATACAGTGAAGAGCAGCAAAACAGAACATCGACATGCCAGCAGGACTGCATGCCAGGAAGTACTTCCTGTCTACTGAATTCAACGACTCAATTGACAAGTGATCAATGACAAGTGAACAGCCCTAATATGTTACCAGAGATTTAAAACGTGTCAACATGTCAAATTGAAATACTGATCTACTTGGTGGTAATAGCACAGCCAGAACATTTTTAAAGTTTAACATTAAATTTACATCCTAAAAAGCTTTTTTTGTACTGTCTCCTGCCTTTAGAAAAAAAACAGTGCCTTACAGTATTTCCAATAGAATTCAATTACCAGTTTTGGTCATAATCCTACATATAGCTCCTTTAAATTTTGTACATTCGCCTATCACCATTACTAAATCACATGATCTCAACGCACTGATCTCAATATGCCCAAAACATGAAGTAAGCAGAGTAAGCAGTTGAGAGTCCCTTGTAGCTTAACAGTCTCAAAGTACATCTCAAAAAGTATTTTGAATCCAATTGCAGTACCAGTTTAGGCCACAGTCCCACATAACACGCCTTTAAGTTTTATTGATTCCTATATGGTCATTAATGATTGACATGGTCTCAAAACCCAAGGCCGAAGCCCCTAGTCAGTGCTTGACAGTGGCCTGCAGGGTTTGGTTCAGCTACTGTAAGTCGGCTACATCTTCAACCAGACAGCCATGTTTGGGACGGCCTACACCGATCCAACCCTGGAGTGGCAGAGCGGTGGGTTAAATCGGTTATTGTGCTGCTGCCATGTGTGTGTATATGTGTGTATGTGTGTAAGAGTGTGTGTGTGTGTGTGTGTGTGTATGTGGTGCAGTGCGTGGGAGCTTAGCACAGTAGACCTTCTGTTCAGCCCACGGAAGCAGGACTGGCAAGACGAGATGAAAGGTGAGATCATGGGGAGGGCAGTCAACCAGTATCCACCCACCAAGACTGCACTGCTGATGAGCGTGCATGCACTTTTATAAATAAATAAATAAAAATAAATAAATAAATAAATAAAAAGTTAAAAAGAAATTCAATTGGTAATTGAATCGAAGTTGTCCTATGACATTCAGTAAAACTAAATGTCATACAGTAAGACAGGGAGTTTAATACAAAATATATGATAATTTGTGATAATGGACAAGAAAAATACTGTAGAAAAAAAAATTATTTTATGAAGTTTCACATGCCAGCATTTTTGAGTTACTCCAGGAAAAATGTTTAAACAAAAATGTTGAAATGTGAAGCACTTTAGCCTTAAAAGACAAAATATTATAAAAATACTTTTGCATTTTATGGACATTTTGTAACTAGCCATAGATTCAGTATAAATCAATATCGACATTATATGCTATTTGTGACTGGGAAACTGATACGCCTGATTTTAAAAAGCATATGGAAATAATTCTGTTTTGCCGAATTACATTTTTCATGGTGTGAATACCTTTAATTACAATAAAAAGCCAAAACTGTTATCTTCTAGTAGGGGCACATACTAAATCAAAATGTCCATATCTAAATTTATTTTTTAAAAAAAACCTTGAAATTCACTTGCTGTTACATTTTTATTTTTTGCAGTTTTGAGGTCATTGACCCATATACACAGTGTATGTATGAATGTGTGTGTGCATGAGTGTACTGCACACTCACACTCACACTTACTTACACACACACACACACACACACACACACACACACACACACACACACACACACACTCACTGCACTGCACTGCACAACCACGATTGTACCACTTCCCAGTCACAAGCTGCTATGGAAACACTGATAAGGTGTCATCTGCGTGTCAATATTGACTCAGAGAGGCAAGAATGTAAGCAGCAACGGGGGCAGGGTCATGCACAGTGCTGCGAGATAAGACACATGGAGTCTAAAAGAGCAAAGAAAAGAGCTGACATCACATCAATAACACCGTGGACACAGTGGGTCATCTTTTATGACTTCAACATCCTACTTCAGTAGCAAAGGAGCACCTGTTACCTACATACTCAGCTAAGGGATGGAGAGCGAGTCACAGCGTAAAAAATCCATGACATATTTGTAACAGCGAGTCACTAGCGAATCATCAGCCAGTTCTATTTAGTCCAACCCTTCAGGCAGGATGAAAAGCTAATTTAGTGAAAGAGCCTGTTTTTTTTTTTTTTTTAAATGCATAGGTGGAAGCCATTCATGGCAGGACTCTATTTTGTACTTTTGTGTTTCTGTGATTTTGCACCTCTGCCAGTACACACCACCTGTCTGTCTGTCTGTCTGTCTGTCTGCCTGCCAGCCATGGTGTTGAGTCCACATCAGAGGTGCTATTTCTGGCTTCAGAAAGTTAAACCCTTCTGCCTGTGAAGTTAATACAGATGATTTCACTAATTAGCCAAACTACCTGTCTGATGATTTGTTTGGGCATTTGGTGCTAATTAGGATCAGCTTGTTCAGAAAAATGGACGAATGAAAAAAATACTTTCATATCGATCTCAGATTGAAAGTACACACACAACCTCCCGTCTATCTGTCTGGGTATGTGTACTATGTAACCATGGTGCAGAGTCCATATTGACATCTCGCTCATCTCTCCTCCTCAGCTTCTCCTTCTTCTTCTCCTCCTACTGTTAGCGCTGTTGCCGTTGCCGACCCTCTGACTCAACCAACTTTTCATGAAGCCCAGTGAGTCATGAGCACACTCGCTCTGCTTTCTTTTCTTTTCCACCCTCTCCCTCCCTCCTGTCCTCTCTTTCTAATTCTCTCTCTTGCTTAACTACGCTTTCTCCCCTTCCTCCCACCACAAAAGACATGCCGCCCTATGGTCACAGACCAAATAAGTCATCACCGGTTGGTTGCGCCTGTGTTGTTCTTCTCATTCCCACAGATTTGCCTTTAAAGGCGCCATGTGTAGGACTGTGGCCACAACTGGTACTGCAGTCAAAATCAAAATTAAAACTGTAAAGCGTTGTTCACCCCTTCAGAGGCAAAACACAGAATAAAAACATAACCAGAATCTGTGGCTGTTAAATTAAAGTTTAATTAATGTGCACACTCTGGCTATACTTGACAGTAAAATAACCATTTCCAATTAACATGTATGTTTCCTAATTAGTCGGTGTCATATCAGGACCAATTCATGATAAATTGCCACAAAATGTCCTATGACATGTAGCACCTTTAAGACCCCTCTGCCCTTAGGAGTCTGTTTCGCCGATTTCACTCTTTGTCTAGTCACTCTAGTGAGGTGCCAGTCACGTTGTTGTTATATGAAAATAGACCAGCCACAAAAGCAATGGGAGCAAAAATGACTTAAAAAAAAAAAAACATAAAAACATCACCCCCTACTTGAGAGTTATAGGATGCCATTTCTGTGCAATGTGCATACTCTGGCTATACTTGACAGTAAAAAAAACTATTTCCAATTAACACGTACATTTCCTAATTTCATGGTGTGATATCAGGACCATTTCATGATAAAGGGTGCTACATGTCATAGGACATTTCTGGCAATTTAAGACCCCTCTGCCCTCAGGAGGAGTCTGTTTCGCCGACTTCACTCTTTGTCCAGTCACTCTAGTGAGGTGCCAGTCACGTTGTTGTTTATATGAAAATAGACCAGCCACAAAAGGGATAGGAGCAAAAATGACTTTAAAAAAAAAACCCCCCATAAAAACATCACCCCCTACTTGAGAGTTATAGGGATGCCATTCCTGGAACTGTTTGTCAAGCTGTGGTTTTTGTCAGACAGGTTCGGTTCGTGTCGGGTAAATAGTGCCTGTGATTTCCCATTAGCGGACGCTACCATAATATTTAGAGAAGGGGGACGGAGCGGTGATGGAGTGGTGACGAAAGTGCTTACTGCAGGAGAGGAGAGGAGAGAGAGACTTAAAGCTGGGAAACAAACAGCCGGCGGCGTCGACGTCGGCTACATTCGCACACATTCTTGCAGCGCAGCACGACTACAGAGGTATGAGTCAGCTTACTTTCTCTCCTGCCTGCAGGTTGGCTGCACGAACGCACAAACAGACTGAGGAACGCATACACACACATACACATACACACACACACTCTCTCTCTCTCTCTCGCTCTCCCTCTCCCTCCCTTATACGCAAGTACACTTGAACTCGCTCACATTCTCTCCCTCACACACACACAAACACTTTGAAATACACACACACACACACACACACACACACACACACACACACACACACACACACACACACACACACACACACACACACACACACAAACACACTTAAACTCCCTCCTTCTTGCTGTCTTTATTTCACATTCTCCCCCCCCCCCCCCCCCCCCACACACACACACACACACTCGCGCGCACACACACACGCACACACACTCACACTCACACACACCTCTGGATGCTGCTGAAGTAGGCCGACTCATCTCCCCAGTTTCCCCAGCCTCCCCAACCCATTCCAAGTACTCTGACTGGCCCGTGACCCTCTGCAGGCGTTGCCAGCGGATGCCAGCGGTTTCTGCTGACCGGACGGTGAGGTCTTGTGCACCAAGCAAGCAGGCCGAGCTGTGGTATACACACACACACAATGTGTGTGTACGTAAGTGTGTACGTGTTTGTGCATGCAGGCTTGTGTGTGTGTGTGTGGGTATGTGTGAGCATGTGCATTACTGTGTACGACTTTGTGCACAACAGGGTCAACATCTTTGTGCACATGTGTATGTGTACATTGGTACGAGGGGGGGCGGGGGAGCGTGGGGTTGGGGGGGGGGATCATCTTGCTATTGCCCAGTCACAACCCATCCTCACATCACATCACATCACATACAGCAGGCAAGTTCCTGCTCCTGCACCATCCTGCTGACTGTAATGCTCGCAGGGAGAGCATGCTGTGTGTGTGTGTGTGTGTGTGCGTGTGTGTGTGTGTGTGTGTATGGCGAGTGCCGAGCCGCACGAGGGGAAAACAATCCTGCATTGACACGCGGGGGCCAGTGTGAGCAGCGCACACAGTGCACAAAAAGGACACTGTTGCACAAAAACAGGAGAGCCAATCATGTGTTTGTGGGCCAGAGAGAGAGAGACCACAGAGGGAACAAGCTTTGGCAGAGGTCATGGCCAGCTTGGCAAAGCTGACTTCTGAAAGCAGACAAACCAAAGCACAGCCCTTTACAATGCAGGCAGCAGAAGAAAAAAAAACAGGAATGCAACACAAACAGGAATGCAACACAAAACAAACACACACACACACACACACACACACACACACACAAGTCTTGTTTTGCTATCTTAGTGGGGACCTTCCACTGACTGGTGTTATCTAGCTAAAGTGTATTTAACAGCACATAGGCCCAAACCTAGTCTTAATCCTTATCGTCGGTTAAGGAATGTTATGACACTCTGTTTTGTCAGGTACAACAATACAACTCTGGTGAGGACAGGCCTTTTTTTGTACCCACATGTAACTTTCGATTTCAATCCTAACAGGGACCTTAGATCATGTGTAGTTAAAACAGACAAACAAACACAAACAAACAAACAAACAAACACACACACACACACACACACACACACACACACACACACACACACACACACACACACACAGATCACTTCTACTAAAATCCATCAATTTGAATCCTAATGGGGACAGTAGATCCTAATATGTAGTTAAAACAGACACACAAACACCTTGGTCACAAGGCATCTCATGCATGTGTGGCATGGTGTCGTGTGGCGTTTTGTGTCCACGAGGAGGGGAGGGGAGTGCTGAGCTGCGCTTGTCTGCGTTTGGCCCGTGATCGGCCACTTCAGTCGGGGGGCACAATAGCGCTTGGGGCAGGCGTGGATTTTTTTTTTAATGCACGGGCGGCCCAGACTTTTGTTCCCCTTACATAATGTGTGAGCGCTGCTGTCAACACGTGGGAGCGCTCTGAGATGCCGGGGATGGCCAGGAACAGACAGCCGAGGTCAGAGAGGTCACTTGCCATTGTGTTCGCGCTGTGCCATGCACCGTACTGTGCTTAGGTCAGAGAGAGAGAGAGAGAGAGAAAATGCTTGGGTCAGAGGGAGATAGATGGAGAGAGAGAGAGAAAAAAAGAGAGAGAGAAAAGAGAGTGAGATAGGAGATGCTTGGGTCAAGGGAAACGAGAGAGAGAGAGAAAGAGAGATGGAAACAGAAAGAAGATGCTTGGGACAGAGAGAGAGAGAGAGCGTCAGAGAGAGGGGGGGGGGTGAGAACAGCATTAAAAGGGCTGTGTGTGTGTGTGTGTGTGTGTGTGTCTCTACCGCAAACCCACTCAAAGAATAATGGCAGGATAAGCAGAAACGAAACCTCACCCCCCCCCCCCCCCACAAAACACCCAGGGCAGTGTAAAGACATTGGCATTTTTAAAACAAGGACAGTCAATCAGGCTTCGGGGGTGGAGTGGGGGGGTGCGGAGTGGGGGGGGGGGGGGTGTCGAGTAGATGCCAGCACGTCCCAACAAAATGACCAATAAAATTCTTAAGCGCCCAAAGAGGGCCTGCCACTAAGACAGACCCAAGCAAATTGACTGCAGAACAGAGTGGCAGTAGAAGAGGGCCAAGGCCAATGCCAACGGCCCTGAGCAGCAGTAATGAGGGTTGGGGTGAGTCGCCTGGCCTAGCTCACTTGGCTTGGGGCCCAGTTAGTGGCAAGACAAGGAGAGAGGGCGAAGGAGAGGGACTTTACCGACTGCTGCTGCTGCCGCGCACCTGATACCTGCCCTTAAAACCCAACTGACATGACACTCCACTAGGCCCATGTGATAGGGGCAGCTTGTGACTACCGGAGCGGCCAACTTCACTGCTCGAGCCCGTGCCATTTTTCCACCGCCTCGCTCATCTTTGTGACCCCTCCCCCCTCCCCTCTCCAAAGGGCAAGAGTGCCTTGTGTCTCAATGCTTGTGTGTGTGTGTGTGAGATTGCAAAACAAAGAAAGAGAGCGATAAAGAAAGAGAGAGAAATTGAGAGAGAGAGCAGGAAAAAGAAAGAAAATGAAAAGCAGCAAAAGAAAGCAAAAATTTAAAAGAAAGGAAGGAAGATAGACAGAAGAAAGAAAGAAAGAAAGAAAGAAAGAAAGAAAGAAAGAAAGAAAGGTATGAAAGTGTGTAACTGTGTGTAAGAGCGATGGGAGTGGGAATGAAACAGATTGAGAGAAGAGTGAGTGAAAGCCAGAAAAAAAAAAAAAGAGCTAGCACGCGTGTGCCAGAAAAACAAACCCTGTAGGTGAGCTCACATTGTGTCCCAGTGCACCAGAGGTCAGGCTGAAAAGATGGGAGGGCACACACAGAGCCTGAACCAACAAACAGCACAACCTCCGGCCCCGCCTCTCCGACTGCCAGCACCCAGTCAGCTGCTTTGACAGCCTCCATCCGACCAATCACCCGCTCCGTTTATCCACAAAAAAGCACCGGGTCCATTGTTTTTACAAAAAATCAGGGGCATCGCTATCAGCTTACATTCGCCTGCTGCTTTCAAACTGCCGCTGCATGCACACTTCAAAGCAGCGAGACCTCGACAGGAAAGCAAACACAGGTGCCCCCCCGAGAGAGAGCCAATGGCTAATCACGTTAGGTCAGAGGCGGGCGAGGAGTGGGGGCGGGGCTGGGGCTGGGAAGAGTTACATAATGACCACGCCGCTGAACAAACGGCCACACGGGGGTCAGGCACAGGCACAGGCACAGGCACTGGAGGGATTGCTGAGCCTTAACCTAGTTCTAGCCCTGGCGACACACACACACACACACACACACGGCCCATCCCATGTCCCTCTGGGCGCGCGTGTGTGTGTGTGTGTGTGTGTGTGTGTGTGTGTGTAAGAGGCTTGAGTGCATAGGCACGTCAGTGTGTTATGTGTGTGTGTGTGTGTGTGTGTGTGTGTGTGTGTGTGTGTGTGTGTGTGTGTTATGGGCTATATTACATAAGCTGCCAGCGTACGATAAGCATCGCTGTCAGCACTGCGGAGAGCTGCTCTCTTAAGTGGCGCTGAGGAGGAGACACTTCTGCCAAGCACAGCACAACATAAAAGACTGCAATAAACTCTGCCAACTCTGCATGCGCGCACACACAGACACACACACACACACATACACACACATAAACAGAAACAGACACACACACCCCCACACACACGTAATTCCCACACTTGGTGGCCCCATCTAATTTCGCCCATCTTCCCTTAGGTAACCCTTCTCTCCAGTTAATCATCTCTAAGAGCTTGTCTAAGTGAGTAAGGGGTAATGTCTACACGTGTGTGTGCGTGCATGCATACAGTACATAATGTGTGTGTGTGTGTGTGTTAAGGTCTGTGTTTAGGGTATGTGAGTGTGCGTGTTTAGGTGTGTGTGCAAATGTGTTTGTGTGTGGGTGTGTGTGTGTGTGTGTGTGTGTGTGTATGTGTGTGTGTTACATTGTGTTGGTCGACTGCAAGCTGATGCTGACTTCTATAGGCACCACCGCTGCACTCCCTCCAAACAACAACAACAACAACTACTGCCCACCAACCCCCCACCACCACCCCTTCACCTACCCTCCCCACCCACCTACCCCCCACCAAATTAATTGCCTTGTCTATTCAGCCCCACTGTACAGCCCCAAGACTTGCTTAGTGAGCAAGTGAGAGGTGGCCTGCAGAGGTTGGGAGGAAAAGGGAACAAAAAGAGAGAGCGAGAGAGAGAGCGAGAGAGATTAGGAAAAAAAAGAGGGAAGAGATGGAGAAGAGAGGAGGTAGAGGGTGCATGAGAGGAGAGGAGAGGAGAGGAGAGAAGAGAAAGAACAGAGAGTGTACTGAAGGATGCGATGGGCTGAGATAAAAACGAGAGCCCAGAGCAGTAGAGTGATACGCAAAACCAAATCCAGTATTTCTTAATAAATATTTATCAGCATGCTGCGATGGAAAACAAAAACAGCCCTGAGTGAATAGATGCTTCTCTGACCAAAAATGGCTATGTGTGTGTGCGTGTGCATGATGTGCTTGTGTGTGTGTGTGTGAAAGAGTAAGGGGATAGAACAGTGGAGAAAGAAGGAAGACTGTGCGTGTGTGTGCTTGTGTACGTGTGTGTGTGTGCACATGCTCACAACATGGGCAGAGATGCATTATGTGCTTGTGAGTGTAAAAGAATAAGTGATACAACGGTAAAGAAAGAAAGAAGACTGTGCACGCGCGTGTGTGTACGTGCGTGTGTGTGAGTTTATGTGTGGGAGTTTGTGTGTTTGTGTGTGTGTGTGAGTGAATGTGTGTGAGTGTGTGTTTGTTCTTGTCCTGAAATGGCTCTTGAGGAGGGGCCGTGCAAAAGCCGGTCAGCTGGTAGTGAGCGGGCGCAGGAATGCAGCGCTGCTCCCTAAGAAAGGGAGGGGAGGGAGGGAGGCCAGGCGGAGGTAGAGGCTGAGGCTGAGGCTGAGGCCGGGACAGCAAGCGTCCGTTGGCCTCCCACCCCTGCTGAGTGCAAGCCACGCGACAGGCCCTGGCCCTCGCCCCAGAATGCACAGAAGCATGGCCAAAAGCAGAAAACACAAAGGGCTCCAATCATCAAACAATAGCCCAGCCCAGCCCAGCCCAGCCCTGCCTAGCCCAGCCCAGTCCAGTCCAGTCCTGCCCAGCCTAGTTCAGCCCAGTTCAGCCCAGTCCTGCCCTGCCCTGCCCCGTCCTCCCGTCTCCTCTCTGCTGTGTTCTGTGGCAGTCTCTTAGGCTCTTCTTTTCCACTATTCTGCGTCATCACCTTCTCTTCTCTCTCTCTCACTTCAATTATCTCCTCTGTTGCTTTGATTTTTTCAGTCTGTACTCCCTTCAACTTTCTTGACCCCAATCCTCCATCTCTGCTCTTACTACACCTTCCACACACACACACACGCCAACACACACCCCACAATACTCATTCTGCCTTGACATCTTTTTTATTATGATTTCTTGTCCATCGTTCTCCTTAGCTTCTCCACTTTGTCACCTTTCTTGGCCCCTTTTTTTCTTTTTCAAACATTTTTGGTTCCCCCCCCTCTCCCTCTCTAAAAAACCTCCCAAGGGGGGCCGAGGCCTCGGATGCTGCAGTGCCATAAGCTGAGCCACACAGACAGGAGGGGAAGGAACAGGCCAGAGTCTGGAGGGAAGGATCTTTGCCGCAGCACTGTCCTACTTTCCCCGTTTGTGGTCGCCCTTAAAGACGATAGGATTGTACAACAACACCAGCAGTACAACGCCATGGAGTTGTCAAGCTCAACCAACACTGTGGTGGGGAAGATTTTTAAAAGATATGACCACACACACACACACATAACCATGACCTGCGTCATGACAAGTCAACTCTTATTACCCTGACGAGGCGGTGTCTGTTAGGGGGTGTGTCTGGTTGGCATGACAAAGACTTCTTGCGGACAGACTGAGCGCTCACCCAAGTTGTTTTTAGACTAATTAAACAAACAAACAAAAAAAATAAACATGTTTATTCCGATGCACTCATACTACCCACTCAAGTCAGTTTAGTTTTAGAAATATAATTTGCACAGTACAGATGTAGGCACACACAGTCTCACGATGACACTACTGCCAAAGCTCCTATTTAGTTAAATTCCGTTATGTGTCAGCGTGTAATCTTGGGTTTGGTTTCTGTCTTTATGTATGAAACTTGCATGTTGCCTAGAGCTTACCCTTACCAGGACTTCCTGGTAGAAGACATACTGTATGTAAACAGGACCTTCCTGTTAAAAAAGAAAGATAAATACAATAAAGAATACAAGAGCTTAAAACAAACACATAAGCACGGTATTATTAACTCCTATAACTACTAAGTCACTCAAAAGGAATGAGCTGAGGTGAGGCCCGTGACCACAGAAGGGAGGGTGACTGGTTGACACTTTTGACATTTCACCAGAGCTTAAACTGGCATTTTCTCCAGGAAGTGTCATATCCTTCTAGAACCCTGGAGATGAGCGATTGGACTTGTGGACTTGTTGTAGGCAGAAGAGCAGCTAAGGCATGAGCAAGCCCTTATCTTTGCCAGACGAAGAATTAGAACCGCCTTTGCCTCCTAAAATAGCCACGCATAATCAGCCACTAAAGATAGCCATGAAGTAAGTCAGGGTCTGAGGATGGAGAAAACCAACAACAAAAACACCCAATGACTAAAACAAAACGCACTGATGGAAATTAGTCATGACAATGCTGATGAGGACACTCTACTAAACACCACTTCTCTCTGCCTGCGTGTATGTAGGTCTGTAGGTGTGTGTGTGTGTGTGTGTGTGTGTGTGTGTATTTGTCATTCCTGTCATAACAGGGCCTGGCGCCAAATCTGTCTAATGCCTCAGTGCTGATTACCAGTACTGTGTTTATCATCATAACAAAACCAGCATGGTAGGTTCTCTGCTGTACAAGACTGAGCAGTCGGTGTCGGGACAGCATGTTTTTCTAAGCACAGTCCCAGCCCGTTGACAACACAACAACAACAACTAAGAGAAAAGGAGAGAGAGAGAGAGAGAGAGAGAGAGCAGTTGGACTAAACACAAGCAGTAACCCCAGTCACTCAACCACAGAGAGTAAATCTTCAAGCATCAACACCGACTCTAATAAAAGAAGGATAAAACAAGATACATTACAGGCCTGAGAAGGTTCTTGAACATTCTGCCATGTTCGAAAGGGCCAGCTCTTAGTATCATGTCTACTACTCCACAATGAAAAAAAATGGAGGTAGACAGCGCGCAGAAGGAGGAGTGCATCTTCAAACTCCTGACAGCTCCTCCAGGGATCTCCGGGAGGAGTTCATTATGTGCTGATTGAGAGATGGCTACTGCTCTGCACTGAGACAGCAGGGCCCTGAGCATGATAGGCACAGGCATCTAGACAGTCTCAGTCTGACAACTCAGCACACCGAGATAATTCGTCCAAATCAGTGGGTTTTTTTTTTTAGCCCAAAGTTCACAAAGTTTAAGGACGTGTCTAGACGTACTATTTAGCACAAAACAAAATCAAGCAGATGTGGCCTACTTTGAACGTTTCCATTGATTCGATTATTAAATGTAACAAACATCATTTTCTCACTGACCGAAAGCCACAATATTCACACTACCATGTCTTCAGCTGAATACTACCACCAGGAATGCATAAGTCACTCCCACCGGGGTTAAAATAAATCAGGCCTATCTGCTGTGATAGCAGACACCCTTCACTGGAGAGCATCAAAAGTTCTGGAAGTTTATGATGCAAGCGGGTCAGCCCTTATTGCCCCAGCCATAAAAGGTGTCCTGTGCCACTGCCAACATGGCCAGTGGATAATTACCCAAGTCTTTCTGAACGCGCTTCTGCAGATTCACAGCACACTGTACATAGCAGCAGGGCACACCACTGACTGCTCAAACTCTCAGGATGAAGTTCCTTACTAGTCCTGTTTGAGGGGAAGAAGGAGAACATGTAGGCTAGTACTGTCAGGGTGAAGTTCTTTTAAAAAGTCATATTTTGAGGGGAGAGGAGACCATGCAGTGAAGTGGTGAAGTCAGACAGTGGTACAGTAATAATCCTTAAGCACAGCTACAGTAGTAGTCACAAGCTCACTACTCCTCAGTGCTGATATGTTGCTGCTGGCACGATAACTGCAGCATCAATGTGCGAGTAAGCTGCTACTTTACAGACAAAGCAAACGTCACACCCTGTTACTATCAGCGCCAATAACATTATGCAATTCACATTCCAAAAAAGAGAGGAAATTTGCTTCTGTCACAACTCATGGTTTCCCCTGTCCTCCGCAAAAAACACTGACATTTCCAAACAGTCTTATCCTCTGTGGCTGCCCTTCCCTTAGGGGGGAGTGGGCAGAGATGGCATACACGCTGCTGTTAGCATGAGAACAAATGAAGACACTAATGAGTAATCTGCATGAATGGCTTCATACCTACCCACAACACCAACTTGGATAAAGCTAAGGTAGCTAGCTTTTACACACACACACAGGAGAGAGACAGGCTCATGGTAAGGTGTATTCGGAGAGGCCCTGTAAACTGACTAATCTGAGCAGCGGTTTTAACAGCTCTTATCCAAACTTCAGAAGAAAGCCAACTAAGAGCCTAACTCAATAAATAGCCTGAGATATTAAAAAATTAGGCCTACTTCACACAATTTTCCCAAGCATATGTGTGTACGAGAAGGATCACTGCCAGTAAGACTAAATCCCTCCAGCAATGATGTCAAGAATGACACAAGATATTACACAAAAGACGTGTGTGGTGCTTTCATCAATATTACAAAAACGGCACGGGAACACCAACCTTCATAACAAGCGCCTGTTGAACTAAAGTTATTGCTACAGGGTTTGATTTTGGTCTCTTGTGCATTTCTTTCACTCAGCCTGAAATCCCTCAGGCTCCAGCTCGGTGTAGTCCTACACGTGTTATGTTTCGTCAGGCTGTCAAGGAATTGATGAGGGCTAGGGGAAAATAGAGACCTCTGCGCACTTTAAAATTTTCAAAATAATTAAACACTCGCCCTGGGCCGGCCGTCATCGAGCCTGCACTTACAAACTCTGACCAAATATGGGAAAAACGTCCTGAAAGGAACTGCCAATGTGACCATGACTCCCACTGTGAGCAAACTATAAAACCACAGCACACAAACGCAGAGCCTGAGCGAAGCCACAGGCTAAAAGCTTGTGTGCCGTGCTTCCACTACGCCCACACAGCTTCTGGCTTAACAGTTAGCAAAAGACAACTGATAACTCCATTTCCCTCTGCACTCTCCCAGACCATGTCTATCTGCCAAAGCAGCACGGAGAGCCTTTAAGCCCTATCCTCTCTCACCCCACCGCACCCAGCTCCATCCCCTCCCTCCCTCCCTCCTGCATGGCGCTGTCTCGCTTGTTCCCTCCACACTCCGCTCATGTGAATCCCCACGTGCTTGCACTCCTGCTGCCGTCCTGGCAGCTTTACGTCAGTCTCCGTGATGTCATCCGCAGGCCTGTGGTACTCCCAGGGGGGCGGGAGGGAGGGAGGGTGAGGGATGGATTACAGCCTGCTTGAATGTGCAGCGGGCCCTGACGCTGGCACAGGGTGGGGGGAGGGAGGGCACGCGGGCAGGACGTGCGAGGCAGGGTGGCATAGGGAGAATGAGAGAGAGAGAGAGAGAGAGAGAGAAAGAGACGCCCATGTGATCCGCGGTGCTTGAGAACACCGCATGCTGAGCACACAGACTCTAGATGCCTAGCTCCCTGTTGTTGACTTCAGAGCCTCACAGAATTACCAGTGTGAACACATAGATAGATGTGGCAACATTATGCAATTCTTGTGACAGTGGAAACATGCGAAGGTCAACACTACTGTTGACCATACAACAATTTCCACACTTGTTCCTGTGCTTAGAAACAGAAGAGATAACTCAAGGAGAAGGGTGTGGGTGTTGTGTGATCAGGTCTCACCATCCATCAACCATCAAGAATCAAACTCATTATGAAGCGGATGCAGAAGAAGTCAGAGAGGTGTGACAGCCTGGTGCGGGGCCTGTTTTTTTTTTTGGGGGGGCCTCTCAGCTCGGGGACACAAACAGGCCTGGGCATTCAAAGAGTGGGCCGTCACATGGCTGGCGTGTGTCCAGTGTGGTGCCGGAAGCAGAGGAGGTAAACAGGGGTGGCCTTTTATGAGTGGCCTGCCTGAGTGCAGACAGGGGAGCAACAGCACGGGGAACGCAGGACAGGAGACACAAGCGTGCCATTGAGCCAACCGGCCAACACAGGTCATCCGAGTGACAACCGCTCTTTCTGCTGCGTTTCATACCAAAACAAAAATCTCAAAAGTTGTTTGCGGGGAAAAAACAGGATGCCATTCAAGTTGAAGTTGTACTAAAAAGAAAATCTATACTACAGTTACAGCAAGTTACAAAAGGTCCTCCAACTTTCTTCTCAAACACACCACAAATCATCAAACACATCAATATCATTAATGTCCTTAATGTCCTTCAAATTAATGTTGGACTTTTTCAGGATGTCTCTGCCATCTCTTTTGTAAACACACTGAATTCTACACTACCAAAAACACTATTGAGAGAATATAACTAACTCAAAAGTTCTCTGCCTGACCCGTACCAAAAACAGTGTGGAGACAGCATCACGCCTGTGCTTGCTGAATTGCACTGGCCATGCCATTGAAATAGATTTTAAAGTCCTGCTAGTGTTTAAAGCTCTTAACAGTTCAGCACACTCTCACATTGCTTCCACCTTGTCCTTTAAGGTTCCTGCTCAGGTCATCTGCATTGAGTTTACATTGCTAGAGTTCCCCCAAAATTACAGGAAAATCATGTTAAGTTTAAACATATGATTTTCATTAGAGGGTTTTTTAGGATATGCATGCCATGATGAAAGTTGTGCAGCAGAGGCTAAAAGGTGTGTGTATGTTGCTACTACACAATTTTCACATACTTGCTATAGCAAAATTACCAACGCACATTTTTTGATACATGTTGGTTTTTATCTCCTGGAAAAAAATAAATAAAATTTACATCTTTGATAACCATGATTCATTATAACAATTCAGGCTAACAAACTACACTGTTAAAAACACATTTCTAATCACATTACCATGTAAACCAGCCTTGTAAATAATTAGGGATATAGTTTAAGAGTGAAACAAAAACCTCACCAAGTGCAGAGATAACCGACCTGGTTTGGATATAGCTTACTGATGCGGAGTGCATCTGGCAACTTTGACTTGGCCGTGAAGCAATCATCTGCTATGCTCATACAGCCAGGCGCAGGTACCAACACCTCCCAACTCTCAAGCCGCAGTAATCCATATTCTGTGCTGGTCCTTGTCCGAATAGCATAGTCTAAGCAGTCAGTGCTGTGACTGTGACTGTCCTTGGGTCTGGGTCATTTTGGGATGGTGGCAAAACATTCTAAAGTTGTGACACTGAAGAAAATATTTCACTTTAGCAGAGAAGTTTGAAATCATAAACCTTCAAGCACCTCCAACACACCTTGAGGGCAAGCAAATGTGTGACCTCTTGTCTTAGGCTACTTATTGGATAACACTAAGTAACTACTAAAAAAATGTTTTATTTCCAGGATATTTCCTGACGCCTCTTTCATTTTCTAAATGAAAGTGTATACAGCATGTTTTTTTTTTGCAAATTTCACAAGACATTCACAAGGCTGATGTGATGAGAACAAGCACATAAGAACAGCTGGGAGAACAACCTTAATGTACTTATAAGACTCTTATAGGAGAAATGACACTGCCTGACATATTTGTTAGGATCACGTACAACACTTGTGACCAAGCATACTCGGGTTGTAAAGCAGGACAATGACAAAGAAAATCCTTCAGACACGGTCTATCATAAGTTTATTGGAAATGAAGAGTGGCTGTTTAAAAGACTAGGCTATTTGGCTGCAAAAGCAGTTCATTGCATTTTTTTTATCAATACACAATAAATGGAGTTTTTTGTCTAGATTTTATTTTCCTCTGGTCTCAGCCAAATGCCAGCAGAAGAATGTCTAAAGGCTTTTTAAAAGTTGAATGAATCACTGGTTAATCTAAAATCGGTCTACACTTTTTAAAAACCATGACTCATTGTCTGCATCAACACAGAGCAGGAAAAGAGGCCAGCTACAGCACTGGACAGCTATGAACACACTATGTGCCAGTTTGCCTCATGTTAATCCATTTCACTGTGTTAACACACAAAGCAGAGTGCCCCAGTGCTCTCCTGATACCCATATTATTTGTCAAGTACCGACTACCGAGCATCAAAACCCACTCACTGTCTGACTACCTCGCCATCACAGCTTAGTTTAAAGAATCCTTGCAACTTTACAGACTTGCCAAGACCTTTCTATTAGAGCCAGAGGCGTTATGTCCCAATTCCTTGCAAGGTAGCCTGAATAAATCCTGCACATCACTTTGATCTAAACTTTGTCCTGACTGAGAAACCAAAACTAAACAACAACAAAACACAAGTAAACATGTTAATTGGGTGCAACATGGCACAACAAAAAAAAGCCTTCCAAAAGGCAGTCCCGCAGGTTTGGGGACCTGCTACTGTGAATAGAGTCCACAGAGGTGAAGGACAATAGCTGCTAGAGACAATAATCAACATGTGCGCTGACATCACAGGGGTGACAGACTGTCACAACACAGTTACTGCAAAGAGGCTATTGAGGCTAGAGGGACACACACGGGTCAGGAGTTTCTTGTTTAGCGGCAACAGCACACACACACACACACACACTTCTTGTCTTCTGTTTGATCCATGCAGTCCCCACCCGAAAAAAAAAAAAAAAAATCAATATCCACTCACTAGCTGTTTAAAGAGAAGGGACATCTTATCTACCACGCCTTGTTTTTTTAAAGGCAGCCTGAAAAGCAAGCCATGTCCAAAGACTGGCCCACTAACCCAGAGATCGCATCAATTTACTTATTCATTTGACACTGCTGGTAGGGGGAGGGGAAGGGGGTAAGAGGAGGGTGGAATGTTTTGGGAACATCTCGGTTCCAACTGGGCTAGGCATCAGCCATGACACCAGATACCAGGTCATGCTCCACAACACACACACACACACAGACATACACACGCACAGACATACACACCAGCCTGAACACGATCATTCACTCATCTAACAGCTGTTCAGGGAACACATCCGAGAAAATGCTTGCCTAGGATATAAACCATCTTCTTCTAAACACACACACATACACGCACACACACAGGCGCACACAGAGCAAAGCTGTTAGTCACATCTTACGGTCAGTCTCCTGTGCTGAATCAGTTCTGAAAAGTAATGCAGGGGACCAATAACTCTTAATCGCCAGACAGGCAGTAGTTGTCAGCTGAGAACATTACATTGTCACATTGGGTGACTCCATACCAGGTCAGGCTATTCAATAAACATATTAGCAAACATGACTAGCTTTAAGAGGATGGCATAATAAAGATATGCTTATTATCTAACTCAGATGCAATTAAAACTATATACTTGATACTGAAGTGTGGCTGTTTTATGATAAAGCATTTTATGAGAGAGAAGCACTTTAGATAAAGCATCTCTTTTTATGGCTGTTCTAAATGAGAATGCTAGTGCTAGAGTAAACAGCTCAGGGTGCAGGTGTGTCAGTGTGTCAGTTCAGTTACATCATGCTAGTGCTGCAGATGACACACAGAGTAAACCGAAGATGACATCATGCAGTCCAGTGATGCACAGCAGGTGGGCTGATTAAATTGGATGAGGCAGATTTGCAATCTTCCACAAAGAACATCCTCAAATAAAAGACAACCGAAACGTGAAGCTTTTTTGCACACCTCTGGAGAACAGGTGCGCTGACCACAGGATCTAGCCTGAAACTAGAAACTCACAAGGAACTTCCACACACTGTCCATGTTTATGTTTACACTTTTTTCCCTCCAAAACAACATGCATGAGCAGTGTGGAGGACTTTATTTTTTTAATTAAATGAAAGATTAAAAAGGCCTTGTCCGTGTTATATAACAGCACAACACCAGCCACTGAACTCATCCCTCACGTAATAGCAATTAAGCAGGTGTTCACACCGTGAGATCATAAACACGGGTGTGTACTTTCACTTCTTGCATCTAAATACCTGTATAATGAGCCATGTTGACGGCTCTCTGTGGTGCTCCTTCCGGCCTGAAAACACGCTGGGCGTCAGCACAAACCCATGTATTATTTGAAAGGGCCAGCTGCAGCCTCGCAATAAATCAATGCGAGATGGTCAGTGCAGCCTTAAAACCGCATTCCTGAGCAGGAGAAACAAGCAGGCTATAGTGTCCCCGCAGTGACTGCTGCCGCAGGTATGGGGTGTGCTGCTACACGCATGGTTGCATTCCTTGAAGAGCTGAAGCCCTTACGTAACGGAGCCTGACGGAACAAACTCCTGTGCGTCCACCAACACACACACACAAACGCAGACACACATCCCCTAAGGGAAACACACTTTCAAGTGGCACACTCTCAAAGGCGACTCTGATGATACACAAAGTGAAGACAGAGAGAGAGGAGGGAGGGGGGTGTTCACTCACTGTAAACAGAGGGAATGAGGGAAACAGTCAGACAACTCCGTCATCTTCCCTCTGACGCCTTCATCTTTTTAGGGTAATTTGCCTATCCTGTGTCTGTAGTGGTAGGGAAGTATAAACTTTGATTGAAGTAGGGGTTGCTGCCATGCTAAAAAAAAGTTACTGTTTTTACTCCAAGTTCAATCACACTTACTGTATGCTGTAAGTGTCCAACACCTCGGACAAAGAGAATTTGATGAAAACATAGGCTATAGGCTGTAACCAAAATAGGAGGTTTATATGACAGCAAGGGGCACTGTGTCTTATGAACATATGGACAGAAACCTTCACACAGAATTAAGATTGAATCTGTTTTTATAATCACACCCCTTATAGGTGACTTCACAACAAAGATTCTACAACACTATGATATAGAATTATTAAAAGTATTGCTTCAAAGTTAATACAAAGATAGAACAAGTAAACGCAATGATATCCTCCCATTTTCAACAAACGGCAAGACAAAAAGAAAATTCAGACGTAAACAGGCTCCGGAGGTGTCCAAAGTCAAGGCCTTGTTTTTCTGTCCTACTTTTATGTAGAGGTTGGCTGTGGACGCCGGACAACAAGCTGACAAAAGAACTTGTAAATAAAGGCTTGAATAATTCAAACGCTTGGTGTAACGCTAGCCTCTCTTGTAAGGATGTTGGCTGTGGCAGCCTGACCGTCATTTGAGGGAGTTTTGGGTGATGGGAATCCACCGGCACAGACAGAACATGCACAATGGACCAATGAACTTTTACTGGTTTGGGTCACCCGAAAAAGAGTCGCATAATATAAATATTTTGTACTAAACACGTTGCTGATGATACTTTCTAGTGAGTGTCCAAGATCACCACAATTAAAAGTTAATCATGTCAAGAGACTATAGGTTGGCAAAGTTAGTGCCCCTCCACAAGCGTTTTAGTGCAGTGCTCTCTGGCACGGACAATGAAGTTAATGCAACAACGCACCATTGGCACTTTGATAGGGGGTGTATTACGCCAATGTGCAAATATTTCGCTTAACTGACTTTATGTTAGGCAAAACTGAAAAGGGCGTACTATTGTAGTGGACCGTCGGAATCCGTTATCTCTTGACCTAGCAGAATGTTAACTGCTGCTGTTGAAGTTTCTACAGTCAGTTGGCTAGGTAGCCAACGCAATCAGAAACAAAACCCTGACTTTATGAAATAGAATTTCTGAAGCAGCCAACACTCGACTTCAGTGAAATGTTTACTGGATGGAGGCCGTATAGATATAATAAAAGTTTGCACGATGTAAACGTCGCATGCTGGGAGAGCAAGCAAAACAAAAAAAGAAATCATTGCTGGGCGACATTATGCCTAGTTAGCTCTCATATCTTACATAGCTAGTATTAGCTAGCGACGCCAGAAGTTGCACATTACGTTAAGGAACCAATAACTGATGATTCAAGTTATCTTGTGAAGCTGACAAAACTAGCTAGACAGCATATACGGCGGTTATCAACTGTACAATCTTGTATATGCATACATCTGTTCGGGCAATCATGAGCATAACTGTCCCGTGATTACACACCAATAACAAGCTGGCTAGCAAAGGTTCTAGCTAACGTTGCTAAGCTACGCGGCCGATGCTAACTAATGTCAGCAACCTAAGGAATAACATTTAGCGAGCACTAGGCACCTAAAAGAAACTACTGACTTGCAAGTCACCCATTGTTGTAAGATGGCCTATATTTATTCAGATGCGTATGCGAGACTAATGCCGTAATGGTAGTTGTAGTTGACAAGAACTTTTACAAACTTAAGTCATTAAGACAAATGTTAGCTAAACACTATACAAACTGAATTGGGCACAACAGTAGTGGATAGGGTTGCTGGCCCGAGTTCAATATCAACAGTTTTAAGCCTTTCGTTTCCATGTATTGCGGGTGATACATGCAAGTGTTTTAGAAAGATCTCAGTTAGAATGTCATGAACATAGAAGCATATTTTACACAGAGCAAAATCGTTGAGAAGGTAACTACTGTACGTAACTGACCAGTCAGAAATTCAATGCTGTGTTGCTAGCCAGCTAGCCACGAGCTAGCTTGCTATCCAAATGGCCCTTGTCTGCTTACCTTGAGCGGCCTCGTACATAGGTCTTTCATCGTCCGATTGATTAATTTTGTCATCGCAGGTATTAAAATTATTATTTCCAGATTTGTGACGACTTGTTTCTGAATTTAGAAGAAAATTATAAGCACGCCCTGGCGAATGTGATTTAAAAGACCCGATAAAGTATATTCTCACTCCCACAACAATGTCAACCAAGGCGCTGTGGAGTCCGCCCACCTCTAAAAACTTGAGTCACTTGCCAATGAGAGGGTATATGGCTTTGATTGTCATCTGACCAGCCAATGACTGTAAAGATGTTTCCTCACGCTTTCCCTGACTGCTTTTACATCAAATGCTTTGAGTAAACGAATGACGAGAACAATAATTGGATAAACGAAATGGAAATTCTACGGAACGTGCATAAAATTATTGGCGCAACATTGAACAAAACGCGTCATATGATAAACAAAGTCGTTTAGTCCAAATAAGAAAAGACCTTGCCATATTTGCATTTATGTATGGCTACAAAACTTCAATAAGCACCATCAGTACAGGAAAATAGATACTGTGAGCAATGATGTATGAACATCAGATAAGTCACATTGTTTAAAAAAAGCAAGCCATTTCATGACTGTTAAAGGTGTAATTATTTAAGCAAATGCATTCAAAATGCCAAACAAGCAAAAAAAAAGGCAAAGAATGTTGAACTGGAAATGGTTTAATATTTTTTTAAAAAACAAAATGGGAAGATGAATATGGACATTCACCGTTTATCATGTCCACTTCCAAGATATTAACATGTACAAATAGTATGCACTTCACAAAAGCCAGACTCCAAGTTGGCATTAAAAGAACAAAACGTGACTGGTTATACTCTACATGTAGTTCTATGAAAAAAAGAAACACCCAGTAGCAAGAATTAAAATCAATAGGTTGAGCAATCTATAGGTTGTCTTTTCCATGACCCCCGTGATCCCTGTTGTAAAAGCTTCAGCGCCGTCTTCTGTCTGGGCTTCGGCTGCGTCTCCGGCCTCCCCTGCGAAGAACACGACAGGTTAGTACGGAGGATGTATGCTATATGTACAAAATGCATATGTATATGAGAATGCAACAATGACCTTAAATTTCCCCATAATACTTTTGGGCCTCATGTTTGCTTTATTAACTCACATAATAAAGTAAAATCTAGGATTAGTGAAGGCTTCCACATCTTAATTTCACAAGCACACACAGTAGCATGTTTTTTTTATGAACTTATACAACTACATTAACGATTTCATACAATTTGCACAAATGTTACATCAAGGTTCTGGAGAAAAAAAATATACGCAAACGCACCTTCTCTTGCTCTTTGGAGGTCCCCTTACAAAGCACCAGTCCACACTGATTGGCTGGCCCATAAGGTCTTGGCCGTTCAACCCCTCCATGGAAGCTTGGGCTTCTTTGTACGTCTCATATTCTACCAGCGCATAGCCCTGCAAGTAAATCAGAGTGCAACTTTAGAAGATATGACCACAGATACAAATACACACCAGTCTGAAACATCCATTTCAGACAGTTACACAAGCAGACAGATACTAGGTTGAGCAGAAACAGACGTATCCAGTACACTGCTGCCACCTAGTGGCTGCCCTCTGTACAGAGATGTAACAAGACACATCAGACTGTCTGAATCACAGATTTACTTCAATACATTTGTAGCCATCTATGCATAGACATATAAACATAGACGCCGCCTTCCGCCTAGAACCATACGTCATCCTCACCGCCATATTGGATGTGGCAAAGTGGAGATTCTTCAGCCGTCTCTAATAAAGCATCTAGACAGTAGCCTAGAATAAAGATGCTTCATTCGTATGCTGCGTTTAACTGTACCAACAGGTTTACTATCCAAACAAGGTAACATGAATATTGACGGGTATTTCACACACTATTTATAACAATAACATTAAAAGTTATTTATGTTGTTTTCATGCCTGTTTGTTTCCCAAATATATACATGTGTGTCTAAATGGGTGAGTAAAAGGCATCAAGTTAAATATCTTTGTAGAAAGGCGCTTTATGAAGTTCGGTCCATTTACTTCCACTGGTTTACGGGGTAGATTTGCCACATGCAATATGGCGGACACGCTGACGTATCCCAGCAACTGGCCACCAGCTCAATGCAGCGTCTATGTTTATATGTCTATGCAATCTATGCATGTGATGATATTATGTCTTTTGATAGCCTCGAGGCATTGCACCTGAAGAGGGACTTAAGCACATCTGATTCTATATCCTACTGTTAGGTCTTTGCGTATTGTCTGTGGCCAAAGAGTTGCACTGGAAGAGATTTCATTGTAGAGATGAGACTGGCCAGGCAGCAATAAAGCTAAGTTATGGGCACAGACTTCAAATGCCAAAGTAAATGGTTCTTTTTTTTATGAAAACAAAGACACATAGGCATGTAAATTCAACCTTAAGATAGCCTGTCCTTCGATCCAAGTTCAGATGCAAGTTCTTGATTTCCCCATATTCTGCAAATTTGTCGTGGATGTCCTCTTCTGTTGCTTCTTCGTGTACACCAGTCACAAAAAGGATCCAACCCTCTACAGCTGAAACACAATTGAGAATGGAAGTGAGTGAAGGCAACAAAAGTACTTCCTTTTTCGATTTTGTGAAATTGGATGCAATACAAACACTACCATACTAGTACTACTACTAGTAGTACTACTACTACTAACAACAACAGAAAATGGACCGACACTCAATTCCAAAATATCTAAAATTATATTACTTCAATAACCTACATCAGCTGAACTTACATCTTTGTGGACCAGGCTCATCTCCATCCTGTTCGACTGTGTCATAATCCTCCCTCACCCTGGACCTTGCGCCTTCATCTGCAAATTAAATAAGCACATACCATTTCGCATCATGCAAAAAGAACACCATATAAGTAATGCACTGTCAAATAGTCGAACTTCGTAGAAAAGGTTTGTGGTGTTTGACTTACCTGAACCAAAACCACGTCCTTTCCTTTTCTTAGCCTTCTCTTTCAACTTGTGGATACTTTCTGGTGAGATAGGAAGAAAACGACGCATTAGTAAAGTTTCTCGTTTCATGCATTGCTACACGCGTCCAAATCCAAATGTGTTGTCTGTAGATGTTTTAGATGGGGCACAGAAAGCACAAATTACACTAATGATGCAGTACGTTAACTTTACTGGCCGTCCAAATGATAAATAGTAACATCCAATGGAACACTTTAGCCCACTTTGTTTGGCTAGGTTTTCAGGCCTTGCCACATACTATGAGCTAAGGTTAGCCTAGCTGCTAACTGGCTACGCAATATGGCATAACTGCAACTTAACATCACGAGAAACGGAGATGAGTTGTACTGGGAACAACAAATGATCATACACAACAACAACAATAATAATAGTAAAGCAAAGTTATGTTCCAGCAAACATGTGACCGCTAATAACAAAGCCTGCTAGCCAGCTAGTTTGAATGATCTAGACCGCGTGAATTGGTCAGCATCCTAACAAGTTATCGAACCAGATTAAATCTGCCTCCTTCAGTAGAAATTGACTTCATACAGTTTTTATTAACTCTGCGTGTAATGTAAGACAATCACCGTCACCATCTTCGTCCATAGGAAAGTCCTCGCCCCCAGCTTCGTGAAGATCCAAAACGTCCGCCATGATGTCTGTAAGCCTGGTGGTTGTAACCGCGGTGTTTCTTGGGATACATAGACAAAAAAGAGGAACTCGAAATGCTTATAGGGGGCGCTATACTGCCACTGGCTACACTACTGCATTACAGGCAAGTGTATGGGTTTGTCTACTACTTAATTGCATTATTGTCTACATGTCATTAAATGCCAATTAAAATGCCGTTAGAGATTTGAAAAAGGTTTATGATAGGCCCTTTCATGCTACTGAAGGTTGGAAGATTGGCTCAGACATTTAGTCTATATATCCTATCAATGACCAGCTCGGGTTGTCTGGACAATAGCTTATTAGTCTTTACACTGACTCAATCACAAAAGACACAATAATAGTCAGTCAGTCAGTCTTTCACTTGCCATGTGTCTTGAACATGTAGGCAAAGCATCCAGTTCACCTTGGACCATCATCCAGCACTGGATTATGGACTCAAGCACCCTGGGCACAAAAATGTCTTGCGCTTCCTGTCACCCCAAATTCAGGTTGCTAAGCACTTTATCATATTTTC
Source organism: Setipinna tenuifilis (assembly GCA_030347295.1). Taxonomy (NCBI): domain Eukaryota; kingdom Metazoa; phylum Chordata; class Actinopteri; order Clupeiformes; family Engraulidae; genus Setipinna; species Setipinna tenuifilis. The sequence continues at coordinate 19,558,534 of CM059277.1, forward strand.
GGAAAGGTCTGCTTTGAAATTGCATATCTGCATTTTTTTGTGTGTGTGTGTGTGCAACCTGGAACATTTCATCCACTAAGCCATCAATCAACCTTGTACTTCAAACTTTAGGCTCCTGCCCTGGACCTCCCCTTGCCTGTGGCCCATTTGCTAATTCAGCCCTGGCATCATGATGAAGGCCTACCTCATTTTTTATTTTCACAATTATGCAATAATAATTATATAAGGTAAATCAAATACAAATGACAAATGTTTAAATAAATAAGATATTCTAAGAATTCCTGTGAGCTTTGTCATATCCCACCATCTACACAGGACTAAAAGATTTATTTTTCTGACTAAACAATAAATAAACACCTGGTGGACCAAGAGGACTAGTCTGCTGAATTTGACAAAAAAATGTGTGATAGGAAACTGCATATCTCAATGACAGAATATCACTGCAAAGACAGAATATTATAATTTAGGTAGGCTACATGACGGACATGAGCAACCTATTAAGTACTACTGTGTTCTGTCCTGTGTTGATTCTCAGCCTTGCTGATAGGCTTAAACAGTTAATGTTGTATCTTATTAAGGCTTTTGTTTATTTTTGTGCGGTGCTTGTTGTGAAAAAGACACTTTAAGTCAGTTCTTGTTACAAAGGATATTTATTAATAAATAACAGTTTGAGATAAATGGAATGTAATTTATTAGTTGGAGCAATGATTCCAATTTTGGAATCGGTGTGACATCAGATAATTGAATTCTTACAAATTTTAAAACTTTTTCAGAAAGTAGGCTGAATATTTGTCCATTTAACGTATTGTCAATCAGTAGAAAAATGAAGCTTCTGAGAGACAGACTTTGCCCCAGTAAGTGAAGATTAAACCTACATGCCTTCTGTGACTGAGGAGATAGCATGAATGAGGACATAGGCTATCCCATGCCCTTCTTTTACCTTCTCACATGAACATGTGTAACCTCTCTATCATCATGTCTATTTCTAACTTAGCTTATTAAAAAAACATCTCCAAATGTTAAAATAAGTTTTGAGTTCACAAAGATAACTTTTCCTTTTCATACCTTATGTTTCTCTTTCTGTAAATCAGCCATTTGTGCAGTGTTGAAGATACATAAATATTCTTTGTGTTGTAATTTTTCTGTAATTTTCAACTTGGCCTACCTATTATGGAGAGTAATACTATGCTTGAAAAATGACCCGTCTTTTGCCCATAAAACAGGATTGTCAAAGATTGCTGAAGCACAAAAGGATTATTGACATCTTTACAGCTTGTTTAACAATACATGCATTTCTATAAAGCTGTAATTAAATTGACAATAATATAACACTGAAAGAAATTAAATGAACCACTAGAAAAATGTCTTAGCATATTGGTAATACCTGAAACATGCAGAATAATGATAATAATAATGATAACCCTGACCCTATCCTTACCGAGTGATGGACTTTGAGAAGATACTCAGGCCCAATCGAATGTATCAAAGTTCAGCCAGCTCAACTGTTTGACCCTCTTTAAGTTGCCTCATGCTGATTTCATCAAGTCAACAATTCAATCAAATTAGGCACTCAGGGATTTGATTACATTTGTTTGAGTTAGTATAAAAACCTCCCAGCAGTAGGCAGAAGACACCATAAGGTCATAAAACCACTGGAGTAACGGTACTGGTATAATTGGTTGTCATGCTGTGTTTTGTTTCTTATATTGCATAGCAGGGACTGTCTTTGCCGATTGTAAAAAAGTAACTCCTGTGATATGTATTTGTAAATATTGAACTCATCATATCATGTTCATTTTTTCTAGTGGTAGACTATCCTCATCTTGCAACAATGAAGTTTACTCTCGCAGTTGCCCTTATCATGCTGGTCATTTCTCAAGGTAATCATCTAAATCATTTTAAAGTTGAATTGGTGCGAAAATGTAATGCCAGCATGAGGATCATTCCATGGTTGCAATTTTTCTATGATGTTTTCTACTCCTTCTGTTACGTTCTTGTGTCTGACAGTGTTTTCTGTTTCCTCAGGCACAGAGTCTGCATCTCTAGTAAAGCCTGATCTCCCTGCTGAGATTGGAAAGATCACCAAATACTTCCAGGACTTGAGCAAAATGTTGACCACCACCTCCACTGATCTGGTGGAGAAAATCCAGGCTTACGAGCTGACTACCAAGGCAGAGTGAGTATTGGCAGTAGAGCAGAACCTGTGGAGCTTTATCAAATGAACAGGAGACAAAAAATCATTTACATGCAACAATTTTTATTAATTGTTTTATGATGAATACTTGTCCTAAAGGCTTTAGCAATTCATTTGTTATGCCAAAGGTGTTGTTTTCCTCATATTGCTTCTGTGTTCTTCTCCTCAACTTTAGGCCCTACCTTCAGGAGGGCAGGTCTCTGCTGCAGACTCTGGAGAAGGTCCAGCAGGACCTGAAGCCCCTGGCTGCCAGCATCGAGGAGCAGTTCAAGCCCCTGTCAGAGTCTGTGCAGGCTCAGCTCAAGCCCCTGGCCGCCTCCATCGAGGCCCAGATGGAAGATCTCCTCAGGAAGGCGATCAGCCAGACCAAGGCCCTGCTGCCCCCTCAGTAAAGCATGCCCCAGTCACTGATGACTTCAAAATGTGTGTAGACAACTTCTAAAAGTGCTATATGCTGCTCTCTGGGACCTATCTGAGCCTTTACAGAAGTTTACTGACTATTTATGTGAAGCAATAAAGAGTTTTTTGGATGACTTGTGTGAAGTTGTATTTTTCCGCAATCCATCAGACTAAATAATGTTTAATACCAATGTGTGTCCTCACACAAGCCAGTGAGTGGATATTACTTGTAACAAGTATATACATTCAAACTAAGATTCAATTTTACTAATAATGAACATGCATAATAAAAATGGTGTTTGTATATGCATTGCACATTTTATGCAGTTTTAGAAATGGCTCTATAAAATATTGTGTCCCTACCAACCTTCTCCCCACTCCACTGGATAACTCCTGTTACTATCCAATGCTTTAAATGTTAGAAAGAGACGTTTGGAAAAACACAGGTAATGTTTTACAATTTTTTTGTCAATGGTTAAAATAATTGCATCTTTAGGGGCATATGGGCCAAAGCAGACGATAACTGGACAATGTTTTTCCAGAGCAACACTAAATCCTCCCCACTCCCCAGTTATAAGAGAAAGGAAATAGCAGGCAACAGTCAATGCAGACAGGCTGATTTAGGCACAATAAAGTCACAGCACACAAACTACAATAAGAAAAACAAACAAAGAAGCAAAAAAAACAAAACAAAATACACCCCAAAATGTATAGATATTTCACAACAAGCAAATACACAACGGTATGGCAAATATGCCTATCAGGCAACACAAACTGGACCTACCACCCTAAAGCACCCACAAACCAAGGGAAACAGTAAATATTAGAATACATCCAACAAAGAGAAAAAGAAAGCTGGGATAAACAACTCAGTTGAGTAGTTCATGACGAATCACACCAGTTGATTGCACATTGCCCAATAATCAATTATCCATGTAATGGCCTGATAACCCACAGAAACACACAACCACAAACACACAACCAGAAACACACACAACCATACATTCACTCTCAGTCACACTATAGTCCCTGTACAAACCACAGGGAGAAAAATAGCAACTACACACTGGGGCTGCAGCACAGAAACGCATCCCGGTGGCAAATCCAGCTAACAATGCAGACAGTAACCTGTAATGCTAACTAGGAGCGAAACAACCTATATCTAACCACCAAGGGGGACATATAGACCCGCTATTGTTAATTACCAGCCCCACAATTGCTAATCATCTCTTCCTGCTCAACTTGGTCGTAATCCTCAGAAGTTCCTGATGATGGCAGCTTTTCCCAGTCATCCCGTCCCAACCATACAGATGGAATGTACATCTGTGTATGTAAGTGTAAATAAATGCAGTACTAGATATACTGCATGTGTGTGTATGTATATAGAAAATTAAAAAAAAAAAGAATACATCAAAATGAATGTGCAATGTGTTCATGCTTCCCACATATTCATTTATGGTAGAAGTATAAATGAGTTAGTTTACAAATAATTTACATATACAGTACATATGTAAAATAAGATTAGATCAGAATAAAAATGGTAGTTTTAAATTCACATTACCATCAAAGTTCATAACTCTGCTAGCCTCTTTTGTAGATTTCTACATTTACAGACTTCTGTCAGTGAAAGCATTTTTTATGGATTAATTTTGCCTTTCATCTCACAGTCTAACCAGTATATAAACCTCAGTGATTCAGCATTCATGGCTGCCAAGTGACACCAGCTCTCTAAAATGTCAATCAATACAGAAAAAGTCTAAGCTTTTCTAAATTTTTACAAAAGGATGTGTTAAAAAGCCTCTTTTTACTTCTGCTTAATTTTCTTTTCAAAAACAGCTGAGAACAATGACATTTAAATTATCCACGACCTATGACATGCAATATAATTTTTCTTCTTTCAAGTCCTCCTTGGAAATGAGACCATGAAACAAGGAGGGATGAAGTTGATTGTTTGAATGATTAATCACTTCAGTCAACCAACTGAACACAAACAAAGAGATTGTAAGAGATCAGATCAATCATTGTATAAATGTTACTGCTGATGATATCAACCATGGGATTACACTCCCTCCTTTCAGCATACACAAACAAACAAACAAACAAACACACAAAACACACAAACACACACACACATCAAAATGTTGTGGACTTTGAAAGCGTTGTTGTAAGTTTCCTGAAAGGGTGACAACTGCATCAGTTTAAAAGGTCAACCTGATCTGCATTAATCTCTGATGATAATAATGAGTCTGAAATTGAACCCTAACCCCACTCACATCCACAACACACACACACACACACACACACACACACACACACGCACACACACACACACACACACACACACACACACACACACACACACACACACACACACACACACACACGACCATCAGAATAATATAGAAATGGAAGTATTTTGAACTTTGTAAAGGTCAGTCACGTTCCATGCAGGGAATAAAGGTTCGGCCAACTCAACACTTTGCTTTTATCAATTCCAATATGCTACATGAATTTCATCATGTAGGCTGCTTTATCTAATCAGCGTTAGTTCTGGGTTGAGGCGAGCTCTTAGAAGCAGTATAAAAAGACTCCAGTGCTGAGGGAAAAGCACCATCAGGTCCGAGCACCCTTTGAGTGAAGGTATGTCTCAGCTGTCATTTCATTTTTTTTAACTGAAGTTTAGGCTGCACAAGTGCTATGGGTAGTTAAGTATTCAGTATGGTGATTTATGGCAGGCTTATGTACATAAATGTGGGGGTTTTAGATGAGGACATATTAATTATGACATCTCATAAAAATTTCGAACAATCAAATAGAATGCAAATGATCGCACATCATTGTTAATTCATGATGATCTGTTGTTTAGTTGAACAAATGGGTAAATGTAAGAAACTGTGTCATTAAATCCCATTAGCACATGTCATGTATTTATTGTGGTCAGTTTACAAAGCTCCTAAAAAGCTTTTTTTATAAATAGGTGAGCCTCATAACCACAATGAAGTTCTCTCTGGTTCTCGCATTCGTTGTGCTGGCAATTGCCCAGAGTAAGTATCCTTTTGCCATTCTTATCATAGTTTTTTATATGTGACTTTTTTAATTTCACAAAGTTGATCCTAAAAATACAAAATAAAATTAAAAAACAGTCAATGTCCACAAAAAAATCTGAGTGCTTACAGTTGGACTTATCAGGACAGCATGTCTCTGGGACTTCGTCCTTAAGTGATGCTGACAACGTGGCTTTTTTATCTCTTCCACAGGCACTGAGTCCAGAACACTGGGGAAACGCGAAGCAGAGCTTGAGAAGGTCAACAAGTTCTTTGAGGACCTTGGTGACACCCTAACCACCACCACCAATGATCTTGTGGAGAAACTGAAAGCCCATGACCTGACCAACCAGGCTGAGTACGTACCTAATCAGCAGAGTGACTTAAAAAATAATCCCTTTGTTACCACATAACAGTGCTGTAAATTGACACTGATATGACATAAATGAGATGTATTTGCCGTCAAATTCCTTTATTTGGCTGACTGGGTTAACTTTATTTACCCTCCTGATATACTGAAGTTGTGAAGCTGTGAGCTTTGACGAACACAATTTTTTAATAATAGAAGTAATAATTAACTAATGCAACATGTTTTATATTCCCCATGCTCTATTAGGGCTTACCTTGAGGATGCAAAGGCTCAACTGCAGACACTTACCAGCCAGATCCAGGAGCAGCTGACACCCATCATCACCAACATCGAGGAGCTCCTGAAGAATCTGGCTGACCAGACCAAGGCCCTGGCCGAATCTGCTGAAGCCCAGATTAAGCCCCTGGTTGAGTCTGCCGAGGCCCAAATTAAGCCACTAGTCGAGTCTGCCGAGGCCCACATTAAGCCCCTGGTCGAATCTGCCGAGGCTCAGATTAGGCCTCTGGTTGAGTCTGCGGAGGCCCAGATGAGGCCTGTGATCGAGTCTGCTGAGGCCAAGATTAAGCCACTGGTGGAGTCTGTTCAGGCTGAGCTGGAGAGCCTGGTTCAGAAACTCGTTGACCAGACCAAGGCCCTGCTTCCACCCACGGCTTGAAGCTGTACAGGGGCAATTTCCCCCACCGCCACCAATAGTCCCCGCCGGACAAGACTCAGATTAGATACAATTTAGCCTAGTAGGTCTGCTTTATTGCAAAGAACTAAATATAAGCGTTATGTAGGCCTACATTGCCTTTTGCTTTAACAAATTCAGGTACCTCGATCCAAAAACGAAACAGCACTATCATCTAAAAGTACACTTAAATTAGCCATAGTTAGGCTGCTATGGGGTCGCCACTTGCAGCTGCAAGAGTAAAGGGAGTCGTGGTTTTAGCGTCGGCATAACAGACACAACATTTGATGTAAGACGTTACAAGATGATCTATATTTTATGTATAGTCACCACATTATTCCTTGCAGCAATATATGGCGCAGCCGTATTCAGTGATAATAATACAAAATAAGGTTGTTTATGAAATTTCCTTGGATTTTTTATTTTATTTTATTTTATTTTTTACGCACAGCTGGCGACGCCCTTGCTTCCACCTCAATGAGAGAACCCTTCATATACAAACCAAACATTTAGACCACAGTCTCATTCATCTGCAAACCATGTCTATCAACTGCTTTATTGAATAAATGAAGATTTGACATACTTTTTGATTGTTGTATGATTAATTGATTTAATTTATGATAAATTAATTGAATTTATTGTGAATTGTTTTACACTGTAAAAATATAATGTGCTGATGTAGCACAAAGGAAGACAGAATGCACTGAAAACAAATGAGAAATCTTGTTTATTAGGCTACAGAAATGATATGCATATTAACATTACCAACAACAATTATCATATGAACAGTTTCTTGGTGTAAACGTTTGCACAGAATATTTTTATCACCCTTTAGGCCTATCCCACATCTGTTTAGTTCTTGCATGGTAAGATTACTACTAATGGTATTATTACTGCCCCAGTTTATCATCATTGTGATTAGTCAATCACAGAGCAGATAGTGCCTGTCTTCTGCATATGGGACAAGGACTTGAGTCCAGGCCCTCAATGTTCCGGAAGCCAGCATCTATGATTTTGTCCATACAGTCTCGGCAGAAATGATGACCACAGGGGTGTCGCCATAGTTTCCACTTGCGCTTCCGGCCACAGCGCTGGCAGGCACGTGTAGTCGTTGTACAGCGTGGAGGGCTTGGCACAAGATTGTCAGTGGAAGGACAAGTAACAGCTAAGCTAGAGACAAAACACGTATGATAGACTGTTCAGAAGAGATACAACAGACAGGGCATAATCTTAAATCAAGGACATCAGTGTCCGCACATGGGTAGGCTATTAAAAAGAAACATTAAGATCCAGCTCCACATGTGGACCTCATGGTTTCATTCTGCATATTCATCAGAATCATAAACAACTTAGTTTGTGCACAACATAATCACAGTTAAATGCCTAACAGTAGCCTACGTTTTATAATAGCATGTACATTCAAAATCCTTGAATTTGATATGGCTGATGTGTGAAGTAATTCCGTTTTAATGAAAACCCGTTATTTTATTTTATTGTATCTGTTTTAAGCGGTTTCTAACTCCGACTATGACACCATTTTTAATTAATTCACCTGTCGCGTGAATTCTGTCTTCTCACCCAGCAGGTTGCAAACAGTGAGGACACTGCTGCCCAACAGTCTTGTACTGCGGTCCACATGTTCAGAAAGGTTGTATTCAAAGAGGGCATGGAAAGGTAAAGAGTCTACAAGTAAATTGATTATTGTCAAATTTAAAATCATCTCACTTCCCAAACGACTGAGTTACACGTCAATAAATCAAATACCACTACATGTTAACACGAGTGTGGTTAGTATTTAGAGTAAGTTACAAGTACATGAACCTCTTTCTCTCATTATCTCTCGTTCACTAGCGGTGCGAGTGTTCTAAACAAAACTGCATAGAATAGTGGAAATAAAAGTTACATCACAATGGCTTTTTAAACGAGTTATCTGCTATTTAAAATGAAAAGTGAGTAGCTAACGCTAGAGTAGGCTACAAGCTGACGCTTTTTTTTCCTCAAAGCTACCTACAACAAAAAAATGGGTAAGGCTACTTCCAAACACATTCTAGGCAGCCAAAGTTGACCTGTGACATTCGTGTAGCCTACTCGCGCTTTGTACAGAGTTAGTTGCATGGCCATGTAGACCATTTTTACTTCCAACAGAGGGCAGAGTATGTACTTGAATGAGACGCGCTAGCCGCTGTCGCCACAGAGCAAGGAGGCAGACTAAGATTTGTTGTTTACCTGTTTATTCAGAACAACAAAATCACTAGTCTTCCACCCTGCTACGGACGTGATGCTTTTTTTTGGCAGAAGAACCCCTCATAGCGTGTTCTCCAATGTGTAATAAGAACAACCACTGAAAAAAAAAGTTTAATATTCAATAAATTGTATGAATCATATTTCCTATGCTATTGAAATGTTTTTTTTCCTGATACATAATGGTGGAGATAATGAAAACGAATTTGAAACACTGTAGCCTAAGCTGTCACCTAGGCTATTATTAGTACACAGCAAAAAGACTAGTGTTGAATTGACTCCTACAGAGTTAAATTTTAACACTTCTAAGGGTTTGTATTGCTCCACACTTTCCAGATTTAAATGAACACTTTCACAATGTGAAATAACCAAACTTTGGACATCATTTAAATCCAAAAATGTTAAAATTACACTTCAGGAGTTAAAATCAACTCTAAAATCTTTAACTCTAAAATTGTAATTCTCCAGTTTTTGCTGTGCAGAATATAGGCTATCCATATTATTACCAGTATTAACAGTGGTGTTCTAAATTTGCTCTGATGGTCTCAGCTGTTTCTTCATGTTTAGCCTTGGCCCGCTGTTGCCAGGTTACAGACTGTGCTTAAGATGGCCTTCTGTACTTCAATGTTTGTTCAGTTCTGTTCTGATTTGTGTGAACTGTGAAGGTGAACCTCAGCACCTCTATCAAATAGAACTTATCTCCCCATAACGCCACAACCCTTCACCCTTTCATCTGAAGGCTACATCAATTTTTGAAGGAGAGACTGGGAGTTCTGACCTTGCCCTCGTATCCCTGGATTCAATGAATACATTCCTGCTGTTCAGACCCTGTCCCTAGCTCTGTTAGATCAAACACCTTTGCACTGATTTTTTTTTCTCCATAAGTAGTGTATGTCCCTTTCAAGTGTCTCGCTGAGAAGAATACACTAGGTCATCAGATATTGTGTGCAGATTGGGGACAAAATACTACAACAGATTTTGATTGCAATGTCATTTTGTATGACAGACCTTTATGGCACTGCATCACTGTTAGCAGCTGATAATTCTAATTTAACCAATTATGTATACACATAATATTGTTTACATTTACCCTATAATTTTTGGAGAGCCATCCTCACTTAAAGCATTCTGTGAGTATCCTTGTCATGGATAGACAATAATGGTGCTTTACATTAGGTTGTCATGGACTCCACAATTGATGATGTTTTGCATTTTCACAAAAGCTTGAGTTATTATATCATTCAGGTTGTAGCCATTGCACTGACAAGTACTAGACTACAGTCAGATTACCTCAGTGCTTTTCAGTGCTATTATAGACCATCTTTAGGGAGAGTGGTTTACTTTGGATGGACTAAGTGACATCCAATATGTCTGTTGGTGTATGTGTAAAAAAAAACTGCAGTCTCTTACAGGGTGCAACTCTTTGTGAGTATACCATTCCAGTGACACCTATCTGAGCAAAAATAGTGTTAACAACAATGGAACACACATTCAACCATCAAACATGATCTTTATGTCAACCACGGACTGGCAATGGAACAAGTGGCACAAGGGCGAAAAGTGGGGTGTTGTGGTGACGGTATGGCAAATGAGTATGGCAGAATGGTGACCCTTTTTTCAGGTTGCAGATCCAGTCCAGTGTGGATGCAGTCTTTCAGTGCTGGTTCATGGTATTCACACACAGAGACACAAGCACACGCCCATACACACACACACACACACACAACATGCACAGTACACAGCGCAGAACACACACATACACACATACATTGCGCAACACATACATATGCACAACACAGATAAACACATACACAAGCACAGACACTCACAACTGCACAGACAGACACACACACACACATACACACACACACACACACACCCATGTATACCACTAGATCCAGTTCAGGATATTAAAATCATTTCTACTCACCAACCACTTCACTACTTCAGTCTTCGTCCTGGAGTATTTTTTGTTTTTCACAGATTTTTGGTTAATACAGGAGGAAACAAAAAAAAACACTTGTGGATCATAAACGTTTAGAATGGTACTTGAAAAGGAAAACAAGAAAGGACTAATAGAATGACCAAAAATCAAAAAAAGGAAAGAAAGCGAGCATTAAAAAAAATCTCTTGAACGGAAAAAATGAGGGAAAAGGACGAAAAGATGCCTGAAACTATAGGAGAACCTGTGGTCCTGTTCCAGCGTCTCAAACAGAGAGGAGTCTTCTAAGACAGAAAATGAGAGAGAGAGCGACAGGTCTTCTGCGGCCTTAGAGCAGCAAGGACAGAAGCTATCTGACTGAGCAGTGTTGGGCACTGATGAAAATGTTTTGTAGGTATGGGTTATGCTTTTTTACTCAAAGCTGACAGATAGACAACCCCCATACACACAGGTGCTATTCAAGGATATTGTGTAAAAAGTGACGTCAGTGAAAAAAATTTAGTTGGAAAGCACTTCAGCATAAAAGTCCCGCCCTCCCTGTGCCATTACCCACTGTATGGTCTTTTCCCTCCTTCCTTGCTTATCTTTCTTCATCTCTCACCTTCACTCACCTCTGCATGGTAACAGGCAAAAAAAAAAAACATGTACGTGCACAATATGTTTTCTGCATGGATGAATGCAACTGGTGGGTCGCTCTACAACGGAACACTTCAAATCCAGGACTCTCGATGACACCACGCATTAAATGTAAATAATCGCAGTTTAGTGTCATACCTAATTTCATTTTTTTTTTAAATAGTCAATTTGGAAGTTTACAAATTACCGGAGAAACATAGGAGGAGGCCGCAAGCATCAATGCAAGTGCTTTGCCTCCGCAACAATAGACTGCTGGCCTTGGTGATAGTTGCTAGGCGATGGAGGAAATACAATGGCCCCCTTAGAAACCAAAGGCCCTTAAATGGACTAAGGGGAACACAACAGAGTGAAGTAAAGTAGATGTATCTCAAGAGGAGGGCTGGCAATTATGTGCATATAGGGGCAGACAATGAAGCAAAGCAGAAGAAGAAGAAGAAGAAAAAAAAGGAATTTTCAGAAGTAACATTTAGCGTGAGGTTGAAAATGCATATACAGAGAAAAACGTAGAATGTCATGTAACATTACATTGTTTGTGTTAGCCATGAAGGAAGAAAGGAAAACGGGCTGCAGGGATGTTTTAAAAAGACTCAATATGCAGCATCAGTTTATGCTTGCACTGAGTGCAGCTGGAAAAAGCTCAACTTCACACATGTCTTGCAAGTCCTGTTCCTCTCCCTGCAGTGAAGGCAGAACTGAGCGCTTGCCTACCTTGCCACATATTCATACAAGTCTAAATTAAGATCGCTTTGGTTCTACTTGTTAGGAACAACTATTCCATCACACTCATATTTGCTTACTTTTTTACGCTGTTTCAATGGTCTAAGTGTTGACAATGAATTCTAGGACCAGTCTTCACGAAAAACATTGAATTGGCAAAATGCAAATGCCACATTACAGCAGATCTGAGAACAGCACAGTGTGGGGCTGCTCACATAAGAAAATGTTTACAATCTGAACATTGTCCATAGACACTATTATGGCATGAAATGGCAAAAGTGTCAAATAAACATCAGATCAGTAGATAAGCAAAAACAAAAACATAAACTGTTTAAACATGAATCTTTCGGTTGAAATCTCAGCCTTGAATCCTTTTTGCTGAAAAAATGTTTAAATGGGGATAGCCACAAAGCTCTATTAACAAAGTCAGAATGCAACAAGTTAAGACAATAACTGATCAGCAGTCACAGAGATGTTTGACTAAGGTTTGGGCAAACGGATGGTGGCAATAAAAAAAAGGAAAATTAAAGTTTTTGAAATTATTGAAGTTAATCATATGATCATTTATTTTAAGGAGTGCTTCAGTATTTTAGGGTTAACTATAGAAGCAACCACGAGGCAAACCTGTACTGTGGAAAGTACAGTATTATTCCTGCAATAAAGTATTAATCACTTTCCCCCCCCCCCAACATCCATCATCGGCATTTTTTCACTGGCTCCCATATATACTGCTTTTGCGCTTCAAATTATTGGCATTAATGAAATAATTTTACTCACCGGGTGAAGAAAAAAAAAAACATAATTTGCTCGGAAAAAGATTTGGCAATTATAAGGCCATTCTCTCATTAAGTAGAGGTCAAGTCCATTAATAGACCACATAAAGGCAAGTTTGACGCATACCCCGCAGATTTTTAGACAGGTCCCGACAATGGGGCCAGCGGCAAAATGTAAATTGCACTAAATTGCTCTAATACACATGTGCAGGGCCTGAGTGGGACTGTGGGTCCTTTATGCATCTGAGTGATGGGCTCAACTACAAAGTGGAGACGAATTAGAGTGTGGTCTTGAAAACAGCAGAGTGCCGCAGACTGAACAAGTGTGCTCAACTGTGAAAGATTGCTCTTTTTGTTCGGTCCTGGGAGGCAGGTGCACTTTGCAAGTCATTCAGAGATTGAAAGGTTGACTCAGTGGGGAACAATATTTTAAGAAAAAGAAGAGGGATTTAATTGTAGGCATTTTGGAGTTTTTTTTTTTTCATTAAAGAAAATGTGGGCTTGCAATCATCCTCGTGCAAAACAAAATGGCAGGGACAGTGCAAATTTGCTTATTTCTTGGCTTTTCAGAACAGGTAGTTCACAAGGATTTCTCTGTCTTTGCCAGAATTTTTTGTTTTTGCTTCAAAATATAAACATAGTGACATAGAAATAGTTATTGTAATATCATCTGGTAAAGCATGAGTAGTGTGAACATGTATTTAAGTGTATTAAAATCCAAAGTGAAAAATGTGTTGAAAGTGTACTTATAATAGTTTGCAAATGTACAGTACGTTGTACTCATATCAACTTGCTAAATGGAACTTTCATTTCCTCAAATATCTTCTCTCTCCTTTTTTAGCAAATAACTAATGCATTTACCCCCTTGCTAGCAAGCTGGAAAATGTTTTTCTAAGGCGTGACATACTTGGAATGCAAACAGCATTCAGCATTCAACAACATGGAATGTATACAGCATTCCAAAATACAGTGTGTGTCTTGCATATGTGTATGCTGTGTTACAACCATTAAGCAATTATGTTGCACTTAAAACTGCTTTTATATCATACAGGTGACTGCAACTCATACTTTGTATGATGCCTCTGCATGTTTACTGAAACCTGCAATAAAACAGGCCAAACATTTGAACAGGTATATACCTTTACCTATGCCAAGAAACATGCCATAGGCAACATAAACTGACCATATCTCTCTTTTTTTTATTTTTCAAATCGGGCATCAACGGTAAATCGAGTTATCTCCATGTTGGTCTTAAGGCGTGGTGGGCCTTTCATCTTTCTTCGTTTTGGTGTGATGCACCGTGGGCCTTGGCGAAAAAGATGCTTATATATTCATCTTCCCCACATGAGAAGCCAGGGCCCGAAAGTGTTCCACTCAGTTAGGGCTCTTAATGTAAATTCCATTTCACCAGCTATTATCCCTTCCTATCTCCTGGACCTGTCTGCTGCTGGTAATACACACAGCCCAGCTGCCCCTTGCTTTACCCCCCCCACCCCCCCGACCCCCCCCAGTCTCCTCCAGCCTCCACCCAGGGGAGCTCTGCAAACTGCTTATTCAACAATCGCTTGCAATAAAGATTCCTAATGTCATTTTGAAGGCAAAGAGGCCTGTGTGGTTTTTAATTCATATTTAATGGTCGCCCAGGCTAAATAGGCCCACTACCCTAAATGAGAGGCTGCATCTTTGCTCCCTTTTTCCCTCGCTTGCTCGCTCACTCTCTTTCTCTTCCTCTTCATCCCTCCCTCCCTTCCTCCATCCCTCCCTCCCTCCCTCACTGTCTCTCTCTCTCCCTCTCTTCCACTCCTCCACTTAGGCCTGATGCTTGTCGGTCTTAATAGCTTCACCTTGTCTGTTTTTCGATTTCTCTATCTGCGCACATCATAATTGGATACTTCAGTGGCAGCAGCAGCATCAGTGGAGGAGCTTTTTGGAACAGATGTTATTCAAAATCTTATCTTTGGATGATATTTTTTATTATATATATATATATATATATATATATATATATATATATATAAACTTATTTTGTGCTGCGCCTACTATGATATTAGTGACATGTGACGCTGTGCATATCCAAACTGCTAAAAAACACATTTAAATATCAACTATATGAAATATACAATATCAAGTACCAGCAAGGTGCACACCACGTTCTGTGCATCCATCTACTTTTACACAGTGATCTGTCAGTAATTTCTTTCAGGTCGGAGCCAAATGCATTGTTGCTGTTTTGTCCAGGGCTGACCACCAGCCAAGATGTAAGATAAATGACTTTGGGGGAATGATGTCGTGCAAACTCAGGCATTAAGTCAGTGCAAACAAAGCAAAGGGAGGGTTATAAAAAAACAAGATCATATCTGCAAATATTGATGTCGTCCTTCTGTTTTTTTTTGTTTTTTTTTGTGTGTGTGTGTGCATCTCAGACCAGGCCCAGGCGCTGAAATGTAAATAAATCTATCAGTGGAAGGAGCTCCAATATCATGTTACCACTCCTTACAATCAAGAGGCTTTTCATGTTGCCCTGGAGGGCCATTCTTGTAATGCTAGCACATGAGAGAAGCCCACAAATCATCTCTCAGTCTCTCTCCTGTCCCTCTGACACTCTCTACCTCTTTTTCTCTCTCCCTCTCTCTCTCTTTCTCTGTCTCAGTCCCTGTGATATGCGCTTTCTTTCTCTCTCTTTCCCTCTCTGTCATGCTCTCTCTGTCATGCGCTCTCTTTCTTTGCCCCCCCCCCCCCCCCCTCGTTCACTCTCGTTCACGCGCACACACACACACACACACACACACACACACACACACACACACACACACACACACACACACATATGCACTGTCACAGCATTCAACTTTACATATTTGTGTGTTATGTGCTTGAAAGCTAAATGACATTAGGCATTAGAGAAGACAGAACAGCAGTGGTAATAGTAGCAGTGGGGTAGTAGTAGTAGTAGTAGTAGTAGTAGTAGTAGTACCAGTAGTAATAGTAGTGGTGGTGGTGATGGTGGTAGTAGTAGTAATAGTAGCAGTACTAGTAATAGTAAGAGTAGGGGTAGTAGTAGCAGGAGGAGAATAATAATAATAATAATAATACATTTTATTTATATTTCCCTTTACATCAGGGGATCTCAAAGGGCTACAGGATAAAAAAAACAAGGCATTTAAAAACTCTAAAAAGAAATAAAAATAAAAACATCTAAGATAAGGAATGGAAAGTTTTGTTAAAAAGAAATGTCTTTAAATGTTGGTGACTCTGACAAGTGCAAGTCTCTGTGCTGTGGGCGGAGCGGAAACCAGATTGGAATTTTTCAGAGAGGTTATTGAGTTGAAGGTGGTTCTGAAGGTGGGTGGCAACTGCTTTCTCAAACACTTTAGATAGGAAGGGGAGATTGGAGATGGGCCTGTACGTTGAAAGGACATCTGGGTCTAGGGTGGGCTTTTTGAGTAGTGGTCTGATAATGGCTTTTTTTTTAAGACGGAGGGGACATGGCCAGTTTTGGAGAGAGTGATTAACAACAGAGGAGAAGAAAGTGAAGGAGTACAGTAGGAGCATGCCATTCTGTGATAGGGTACTCCTATGCACCATCTCATCTTCCTACACTACACTACACACACACAAACATGTTGAAACTACACTGAAGCAGTGATGTGATGCTATCTGTGGATGAGATCAATGGCATACTCAGCCGGTATTGATCTGTCTGTGCTGGCAGAGGCAGGTTCTGACCCGCCTCAGTCTGACCGGGTCACATGGGTATCAGCAATGTTTGGACAGACCACTTACAGGGGTCAAGAACAACAGCAAAACAAAAAAAAGCATGTGGGTTTCATTTCAGTGACACTATTATCTGTGCTGCTGTTGCAAGCAGAGCCCCTCAGACATCGCTCATATGTACATAGGCCCTAGTTATTCCGCAAATATGAATACATAGGCAAACAAATATACATCCAGAATATGGTAAATAAAAAATCTGAAAAAAAAAAATGATTGAATGTATTTGGGTTGCATCACGTTTTGTATACGTTTGGTATAATTTTGTATCTTTTAAAATCCTTCACAGCGGTGTGTTATGATGGGAACAATGTAATGATGATATTCGGTAAGAGAGAATGTTAGACGGAGGGCAGACTGTAATTATTACCTCATTGCCTGGGTCTGTAGCCACTGTGTGTGAGAGCTGAATGAATTTTCCACGGCACAAATCTATCCTTCATTTAATTTAATGAAGATGTCTTGCCAGCTTGTAACATTTCCTCCCTTATCTAGATCCCAGCATGAAGAATATTATTGAAGGTCATTTTCTTATACAGCAAATATTTATCGACTTAATAAAAAAATCTGGCTCGAAAACACAGTCATGATACACATTCAGTGAGGTGTGTGGCTCACACCCACTCTGTACTGTTTGCTTTGTGTTTTTCTTACCTTTCCTTTTTCTTTTTCGTCTTTTTTTTTAATACACTCTCTGAGCCCGTGGGGGTGATGTGCCATGTTGCTATCTGATGTTCAGATGACCCGTAGCTCACAGGAAGGAGCATCACACTGACTGTTACACACAATTACTTCCCCCCGTCCAACAGATGGACAAGTAAAGGGGTCCATCCTTCATGCCTAGCCAGCAGGGTGGAGCAGGAACAGGACACGGGGGGCTCTGGAGCATGGGCCTGCCACATGTATGAAGTGTTCTGTCTGTGTCTGTGTGTCTCCGTGTTTGGGAGTTTTTTTAGACGTGGAGGTGAACAATGCCCCTTCGGAAACTGGAGCATTAGTGGCCAACAAAAATTTAGTTGCTGCCAGTGGGGTATAAATGGGTCCAGGTAGGTAGGTAGGTGTGGGTTTGTCAGAATGGCCAGCATGTGATTGCCAGGTACTGTATGTGCTTTCATGGACACACACACCCACACCCACTCACTCATACACACTCATACACACACACATACACACACACACACACACATACATGAATGCACACATACACTTACATGCATACACTGCATGCACACAAATACATTTAACCATACACATGCTGACACACAGACCAACCCACATACAGTGCACACACACACAGGCCATTTCTGAAGGAAGAAAGCAAAGTGTTTCTCCTCCAGCACGCCTCAACCTGCGCACTACTCCCAGCAGACTTCATTGCTCTCTGCACCACCCGCCCCCTTCCTCTCCTCCCCCCACCAACACTCGCCTGATGCTGGGGGGAAAAGTGGCGCTCACACCACTGAAAGGACCGCCGGTTCCCCCTTTTCGATTTCCCCCTGATGCTAAATTACACATTCAGATCACACCGATCCCAACCGGACTGCTCCTGTTCCACAGTTCTCTGTATGTGTGCACGCACTGCACTGTACTGCCATTTAGTCCCAAACCTTACAAACCCCCTCCCCAACACAGACACACACAGACACACACCGTACACTCACACATACACACACGCACACACACACACACACACACACACACACACAGTACACTCACTCACACACACACACACACACACACACACACACACACACACACACACACACATACACACACACACACACACACACACACACACTCACCCTCCACCCTCCTCCCTCTGCAACTAAATAATCCTCCTGTCTTCTGGATCGGGTGAAGAAAAGGAGTCCTTGATGGAAATGTAAATGCAATAGGTGCAATTTAATTACACAGGGATGTAATGAATACAGCTGTCGTTAGTCATTCCATAGAGACCATGCAAATGGCCGCTGATTAATCATGCAGTTAGTTAATGAAAATGCTCAGGTAGTGGGATAATCTAATTTTTTATGTGGTCGGTGAAGTTCTGATGCCCTTGCCCCAGTCCTTGCATGTCAGCTCTATTTTGACATATGGGCTTTCAGCACACAGCATATCTGCATAGAACATACATGTTACTTCATGTTTACCTGAAATCGGAGCCCTTGGCCAATTTGTGTGGATTGCTAATGTATGTTATTCCAGGAGTATGATACTTAAATCTCAATCTTAGCAACAGAGCTAAGCAACAACAGCTAAAAGACTGGCAAAGGCGTATGAGTTTATGCTGGAAATAAATGTTTTTTAATACTTATCAAATACTCCAATCTTCCACCCCTTATTGAAACCGTGCATCTTTAAAATGTGACAATCTACGTGTATAACGTGTATAAAATGCAGCTTAACAAGCCCTACTGAAAAGTGCATGTTTATATGAAAAATCTACTCTTGTTAGAGGGTAAATAATCAAGCACAATCATAGGAGGAAATGGAATGAATCGGTGAAAAGAATGGAGCCTCAACATCAATTCTATCAAGGATCATCAAGTGGGCTGATCAGTGAATAGCAATCGACCCTGGACCTTCTGTCCATGAGTTTACATTTCATGAGCCTCTATTTTAATGTTTCAGAAATGCATCAGGACTCGTCTCTTCTAATATGACCATGTTTTGTACAGAAAGCAGCAGAATCCTTTTAGAATTATTATTATTTTTTTATTTTTTTATGAAGAACCTTTCTGTGGGCTGAGCCCAAAAGCTTTTTAAGGGTTTACTGTTTGGATATTGTGGATACTGGATATGGACCAACACAGTAAGAGATGCTTTGTGGCACCACTTTCCATTCCTTCCTTAAATCATAACCTAAGCAACAATGCATCAATATCCAATAATGATCAACTCATTTAAGATGTGATCTATTTCTAAATTCATTATTGGAATGCCTTGAGATGACCTTTGGGATGTTTATCATAAACTGATTTATATTCATTGACTTCAAAGAAACTATTGGCAGTAAATCTGTGTAGGAGGACCCGTAGCATATGGGAAGGAAGGAAGGCGGTGTGGAATCTACACTGCCCTACAAAGCCAAAAGGCAGTAACTACACATTTTGTCAAAACTGAGTTTAGACTGTAAATTGACACCCCTTTTGTCTTTTTGTGACTAAATATATTGTTTCTTCCTATTAAGAAAGCACATAAAAGCATCACCACTATTACAACTACAACATGATGGACTGGGCAGTATGATAATTTTGAAGGCTTTTTTTGTTAGTTTCAGTGTTTGCGTAGTTACTGGACTTTGCCTTTGTAGGGGAGCATGCTGATGAAAAATACACTGAAGACAATACACGTGGCCCAAATGTAGCCAGAGAGAGTGGGAAAGAAAGAAAGAGAGAGAGAGAGAGAAAGAGAAAAGGGGGAAAGAGGAAAGAGAGACAGAAAGACAAAGACTGAGAAACAGAGTCTGAGTCAGAGTCATGAGAGACAGAGGGAGTAACTCATAGACGAGAAGTGAAAGACAGACATACAGTCAGGAGAAAAAAAGAACAGAGAAACAGAGAAATGGAAAAAGAGAGAGGCTGAACGCGAGAAGGCAAAGGCGGGCTAGGATGCTAGGATGGGTAAGGTGTTCATTAGTCTTGGGGGCTAACTGCTCATCTCCCCAGCTCCTCGGGTTTCAGTTCATCTGCATGAAGACGGGCCCTCTGGCCTCGGCAGCCGTCCGGGAGAGCGCTGCTAATGAGAAGGCTCGTCTCGGGTTACATCACCCAAACCCCGCCGAAGCACGAGCCCATCGATCCCGGGTTTACCCCAGTGAGTTTCACTAACACAGACACGGGGCTCGCTGCTCTGCATATTACTATTTGGGTGTTGATAGGCTTTTTTTCCTGGTAGAGATGGGGGGTGGGGGGTGAGCAGCGAGGGTTGATGCAGATGGAAAATAAGGCCTCATGGAAGAAAAGGGTAGGTGCGGGGGGAGGGGTTGGGGGTGGGGCTGGCATTGGCGGCGGTGGTGGTGGTGGTGGTGGTGGTGTTGGTGGTGGAGGCGGCAGTGGTGGAGGGGAGGGGGGAATCAATCTGAGACGGCAACATCCAACACCCCTGTTTTTCTTTGTAGTATATCGACCCACGTAAGGGTTTTGTAGCATCTTGACAGAGATGCTGCTCTATGTATTTAGATAAAGAGCATTGCCTCTCTGGTAGAAGCCAGGGTCTCAGAACAACCTATGGAATAATACAATGATGTATTGCCATTTCACCATTCTTACTGCTGTCTTAAATCAGTGCACGACCACTTCATGAGCTTTAACGGCAGATGCGTATACTCATTGATACACCCTGGTGTGGTTCACCTCACCACACCACTCCCCTTTCCAACCTGTGATTGTTTTCATCCTAAAAAATCGTGAAATGTGAGTGCCCTGACTTCATGAGATACAGCTCCAGTGACTCAACCTGATGCTGACCTGCTGAGTCGTGTGGCCAATGACTGTGTGATAGCAGGTTGTGTAAAAGCGTGTTGAGGGTATATCTATCCAGACCTCCATAGAGACAGCACTGCCGTCTGCGACCTTGTACAAGCTCAGCTGCTGCATTACCTGATGGAGCTTCACTTATAATATCTTTAGTTTACGTAGGGATGAATAGCTATCAGTGTCCCTTACAAACTCCCCTGAATGGGTGGGTGGAAGGCTGTATAAAAACCATGTTGGGTGTGTTTGTGTGTGTCGTTATTTTCTGTCTGTCTCTGACACAACGCATTCATACTTCTGCAGATTCACAAGGAGAGCGCAAGAGAGAGATGGAAGGAGCGGAG
>CM059277.1:19585109-19677609 GCA_030347295.1 Setipinna tenuifilis
CCACACAAGATTTTTAATTGTGACATTTCGGGCATTCACCCTTCATCAGACCAAACAACACTCATATACAAATAAAAATGCGTCAGTGAGTCATATGACCCTTGATTAGACAGGAACCTGTCTGCACACACCCACACCTGTGTGTGTGTGTGTGTGTGTGTGTGTGTGTGTGTGTGTGTGTGTGTGTGCGTGCACCCGCATACGTGTGTGTGTATGTGTGTGGTTTTAAGGATCTTTCATAACTTCAAAGAAATGAAACAAACAAACACAAAAGTAACTAACAAAAAAAAAAAAACACAACGCTAAAGTAGTTTTTCTTGACAGATTTACAAGGTCAGTAGCTAGTTATTAAATCTCCATTGTGTTTATGACACTTTATAGTGTTTACTGAAAGGGAGGGCTGCTCTCTCTACCAGATGGCCATACCACTGCCCATGAACCTTTGCTCCGCAACAAACTCTTCCTCCTCCCATCCACTGTTAACCGTTACCCCTCCCTCTTGGCACTGTTGTCCACCAGCCTTTCACCACTAACTGGGACAGGTCCCATCCCATGATGAACCTCCCTCCCTCTCTCTCTCCCTCATTCCCACTGTCCCGTTGCTTGTCTTCCACTTCCCTTACTTTCTTTCATTCTCACCCTCTCTCTCCCCCTCTCTCTCTTTTTCTGACTCTCTCTTACCCTCTGTCTCCTGAAGGTGTCTGGTGACCACTGCTCTGCTTATTCACACACACACACACACACACACACACACACACACACACACACACACAGAGTCAACTAATGGACTGGCTTGCCCCTCCCTCCATCTCTGACTGGGAGGCAGCGAGAGGAGGCAACAGCCCACCGGTCCCCTGGGCCCTTCTTCACTCCTGCTGCTGCTACTACCAGCACTGCTGCTGCTGCTGCTGCTGCTGCTACTGCGGCTCAATACCTCAGTGCCTGCCTGGGATCAGGACCCCCGGACTGCTGCCTTCCTGCCTTCCTGTGTGCCTGCCTGACAGAGGAGCCAGGAGAGTGACCACCGGCAACGTTACTCTACTACTGTTGTTGCTGTTGCTGTGCTTGTGCTGCTGTTGTTGTTGTTGTTGTTCTTGGGTCAGAGAGGAGAAGAAGAAGAAGAAGAAGTTCTAGCCTCCTGTGAAGAGCACCACCACCTGATCGGAGATCAGTCATCTGTGAGTCAGCCAGTCAGCCAGCCAGCCAGTCCCACCCCAACCCCAACCCCCCCCATCCCCATCCCCATCCCCTTCACCTGGGAGACGAGCCCTGGGGTTTGAGGTTGAGGATTATGGCTGCTGCTGTGGCTGCACCGCGTGCCGGGAGAGTGCTGGCTGTGGCCCTGGGCCCGGCGCTGGTGGTGGTGGCGGCGCTGCTGGTGTGCCAGGCCGCCCCTGCCCTGAGCGTGTGCCCGCCGGGCTGCCACTGCTTCTTCGCCATGCTGCAGTGCCTGGACGGCAGGGCCGGCGTGAGCAGCATCCCGGCGCTCGCCTCGCAGGAGAGCGAGAACATCACGGAAATGTAAGTTGTGTGCTTTACCAATGTGACAGGATGATTTGGTATGTGGTACGTGGTCTGTGTGTGTGTGTGTGTCAGAGAGAGTAAATGGGTGTGGGTGGGTGTGTGTGCGGTTGTAACTGTGGGGAAGGGGGGGTGAGTACCTATAGCTGTGAGTTATGTGTGTGTATGTAAGTGAATGTGTGTGTATGTGTATAGGTGGATGTGTGTGTATGCATGGGTGGGTGGGTGTGTGCTTGTGGGTGGAGAGGTGTTAGTAGGGTGGAATAGCATTCTTCTACTGATGACATCATGAAGCTATCATTTAATTTGTCTAGAAGCTGGAGTGGTTTTTGACGTTAATTGGTGCTAAAATGGTGCGAATGTCGTTGCTTTTCTGGCTCATTAGTTTGGCCTCCAGTGCCATTTCATTCCCTACTTTGGCATTTGTTTGTTGTGGACCCAGCCTGAGACAACAAGTGTTTCGCTCGCTTGGCAGTGCTGCTAAGGGCCAGTGAAAGGCCATTGCAAAAAATGGAGTTCAATCAAGGTGATTGGTATCCAATGGGTATGCATGGGAGAAGAAATATGGCATTATTGATTTAAATACATCCCATTTTAAAATGCACATGGTAATGCCAATGCAGTTGCTATGTCATGATTTGTTCCTTTCTAATCAACCAATCTCATAACAGGAGACCTCGAAGAATGCATACTGTACAAACTGGTTTGGGCCTATTCCAGGAATGAACAACGTTGACAGTTTCTAACCATGCAAATGTGTGCTTAGCAATGTACTACTCACAAGAACATTTTATGTTGCTTACTGCTCTACTGGTTGAACTGCCAAGATAGGAGTCTCTCCATCCTTGTTGCACCTAACAGGTCTATCAAAGCCAAGTATGTTAGGAATAAGTTTGAGACAGGATTTAGAGAAGGTATCTTTCTTGAGAGTATGGTATTGTGTTTGCATGTGAGAAAAAACACAGTATACAGGATTGAGATGAGACCTTCTTTATGGGGAATCAGTCACTTAGAAATGGTTTCATTGGCCTAGTATACTTACATACACAAGGAATATGATCCCAGTTGATGTTGACTCTATTATACACACATTTAATGTATAGACATTTGAAGAGTCCATGGGCATAGTCACAAAATCACATTTTTCAAGTTACTCCCCCTTTTGGTAGTGACATTAAAACCCCAGCTTTTTCAAAAGTAATCCTGTGAATAAACACGCATAGTCTGGAGCTAGAAGCATTAAAAAATAGCATAAACGTACTTATAAAATCAAATAAAAAATCAAACTTTTCCCAGTTTCTGCATTTTGTGACCATACCTGTTTTTCCTGTGGACTCCTCAATTAGTATTATACATTTAAGAGCTATCTATTGTATTCACATGTGAGTGAAAAACAATCAGTTCTTTCATGGTGACCTCATACATGGCAGGAATTACATGTCAGGTTATGAGTTTTCCCATCACTTGTGAGCATGACACTGAGGAGACAAAATGGCAGACAGGCTTTGTGGGCTGTAATCACACCCTTTGATATCAGTTTAGGGTTACTTAATATCACTTTGTATCGATTCGGTTTTTGGTTTTCAGAAAGGACGTTAATTGGTATGGACAATATTAGTGAGCTCTTTTCCACAGGTAGTTTGGCATAAGACGGACTTATTTGTGGGCAAAATGTTCATTTTTTTAATGTCAACCCACCTCTCTCCGTGGATTTTTCTTTTCTTTATTTCTTCATAAAAGCTTTTAACATTGCTGTTTCTTGGGTGTGCTTACCAACTGTGTGGCAGTTCTTTGTGTTCAAGTACCTACATGCACCCCCCCACCACCACATGCAGAAAGCCTGTCTGGATGCAATACAATAAACCGCCACATTTACTTTTACCACTACACAAGATTGCTCTTTCACTATACACCAGCACTCAGCCCCCTAGTGTGTGAGTGACAAACACTGGGCGATGTTTGTGAGCCTGGTCCCACATTGAGTCACACAGCAGATAGCAGGAGCAAACAGAGAAGAGGGCATAAACGCAACAACAACAACAAAAAAAAAACCCCACAGCAGCAAGACATCATGAATCATGCATCCCCGGCTATAAATTCAATTCTGAGCATTGCCAAACGAATGCCCCGGGTCCCCGAGAACAATGGATGAAATATCACCCACTTGGTGCAATCTAATAAGTGAAGGGAGTTTATGATTCCCATCCCACCTGCCTCGTAATTAGATTACAGCTCTTCAAGTCAATCGGACACAAATAAATATCTGTTTGTGTTTTCTTAGCCTCGCGTTTTTCTCATTGCCTACGGGCAGCAGCCAAAGACCTCTGCTCTCTTTACATTCTCATAATATACCCAGATAGGAATGAAACACAGATAGGAATTGTATTTTATTTAAATTTTTGATAGTATTTTCAGGTATAATATTTAAATGCATTAATTCATTAGTTCACCTTTGTTGATTTAGGACTATTATTAAATAGATAAGGGATGCAGATGGTTTGGTTTAGTTTGGTTTGGTTTGGAGGTTTGGTTGGCAGAAGAACATTAACATACAATTTGTCTAATACACACAATACAATATGAATTGAATTTCAATGATGAATCATATTTTAAAAAATATGAATTTATTATTTCACCAGCAGCTCGCTCGATATGCAATTGTTGTGAGAGAGGGATAAGAGGGAGAGGGATAGAGATGGAGGTTTGGTTGGCAGGAGATGGACTATGGTCCAGCTTAATACCCCATAAATGGCGATGGTGATTGTGAGGAGTGGCACGGGGCTGTGGTGTGAGGCTGTTATGGCCGTAATGGCCATCTCTCTCCCCGTGTGAGGTGAAGAGGGTAATTGTGAGGAGAAGAGAAAGACGTGCGCTTGCTTGCTCGTACGGTTGCACCATCGTGAAGCAAAAAATGGCAGCAGCCAAAGGCTACCCAAATACAGAAATTATGGCACCTAAAATGACACACACACACAGACACACAGACACACACACACACAGACACACACACACACACACACAGACACGCACACACACGCACACAAAAGAATGAAAGAAAGAGAGCATCATCCCGCTGCTCACCATCCTTTGTATTTCGTTCTGCTCTTTCCTGTGTTGTTGGTTTATGAGTTTTGTACCCCCCTCCAGGCCCTTTTTTGGGCACAGCTTTTGATAGGCTTGAACTGCATCAGGTTACACTAAAAGGCAGCAGTAAACAGCGGCAGAGGTACCAAGTTCCATGTTGCTCAATCTCTGTCAAACAGCTTAATCACTAAGTAATCCTGTAAATACACACATGCATGAGTGTGCTTACACACAACCACACACAAACGCGCACACACACACACACACACACACACACACACACACACACACACACACACACACACACACAAAGAGAGAGCATCAAGTGAACTGAAAAGGTAGATGTTAGTGTAAGTTAACAGTAGAGGTGATATATTAGATATTGTCCCTTAAAGGAAAGGTTCGGTGTAAATCAATCCATAACCCTGTTGTTCAAGGTCACTGAGAGCTGTTGGTGGGAAAAAGAAGGAGAATATTTAATGCAACATAGACCAAATCATGAACTGGTAGCTTACACTAACTTAATGGGGCACAGAAACTAACTTCCAGTTTCATTTCTCTATGCCCCATTCAGTTAGTATACAGGTAGTAGTCAAATTTTCTCATTCTTTTTTCTTTTCAGGGCTATGGCTTCATTTACACCAAACTTTTACTTTAAAGCAGAGCAAAACGAGAGACCACATCCAAAAATTCTCTGTACAAGCCACACACAGCCTTGGATTCAACAGGGCAGAACAAGACATTAAAAAGCAGACTAATTCTCAGCAGGGCATTTTGTTCCCACCCTTCTGTAATATAATGGTTAATCAACCATATGCCTCATTAGGTCTCAGTTCCCAGCAGGGTCCACCTAAATGAAGGTTTATGGAGCTTAGCCACACAAAAGAGATGTTAGAGTGGAGACCAGTGCGCTCTCTGTGATAAAAGGGACCTTTGATTTGTTCTATTTCACAGAAAAGTTGCAAGAGCCCAGCTGGTGAACGGTTTTGAAATGTTCGAATCAAATGTTAAAAGAATTAATGCTTCAGATTAAGTGTGGTGGAGGGTTTTAGAAGTGATTAATTTTTGAGTGTAGCAATTGGACTCCCGCTCAACTCACAACAACTGTCCTGTTTGCATTTCCTGTGCCGTTCTTCTCTGCTCTTGCGATCGGTTGACAGGGCTAAGCCTTGACTACAGCAGGTTGTGGGTTGTGTATGATCATATGACCCTGGCATTGATCAACACACTGTCACTGGGTCTTGGGAACAGGGCCCCCCTGATACACATCTGTGGCCCTGAGAAAGAATTCAATATTGGACCCCTAGTGATATTAACATTCCTATGTAATCTCTATAGCATACACTCAGCAACAAAAAAAAACATTTATAAGAAATCTTTCATACCATGACAGACAGATTATTTATTTTGTAATTCATAATCCCATATTAAGCAAATCATTCTCCTAAAATAATCTAAAGATATAAAAAACATTACTTCTGGGGACATTTTAGGAGAATGATTGTTAATTAATAGTAATATAAAGAAGAAAAAAAATAAAATCTATCTATAAATTTAAGAAACTGTGTGTCACTCTGTGCGTGTGTGTCACTGTTCCATACACAACTCTCAAACCATTCGTTCCACTAAACTCAAATTGGTAGGTGTCTTGAGTGCACAATTGAGTGCAGTGCCAAGTTTCATGTTGTAAGGACAACAAATGGCAAATATATCGGTAAAACAAGCTTCAATTGTCTTTTGTCTGTATTTCACTCTGGGCACCGTGGCCACTCCCCCCTCCTCTCACACAACACGGCTGCATCAACGAGCTCTGAACTAGTATTACTAATGGTAATTTGCTTAATATGTATACAGTTATCTCATGTGTTTGCAAACCCATGGGGATAGGATTTTTTGTGTGTGTTTGTTGTACTGCAAAGTTGCAAAGTCCTGTGTGTGTGTACGTGTTCTATATTTTAGTGTGCCTGTGTGGCCAAAAGATGAATTTCAAAAGGAGTAGACAATAAAGGTATCTATCTATCATACTGATCTGCAAAGACCTGCCATTAATGTAATACCCTTGGAATCATCAAAACATTTCCCTGCCTTACCGCAACCCGTATTGGGATTTTTAGTGGTCTCTGCTATATGGTTTAATGCTATATGGAAGATTGTATTGTTCTATTCATTCTGAAATAATTGCATTGATCATTTTGAATACTTTTTCCTCCCAGACACATTGAAAAAGAGCCTGATCTGAAAAATATCACGGAAATAGACCTTGCCAACTACAGGGAGCTAAAGAATCTGTAAGTATATGTATTCTTCTTGTGACCTGCTGTTACATAAAAGTTTAAAGTAAGAAATTATGAAAATGAAAACTATTTTAATATTGAATCCTTTGCATGTTAAGAGATATTGTACGTATTGGCTCAACCTGTTTCATGTGTGAAATAAAAAAAACAATGAATTCCTGAAAAATGAATAATACTTTTGATGCACTGAGGCACTGCACAGTCACATCAAGGCATGTATTACCATATAAGACTGTAGGATTTAGAGTTTGGAAATGCCAACATAATTGTTGTCTCTGCCATGAGTAAAAGCCCCGTTAGATGCATCCGGTTGAGCAGGATTTATTTGATTGTTAGACTGTTGCATCAAACATAGAAGAGATATGATCATATCATTAACTTGCACAGTTCCTGAGTGGCTGAACACTTCCTTTTTGGCATCTTTTTTCCCCCTTGTTCAGGACGGTGACATCTTGCGGGCTGGAATACATTTCTGTTAATGCCTTCCAGCACAACCTCAAGCTTCAGTATGTGTAAGTGTCCTTGTTTTTACAAAGGATTGTCTTTCTACTACACCATGTCCTCCAACAAGCACTGGGCTTCATCGTTTGCACCTGTCAATCAGTCACTTCCTTCCCTTTATGCTAAGCCTTTAAGTCCTCCTCAATATTTTAGAGTTATGCTAAGAATCACTAATTTATGATACACTCGGGGCCAACACAAAATTTGGTCAACGACCTCACTGAAAGGTTAACAAGACACTGAAAGATTTTTATCTCAGTTTAAGAACTTCAATCTCTGTTTTGTAATTAAAAACAATGTAAATGTTATCTCTTCACATTTGTGTGTCAAAAAAATCTGTTCCCCACACTGATGTATCAGGTTTAAAGACTTGTGCAGGCTACAGTCATTTGTATTGCTTATCCTTGCGGCCTTATCTTGTATCTGGGTTTGTGTTCCATGCTTGTTGACCCTTATCGCCACCATCTTGTCATCGCTCCTCCACTGCTTGTGTGACATGCCTGCTGTTGTTGACCTGAGGGAGAGCGGTTGAGTTAAAGCCGGGTGGCACAAGATGGGGAAGGGGTTGAGGGCGGGGGTAGGAGGGCAGTTGGGAATGGGGAGTGGTGGATATGGTGGGGTGGGGTGTGTGTGGGGGGGGGTAACGTTTGGATGGGTTGGGTGGGTAGTCTGGAGAAATTGGAGAAGACATTCACCAGCCACCTTTTACTCGCTCACTTTGGCGTATTATTGACAACTGATGCATAATAAATACACTCCACTAAGGGTCCATTATCGCTTAATCAATATTTCACCGAGGGAGAAGAGGGAGAAGAGGGGGAGAGCAGCTGTGCCTCTGAGATTGGGAGGGCTCCTCTGGAGAGCACACACGGTGGAGAGGGGGAGAGGAAGGAAGGACAGCTCTGATGGCCGCACTGTACGGCACTGTATGCAAAGGGCTGCATGAAAGTGAAGTGAAGGCAGCAGCATTCTTAAAGTGCTGTTTGTCCAAAGTCTTGCATTGTTCATACTTTTATGTATTTATTCACAGTATTTTCTTTCTTTTTCATTCTTTTTTTCTCTGCACAACTCCCCCTCCTGTGTCACCCACCCACCCTCTTTGCTCTAAGCAGCTGCTATTCCCGGCCAAGTGCCCCCCCCCCCCCCCCTACTCCACCACCATCACCGCACACCCCCCCCACACCCCCAACCCCCCACCCCCACCCCACGGCCCAGCGGCACTGGGCAGAATCGAGCTGGTAATGGATAGGCCCCGATGGCCAACCCATCTGACATGAACTTTTGGGAGCAAGGAAAACAAATATTTGAACCCCCGTCTGCCCCCCATTACTGCTGCCACAGAGAATATAGATCAGCCGTGCGGTGCCGCCATCCCTGGTGACGTCGTCCGTCATCTTTATCATTCGCTTTCTTTTTTTTGGTTGTTTTTTTTTTTTAACACAAAAAAAGGATTTGTTTTCATCCAACAGCATAACGGAAACATTCTACCCCCAGATTGCCTAGCAAAACCACAAGAAAGGAGACAAGTCCATTCATAAAAGAAATACATCATAGTTCAAAATTCAATATTGTATTTTTCTAAAAATTGCACAAGACATAAAACTCAATAGATCATTAAAGTATAGCATAGAATTGTCAATAAACCAATAGCAGCATGCATGGAGCCATTTCCGTTCATTTCTCACTAAATTAATTTACATGCTAAAAAAATATTGATTTATGTATTAATCTTCGTAAACTGATATATGATGGAACTCAATGAGTGGCCCTTCCACCGGTTTAATTTGAGAGATTCACCAGTAATAAAAGACTGCAGTGAAAAAAGTGCTGTTTCACGATTAGCTGACGACACAGTTAACAGGCAAAGAGCCCGTGAGGCCTTTGAAGAAAAACTTGTTAAACAGCCCGGAAGTGCAAACTTCATCCAGTTAATTAAACGCTGGCAGGCACGACGGTACGGAGCCGAGGCCAAGTCGCCTATAGCTCAGAATTATGTGTCGGAGCTAAAGGCTAATCCACTAATGTGCAGAAACACAGTAGCACATGCCAACATTGTTTAGAAATGTAGCACTTGATGTGAATGATTACCTTTCATAATTGATTAGAAGTAGTTAAACTGTCAATCAATTCACAAACTAACTTTGTGAGGTCAGTAGCCTACACTTTCTAAAAAAAAGTTTGAGGCGCAATGAAAGGCCTTCGAAGTGAGTGCATGAGTTCAGCAGATGTGCATTTACAAGAAATGGAGTTTAAGTATCAACATTTTCAATCCAATGAAGGCACTGGAGAGGTGTAAATGTTCTTGTAAAACTGGATTCAATTATTTACTACCGCTAATAATGAACTTTGTTGGCTTGTATCACCACAGGAACCTAGCCTCCAATGAGCTGAGGCATGTCAGCTGGAAGGTCTTTCACTATCTTCCACTGTTGAATCTGTAAGTCACATTTCTTAAAGATATTTTTTTGCCTTTTATTGGATATGACAGAAGAGAGAGACAGGAGGAGGGTCAGGAAATGACCTTAGGTCACTGAATGGGGTTGCTTTAGTGTTGACATGAACATCACATGACTAAAACACAAGAAATTTATTCTGTCTGTAGAACAAGCAGCATACAGTACAATGAAATCCGATTCCCCGATTGCTTGATTCCTAGTGGAATGAAACTTGATAAAATAATCCACACGCTCTTATACCTCAATTGAGATTGATGAGATTTCATAAGGATTTCAGTGTTTACATTTCACAAAACAAAATGGCTGTCTTCTTGCTTGGCAATAGGGTTTTGAGTTACAACCCACTGGACTGCTCATGTGACCACCACTGGCTCCAGCAGTGGCAACTGGGAGGACGAGGTGACCTTGACAGCCAGCCCCCGACCTGTGTAACCAACGGGACCATAATTCCGCTGGACGTCTTGATCATAGAGAACTGCAGTAGGTGTACACCACAAGTGAACAAGCCGTTCAGCTGAGATGCCAGTATAAAATAGCAGCCAGTCAATACTGTAGTAGCCCATTCTGCACTGGCTCATTGTGAAGTGTGTGTGTGATGCTTCGATACATTACAATACATACTGTGTGGTTGTCTTTATGGGAGAACCTCACTGAAGACATTAAAGAGGGGTCACACACACACACACACACACACACACACACACACACACACACACACACAGGTCAACAGCCCACACATACAAACGGATTCACAGATTTCACTCTCACTCTCCTTGATGACACTTAGATACACATACTCTGCTTTTTGCATTCAGTTGCATTTCCTACGTGTTTTATGCCAGTGGATGTCAAAGTTAAAATGGTCTGTTCTTACAGTTAATACAGTTAAATAGGGACTCATAGGTATGCTTTCCTAATAAAACAACATGGTCATAATAAATATTATGTACATTTCATGACCTGTCTGTAAACAATGTGAGTTTTCAATTATAACAGACATAAATAATATAGTATAATATAAATACTATGGATTCAATTTAAATATATTCTAATTCTGTACAATTTAACATTTGTCTTAAATATACATTATTTTTCATAAAACAGAGTTTTGCACAATCAATAAATTGTCAATTAAACTGTGATAAATGTATTTCTTAGCCTAGGTTTACAAAGATTTAAATCAAAATATATCAAACTTGCATGTCTACAAAATGCTTTATTAAAATGTATGTAAACCTGATCAATTTTGACCAGAAACACTTGTAGCCTAACTGTGCTGCTAACACCACATGAGGGTTAAACCAAGCCTTCATAAAGTGTATTGCTTGGCAGGTATTCCTGAAGTCACCATCCATGCTTCAAGAACGAAGGTGCAGGAAGGAGGGAACCTGACCTTCATCTGTGAGGTCACGGGTGTGCCCACGCCCTCTGTCAGGTGGAACACGGAGCAGCTTCACTCGCAGTACACCTGGGAGGTACGGAGCAGTAGACCTGCCTCTTAGGCAAACTTTAATCTTCATGCAACTCAATAATTGTGGACAGAACTGTTCATCTAAAAAAGGAATTATGTGACTAATGTACATATATAATGTTTAATACTACACTATGTTCAACAGACACTTTTTATCTGAAAGGACAAGTGTAGACTGACACACTACAGTATTATAGGTGGATCTAGAAGAAAGCACTAGATCCACTGGATCATACGTTGATATGGCTCTTGAACAACTAATGTTGAAATGACAGTAACACTGACTGAACATTTTTGTGAAGTACAGCCTTGGTTGTAGATGCTCACTACTTATATGGCGCTGGCTTACTTAATGTCATTGTGTTTACAGCGGAGTCTCTGGGGCTCCAGACAAGAGCTGGTCCTCCACCTGCTGAATGTGTCTTCTGGGGACAACCTCCACAATCTCACATGCGAGGCAGAGAACAGGGCCGGGCCAGGGAGGGCTATGGTTCCTCTGGACATAGAATGTGAGTGATCTTAACAAACACATTTGGCTTTATTTATTACAATACTGTATATTTATGTTAGTTTCTTCAGCAGAAGTTGGTAGTTCTCTTTTACCTTTACAGTACGTGTATCAACTGCACACCTGCCATGTTCCTCTGAAGTGAGGAACTGCTGAAGAAAACAGCAAGTGTGCAGTTGAAACATGTAACTGTAAAAAGTGTAAAATTTATCCACCTGTATCTTACATAAGATACTAAGATAATCAAATGTGAGTCACTGAAAACACTGTGCTTATCACTGTAGCGGGGTTATGACGTTAGCAATGAAAAAAATGTTGTGTACTCTCCCAGCACCTCCCAATATGTATCTCTTGTCTGTTGAGTACAGACTCTTTGGTAGCATATTTTCCCACTGCAAATGCTCCATCATGCTGTTATTGTCCAATAACCGTTGGTGGGGGAAAACACTGTTTGACTGGAGACAAATGTATGGCCATCAAGGGACACATAATGAACGTCAACAAAATGGGAGAATAACAGTCATCAGATCTTATTTGAGTCTCTGCTAATGGACCTCTCCCTTGTAGTCCGGAAAGCATAATTGTCAGGGTTGATTGGCAGACAGCAAGAGGCCCGTGCTGCACAGATCTATCAACATAAAGCCCTTTAGAGGACAGAGTGTCATTAACTACCACCTCATAATTACCCCTTTGGATTAGTGGTAGTCTTCCTCTAAGGCTTCACCGGACACAGATCAGAAATAATGCCACTGCACGCAGATGTCTTATTTCCACAGTACATGTCGAAATGTGCATTAGGACTTAGGATTGAGAACGAGAAGGTTAGTGAGCAAGTTGCCTCCATGCTAACTTTAATCTTTATATATTTCACTCTTCAGCTCTTCATCAGTTGAGATATAATAGAAACACTGCATGGGCTCATCTATTTATATCAGGGTCACACTTGTGTAACCCTGTCAGAGGCAATCTGGGAATATGACATTAATGTCTTCTTAGACTCCTTGCGAAGCACTTTCTTGCGTAGGGTCACAGGTTAAGAGCAGCGAAATGGGCGTTGAGGAGCAACTGGGCTCCTGACATCAGCATGTTCTTCGATCTAAAAGAGCCATTTCCTGCATCCCACATTCGGTGTGCTTCCAGGTAGCTCTTGTGGTCAGGTTCCCTAACAAGCTCAGGATTCATTATTCATACTGGGCCAACGGGCCTAACGGTACAGATGGACCATTGATTCGTGGAAAATGTGTGCATACTTTATGACACATAGCTCACACCTATACCTTTGGCCGACTTCAGGGTCAGACTGACTGGGCTGAGACCGGGTCGTCTATGAAGAAGGGCCATTGCCACACTGCTGACTGTGTGGCTTTTGTTGAGCAGCATTACAGGGCTGTTTGAGATGTAATGACTTAGTTTTCACTACTGGCCAGGTGGTGGTTATATCTATTGACAGATTGATCACTTTTGTCTTTACGCTGCGCAAAAAATTACAACCAATCAAAAAATGGTGATGAGCATAGCATGACGTTAGAATCTTAGGGATTATTCTGATAATACACAAGCCAAAAATTGTCTTGCTTGTAGTCGAATATCTATGACAAAATTAATGTTCATATTCCTTGTGTGGTTATTATGGGGATGTCATATTGCTGCATTCAACAAGTACTGCCTCTATGACCATATTTGTACATGACATATAAATACATTTTTAAGTCATGTACTGTAAGTTATCCCGATTCTCTGCCCCCTTTTTCAGTCGCAGTAAAAATCGTGTTTCTCCGGGACCCTGAGCCACAGCACCACTGGTGCATCCCGTTCGCGGTGGACGGCAACCCAGTCCCCACCATCCGCTGGTTGTACAACGGCAACCCCCTGATCGAGACCCGCTTCACCTACACACAACTCATACCGGACTCGGAGGACGGCTCCATGCTGCACGGCTGCCTCTTCCTGAACAAGCCCACCCACATCAACAACGGCCACTACACCTTAATCGCAAACAACACCCTGGGTACGGACAACGCCACAGCATTTGGGAACTTCATGGATAACCCTTTTGACCCCTCGGATCCGGAGGGGCTCATCCCCGGTGAGAATAATACTTTGAAAAATAGATAACAAACATTGACAAATAATAATGACTTTTGGTGTTTAACTGACTATCTTTCCCCTCTTGTTTTACATATGCCAGTCGACACTGACCCAAGTAAGCTTTTAAAAATGTTTTTCAAAATATACTGTGTAAATAAATAATGTATCTTAACAGAACTAATTAGTCTAAAACATGACCTTAAAGAAAATGCTTGGCACCACAAAATGTAAATTATATCAAATTATAACAGTAATATTAATTATTGTATATTATTGTTGTGTATATTTTTTATTTTAGTAACAGAAATACATTTATTCCTGACAGCTCCAACGAGCCAATCAACTGAGGATGTTACGATAAACTTAGAAAGCAGGGTGTTTGGGGTAAGAGCTCATTATAAAGCCTAATTGTAGTTGTGTTTAAGTGGCCTTTGGTGCTGGGGGCTCCAAAATGACTCTCCTGTCCCCTTAAGCAGGTGTCTGTAGCGGTTGGACTGGCTGTGTTCACCTGCACCTTCCTCCTAATCATGGTCCTCGTAATTAACAAGTGCGGCCAGCACTCTAAGTTTGGCATACACCGTGAGTCCACACACACACACACACACACACACACACACACACACACACACACACACACACACACACACACACACACACACACACACACACACATATACAGGTATGCATGCCCCCCACACACGCATACACAGACACACACTCACACACACACAGTAATATTCTCCATCCAATTAGAAAGGAAATCCATGCTTTGCCAAGACCACCAAGGAATGTTTTTGAGTCTATTTATTAACCACGCCCAAGTAGTTTCAAATAAAAACAATCATTATAAATAAAAAAACAAAGGGAGCACTGCATTGCTGTAATTACAGCTTAGCGTTAGGACGAATTAAAGAAATTCACAAAAGCCATAATACAACAATGAAAATGTTAATTTAGCCACTGAAACAATATCATTCTGCAAAGCAGCCGTCACAATATGTGATAATGACAAATGTCTCTCCCTCTCCCCCTGTCACAGTGGGATCCAAAATGGTTCTGTTACAGGCATTGTGTTCCTTTTAAGTAATGCACAGGGAGATGGCAATATATGATTTCCGCTAAGCTGTAACTTTGCACACTGTCAGCCTAACAGCTAGGCAAAGTGCTGCCAGGTCTTAATTACAGCATGCAAAGTAAATAGCATCAGGAGCCACAGCCTGAGAAAGGGCCATTAAGGAAGACTGATGGATCCAGGCTTTTTCTGGTCCACTCGGGCTCCCTCCTAAAGAGCCTAAGTGGGCCTGATTGCCTCTCTCTTCCCTCCTGGCGAGCTATTCCCACCGCTGTGCCATTCTGCTAGGACTCCGGGAGCCTGTGGTTACTGCTTGAGAGGGCTTTATGATTTTGGGGTGGAACTTTTGGAGTTTTTTTAATGTTGTCAGTCACAGGCATGATGGTAGGGCTCTACCATATATAAATATATATATATATATAAATATATATATATATATATATACATACACACCTAGTTGTTTTGCCGGCTCTTGCAAATGCTCAACTGATTGCTGACAATGGTCATTACAGTCCACTTCGGTGAATTGGCAATGTGTGCCATCTGTCAAAATGTCAAACATGCATTCTCTGACTCTTTGGGGGAGAAATGTTGACAGGTCTAGAAAAAAGTTATAAAGGGAGGGAAAGAAGTGTTGGAAAGAAAAAGGCCAGACATTTTTAAAAAAATTTAGGGAAGGTCTATTCAAACAGCTCTTAAAAACTCCCATCTTTTCATTAAAACAGGTTCATCCGTTCTGGGCACGGAGGATGACCTGGCGGTATCCCTGCGTTTCATGAATTTTGTGGCCAGTCCCCCTTCGTCAGATGAAGGGCCACTGGATTCTGGCCTGTCCAGCTTTGTGGAGAACCCTCAGTACTTCTGTGGCATCATCAAGGACAAAGACATGTGTAAGGGAAAAGTAATAAGAATAATGGCACTCCATGTCTTCACACAAAGGCGTTTCCCACTGCCAGATTTTATTATTACCCGCTACAATGTACACAGAAATCCACTGATGTGTTTGTACTGCTTCTACTATATAACACTCCACAGGTGTTCAGCATATAAAGCGACAGGACATTGTGCTTAAGTGGGAACTCGGTGAGGGCGCTTTTGGCAAAGTCTACTTGGCCGAATGTGCCAACCTAAGCCCTGACAATGACAAGATGCTAGTGGCCATCAAGGTACCTGGTTTATTTATAAATTCTAATTGCTACATTTTTCATTGCAGTTTTAGTTTGTCTATGATCTTCTTTTTTTTTTGAACTGGACAGTTTGCAATACTTTGTGTTGAGCAAACAGCTTTTGCCTGTTGATGACCATTCATTCCTTAAAAAGTAAATAGGTTTCAAATGTCTAAAAATATACTTGGACACAATTTTTTTTTAAAAAAGGCTGAAGCCTGACCAATGTGTTTTTTGTCGTTCTGGCCCATTCAGACTCTAAAGGACGCCAACGAGTCGACGCGGCAGGACTTCCAGCGCGAGGCCGAACTCCTCACGGTGCTGCAGCACGAGCACATTGTGCGCTTCTACGGCGTGTGCACCGACGGAGAGCCGCTGGCTATGGTCTTTGAGTACATGCGGCACGGGGACCTTAACCGCTTTCTTAGGTAACCACAACACCGCCTCCCTCCCCTCTCCGTAGACCCCTACCTCCTCCTCCTCCTCCTCCTCCTCCTCCCCCACCTCCTCCTCCTTCTCCTCCTTCACCCCTTCTCCAGACCCTGTGGCAAACCATTTGGTTGACCTCCACAGACTGAAAAACGTGTTGTGGTGCGGTGGAGTGGGTCTTGGGTACTCATCCCGGAGGTATAAGTGGGCCCAAGGACAGCCGGGAGCCACTGAATGCGCTTATAGAGCGTGGACTCAAAACATAATGCGTGTTTCATAAAACCGCCATCAGGTTCTCTCCCTCCCAAAAAGGGAGCGCTTCAGTCTGAGGCCTTGGAGGAAAAGAACCCTTTCAGATTTTTTTTTGCCAACCTCCAAACTCGTTGTTGTGTGGCCAGCTAAAAAGGCCTAGCCTTAGTGTGCACACAGATGTCTATCATTAGAGCCCTCCAGGCTTCTTGTTCATACTCTGAAGTATAGTTTAAAATGAAATGTTCAACTTCAAGCATCTCTAGCTTCAATTAAATGCATTCTATATGTCACAGACATACTCTGAGAGCGCATCTCCTCCAACTTCAATATACACAGTAGTGTGTCCTTCTCCAACATGAGCCAACGACATCTCATCCATGCTTTACCCATCATCCATAACAGCTGAGGTCCAATGTAAGAAACAATCTTAGGTCCTGTCATTATTATACCTAATATTAACAGAGTCCCCTATAAGGGTTTCTGCTGTGGCCTTGGAATCATCATAGAAGAAGAGAGTAGATGTCCGCACACTGGAAACTCCACCGTGATAAAAAAAATTTTTTTTTTTTTTTCAAACACGCAACGTTTCGACCCTCACGGGTCTTCTTCAGGCATGAAGGAGGAAGGAGGAAGACCCGTGAGGGTCAAAACGTTGCGTGTTTGAAAAATAAATAAATAAATAAATAAATAATAAAACATTTTTATCACGGTGGAGTGTCCAGTGTGCGGACATCTACTCTCTTCTTCACTGACACAATTTGTCCAGCACCTGGCCTCGGTGAGGTGGGATGTGCATGCAACTACTTGACTTGAACTTGGAATCATCATAACCATCCTCTGTAAGCCCTAATAGCCATGGAGGTCAAAGCAGAAGGGTAACGGCCTGGGCTACTGCAACCAGACCAGACCAGGCAAGGCAGGGCCAGGCCATATGCTGTGTGTATGTGAGCCTCTTGCAAGACATCATCCATCCCCAACTGGAGCCTATGTGCCAGGTGTCCTTGGGGCCAGATTGGGGATAGGGGAACAACCCATGCATGCGTGCGCACAGGCAGAGCGTGCGTGGGGAGGTGGAAATCACATTTCCCCATAGACGAGTGTGCACCAAAGCCTCCCCAGCCTCTGAAGCAGCTGCCTCGGTCCTACCACCTGCCCTTTTAAACTAATAGTGATAACATATTGAACTTCCTGAGCAATCATTACTAGGGGAGCCAGCGAGGGGCAAAGTCAGGGAGCCTCTATGAGGATGGATGGATGGGGGCGCGTCAGCAGGGACGCATGGTGACTGAGGAGGAGTGGGAAGGGGGGCTTTGTCAGACTCAGAGGCCACCCAACAGTGTAGGAGTGCATTAGGAGTTTGTTTGAGATGGACTTCATTAATACATGGAGGAATTGAATTATGGCAAATGAATGATGCAACTAGGGCAACCTTAATGCTGCGCGTTCACCCATTAGCGCAAAATGGGCTTTCCACTGACCTGATTCGGCCTAGCTAGCGCAGCCAACCAACACACTCGCCCTTATCAAAAGGACATCTGTACAGGCCCACACAGCTGCTGTAGTGTGCTGTGACTGTGTCGTGCCTGTCTTGTTAAGTGTGTACAGGTCAGTGTGACTGACCTCTTCCCTCCCCCCCCACCTCTTCACTCCCCTTCAACCCTGATACCCCTCTTTCTATCCCCCAGGGCTCATGGCCCAGACGCTCGGATCCTGGATGACGGCAAGATGCCCCCACTTGGTCAGCTGACCCTGCCCCAGATGCTGCAGATCGCTGCCCAGATCGCCTCAGGCATGGTCTACCTGGCCTCCTTACACTTTGTCCACAGAGACCTGGCCACCAGGAACTGTCTGGTGGGGGAGGGGCTGGTGGTGAAGATCGGGGACTTTGGGATGTCACGGGACATTTACAGCACAGACTACTACAGGGTAAGTTGGAGGAAGTTCGCCTGTCTTTCCTGTATTTTGTTATCAAAACACGAGGCTTTACATACTTTGCAAGTTGTGCAATATAATTTTTAATGGTGATTTAGTCAAGTTATTTAAAGTTTAAAAGCCTCACAAATGCAACACCATTCATATCAGTAATGGGAACCAAAAAGTGCTGAAGCTATGATCCAATACCACATATTCCAAATCACCTATGCACCTCATACAGGTGATTTCACTAATTAACTCATCTACCTGGCTAAAACAGCTGTGCTGATTAAGATCAGCTGGTTTAGTAAATGGCTAAAACAAATGGGTTACTGGATAGTTGCTTCTGAAGATTGCCCATCACTGATCCAGATGGTGGAATGTTCTCCTCATCGTTGCCGTGGCGCCACTGCGTTCGGACGCCTTTCTAGTTGCTCCGTCTTGTATCCTTGTACATGGCATGACTACTAGTCAGCAGTTAAATTAAGTGAAAGAATTACACTAGCACCCTCCCCCCCAAAACCATCTCAGAGTTGTTCAGTGTTTCTCCTCAGTGAGTGTCCAGTTTTTCAGTGCCCTTTTGTGTAATTGCGATCTGACAGGTTGGCGGCCGTACCATGCTGCCCATTCGTTGGATGCCTCCGGAGAGCATCATGTACAGGAAGTTCACCACGGAGAGCGACATCTGGAGCTTCGGCGTGGTCCTCTGGGAAATCTTCACCTATGGAAAACAGCCATGGTATCAGCTCTCCAACAGTGAGGTATACTGTCGATACTATACTGTTTAAGTCATTTTGATATCCTGAATGGCTTTTGCGTTGGAATACATTGTATAGCTGTAACTACACAACAAGTCAATAAATGGGGACAGGTTCAAGTATTTACTTATATAATGTTACCTCTTACTATACAGCGCTGAGGACCCAACGCAGTGGGATCAATACGATACATAAGTATTATGGGCGATCTTAGGCTTTAAGATTAAGGCACCCATTGAAGTGGGCTTCGGTGCAACCACAACTGCACCATTATGGGAAAGGGGCCTCTCTTCTTTCAAGTGGGGGGTAGATCACTTTTCCTATTCACTCAATCCTAATCCGATTTGGCCTCATCTTCGCCCCTGGCCCGACGTTGTTTAACCTCGTTAACCTAATCCTTCCTGGTTTTATGATGGACGGCCCCAATTACGGCGCGACGGATTATGAGATGGACGGGCCGCCCCGTGACACCCCATACTGGGGCCGAGCTCAAGGGGTCCAGACGTTTTGGACAGGGGGGTCAATAGGAATCTTTTGTAATTTATTGCCGTGATTGAAAGCCCATTTTGGCGCACCCCAAAGTACTGTTGAGAACCTCTCAGAGTTATTTCATTATGCCCACCATCCTCCAGTTGAGGTCATTGCCGCCTATCTGCAACCGACCTAAGTGTAGGGGTCTCAAACAAGGTTTTAGGTCATTACTATGTCCAGCACATGACATTGATAAATGCTCAAACTCTGTTGATACACTAGCAGTCAGTCTGCTATGAAAAATGCTAATTGTATTATAATTTGCAAAAAAAAACCGTGCAAATTGTATTATAATTTTAGGAGGGATTCAAGCACTTGGTACACATTACAGAAAAAAATCCTTTATTATAAACACATGTGAATAATCATACTTTATAGTGCCAGGGCTAAAAAAAATCAGAACTGAATTTAAATAGTTTCTTTAATTTCAATTCTAATTCAATTCTAATTTCAATTCAGGTAACTTTTAACCTAAGGTAGCAAGATGAAAGATGTAGAGGTACAACTTGGATTTCACACTGCCCATGCATAGCGCACATACATACATTATTTTCAATAGCTATTATTCTCAAAGAAAAAAAAAGTGTCAGCAGGCTTCAGGCTATATTCAGCTCGCCCCTGATGCGAGTGTTTTGTTGTGTGCCGCTCCCACCCAGGCGATCGAGTGCATCACGCAGGGCCGGGAGCTGGAGAGGCCGCGCACGTGTCCCAAGGAGGTGCACCAGCTGATGCAGGGCTGCTGGCAGAGAGAGCCCCAGCAGAGGCTGGTGATCAAGGACATCTACAGCCGCCTGGTGGCCTTGGTCAAAAACCCCCCGGTCTACCTGGACATCCTGGAGTAGCGCCCGCACTCCATTGTTGTGGAGACTGGAGGGGGGTGAGGGGGTGGGGGTGAGGTGGTGGGGAGGCGGGAAGGAGAGGGAAGGGGAGGGGGTGTTTCAGGGAAAAAGAGAGAAAGCGGGACCAGAGAGAGATGAAAAGAAAAAAAAAACAAGCAGAAGCAGAGCGGAGGGTCTTGTTCTTATATCCGCCATCGCCATCGATGAAACATAAGACCCCGCGACTACAGTTTGAACACTAGGCAGAGATGCTGCGCTGCTGCTGCTGCTGCTGATGCTGCTTGGACTCTGCTGCTCATTGGCTCATGTCGGCTCCTGGGAAAAGACAAAGACCTTTTTGGGAGGACCTGTCACGTCTGTTATGACATAGGATAAGACATTTGCCTGACGAGAGAGATCCAGACTATTCCTAACCTGTGTTGGGTGGAGAGACTGTCTGGTAAAGACTGGTCAATTTCCACAATTTGGCTGCAATCAATGACAACATCTTCTATGAATGTCACTCTTTGTGAATGTCTCCTTTCCTTATAAAATTAAAAAAATAATAATTATTTCACAATTTGGAATTTAAAAAGTGTCTTACAGATAAAGGGAATGAGTAATTGCCCCTAAGATTTACTATAAAATTTCATGTCAATTTAATACCACATCAAAAAATTTTGGAAATTACAAGTCAGTGTTTTACATGTTGTGCCAAGTTGCTTGCACAAACCAAAGTCTTTTATCCCATTTGCTATGTTTGTCTTGCGACTGTCGATGACCATATATTAGTAATATGTACATGTAGCTGTTAACTACTTGCATGTGTCGAACACACATCTTTCTTTCTTTACAAGAAAACTCACTGCTCTCGAGTGTTACCTTTACGTCACTCACTGTCAGGGATCACTTTCTGTGTTTATTATTTTTAGTATTTTCTGTTTGTTTTTTTTTTTTTAAAGATTTGGTTTCATAACCACATATAAAATGCAGTATTAATAAGGAACTGCAATGCTGAACCGCGGCAAAGCAAAGTTGTCAGACATTCTAATTCTGCAAAAGATGAAAAACAGGATCTGGTGTGCACACTCAAGTTGTCCTTCACTTTTTCTGTTTCTGCCATAATGCTTGATCTGTTGCTTTGAAATGCTTTGCACTTCATTTTTTAAAATGTAATGTATTCTGCCATGCAGTTTGGTTGGTATGATTTTAATTGCAGTGATCATGTAATTAGTTTATTTTTCTTTTGGAGACACTGGATAATCACAAAAATGCTGAGCGCTACTGAATGGCATTGTAGCACACATCACGTTGCCTGAAATTCTTACAGTCAGTGTTTCAGTGACACTCTAGCTTTACATGTGTGCCACTCTTTCATTTCTGTTACAGTATATGAAAAGTGACTGAAATTGCCTTGAGGTGATAATACTAATTAGGGTGGCGTTTCACTAAGTGCGCATTCATATAATTAGTGAACTCCCAAAGGAACAGATATGTTGTATGAAGCTACTTGCCATTATGAAAATGAACATTTTTTCAAGGCAACCGTCAGTGTGTACATATGTATAATTACTTGGAAATTAATTTGCTAAATGAAGTTTACTCTTAATGCTGTCTGCACTGATTTCTGTTTGAGAACCATGTAGTTATTTTCTTTCATTTACTTTTATTCACTCTGTCTTTTCAACAGCTTGTGGTCCATCTGTGATTACTGTAAAATAGACCATGTTGTTTGAATAAACGTTCCCTCAGGCTACGGTGAAAACATTATGAACCTTCAGTCCATGCTAGAAATACTATAGGCTATGTATTCTATCCTGAGGTTTGTTTCATAGAAACTTATAACGCCTACAAAAAAGGTTTTATTTATTTATCAACATGTATGTGAAAAGTACCTACATGTTATTTTTTACTCTAAATATATACAGACAGCTATACTATTAGTTTGAAAGCCCAGACTTCAGACTGATCCTTGAATTTCCCCCAGTCATTTAATTTAAACATGCACCTGATGTATGCTTCAACAACAACTGGAGAGATCAGTCTATGTGTATAAGGCCATGAAAAAAAAACAAAGCAAAACAAATGCTGGTAATAACATCAGCATGCAATCATCAGATACATGGGATGACAAGATGGTGGAGAGAGATAAGCAGGTGGCTTGGGGACAAACAGATGGATGGAGAACGCAGAACCTCAGACTGAAAGCTCTGACAGATGGGGTACAGTTGAAATCATGATACATGTTCTCCTCTCATGGACACGCATCTCAAGCAAAGTCAGGTTACACTGAACCAGTCTTTAGTGGTGAGAGCAAATAAGTAAAATAAAGATATGTGCTTGACTTGTTCACTG
Source organism: Setipinna tenuifilis (assembly GCA_030347295.1). Lineage (NCBI taxonomy): Eukaryota > Metazoa > Chordata > Actinopteri > Clupeiformes > Engraulidae > Setipinna > Setipinna tenuifilis. The sequence goes on from CM059277.1 coordinate 19,608,328, forward strand.
ACGTTTTCTGACAGGGCATGTTATTGTTTAGATCCCTAAACAAACGTTTTTTGCTATATTGACACTACACTTTAAAGAAGAAGAACAGATAGGGACGAATAATATTCTAAATTTGATTGCACACACACTTGGTTTTCTTCCAACATCCTTTCACAACAGCCATCAGAAATACCGTTTTGCTTTTGTTTTGTATTGGGTGGATGAGAGAATCGGATATTTCATTATGCACACAAACACTAAGCCTTACCGGACCAACAAACTCCCCGCTCGTTACTTACATTCATTTCACCTCCCACTATACATGTGGATCCCTTGGGAGCCGTATAATGGATTCTGAGTAATGTTATCACGGCTGCCCTGCTCGAAGCCTCCTATCCGCAGCACTTAAGTTGAAGACACGTGTCTGGTCCGCTATTTCATTTCACAGCACTCGGGACTGAAGCTGCCACCCACCAGTGCGTACCCTAAGTTAACTCGTGCTAAACTGAACATTCTACATTGTTTACTGCACGAGAGTTCTATGATCGTGCACAACACATCACTATAGTCATAAATGATACCCGTTGATTGACTGATCCACCAGAACTATGATGGGGCTTCCTAAGCAAAGCCATTTAGCTTTTTTTTTTTTTGAAAACAAAGAATGATACCAGAAGCCAAAGACTGAGGCATGTGCTGTGGGTTTAGGTCGCGATATATGTATGCTTTCTATGAGATGGGTCAAATACTACTGAAGATGTAAAATGGTGGGCATTGGTACTGCTCTCTGTCTGCCAACAGTGGTATAGACAACGACTCCCCCTGCTGTCCGTATGCGTTCCAGCCGAAATGTTCAGTCCATCCATTTGAATTTCTCATCCATATTTTCTGGCCATATACACATTTTGTTACATTTTACATGTATTGCTTTTTAGTTTTATATGAGATAATTGTGAAGTTAGCTAAGGTTCTTGTGGTGTGTATGGCAGGCTAGTCAGTCAGTACGTGCACAAGTGTGCATTCAACATCTGAACAGTTATTTTTACAATGAGCTTTCCAATGAAACATTTTATTTCCTTTATTATAATGTGTAAACAGGGCAGACTTTTGTCTGATGGCATAGACTAGTACAGAAACAGACTGACTTTAGCAACTAATCTTTCAGCAACGCAATTATTTGTGCTTCTGCTCATGATTCGTCTATATCTTTGCCATAATCTTTCATGTGAAAAGCCTGTTTCCCTGCAGTTTATGGATGTCACACACAACACTTGGCATTCACAGAACTGGGGTTCATTCTCTTAATGCCAGAGCACCAACGAGGGTTTGACAAATGCAAAATTGCACAAAGAACACAAGCAAAAATGGTGAGTCTTGTTTTTTATTAAAAAATGTATTAAAAGGTGATTACACTCTCAAGAATGTGTTAACAATTTAAGTGCAGACAAAAAACAAACACTTGACAATGGCTTTTAAAAATATTTATCACAGAATTTTTCCCAAGTCCAAATGGCAAGGATTTGTTCTGTCCCAACAACATGCGTTTTGGAGAAAAGTCAGCCTAGAACAAAGGCCAATCAGATTAAGGAGTTCAAAACATCACATAAGCCATTACACTATGAAAGTTTTTTGCTTATTTGTTTTTATGTTTCACAGTGCTGTTGTGACTATCTAGTATTTCACATATTGTCCATTTTCAATCCAGAAAAAACTAGGGCCTTTTTTTGAAATTCAAAGTACCAATGGCGTTCCTGTACAAAATATAATACAAAAGAGATAGCATCAGATCGATCGTTTCTTTACCCCATTTTGACCCATTCCTTGTTTACAAAAAGACCCTGCTCCATACACCATGTCTGCTACCCCTATCAGCTTCTGATCCAACAGTGCCCAGACAAACGTTTGCCTCTATAGTGACTGAAGAGGGTGCCAGAATTAGAGTGCGCATGACAAACTATGGCTACTGTAGATATCTTTTTAAAACATAATCACAGCATCTATCCCACACATACCCTGCAATCACTTACTTAGCCATCAGAGCCATATACTATTACCAATATCTCAATTGTGGGACTTCCTTGTCTTACAATAAATGCTGTCTTTTTTACATCCTAGTGTTACAGAGGGGATCTGCATCTTATGTGAGAAAACCTGACACATATAAAGGAAGCAAGGTAGTGTTTACAAAACATGTGCATAAAAAGTGTTTCAAATTACATTGCAAACAGTGTAATTTTAGAAAAGTTCTGTGTGTGTGCCATTGCTCTTAGGTGTGTGTTTTATGAGTGCATAAGTGCTCTTCTATGTGTATTAAAAGACGTGAACCGCTCATGACAGGTAACTCTCACAATAACAAAATGTCAGGATGGCAGTAAATACAATAATCAGAAATAAATACAAACCATCCTAACCAACACCCAGACCCCCCAAAAAAGGATTTTAACTGGTAAATGTAAACATAAAACTAGTATTGTATGCCATAAACCTGCAATGAACACAACAATACTACAGCACCTACATAGCCCCCATTGAGGATGCAGGAGACATTCATACTGTGGATATGACAGAACAGACAACAGACACAAATCTGATTTTCAATTGAGTGCTGGTCTGAAAACAGAAAGCAAACAGGCAAGAAAAACTAACATAAAATAAAATAAACATCATCCTATATATATACGACACCCCAATGAAAGTTCCAACAGGGCACCTCAGGTGTTATTTGGTATACCTAACAGTACAACAATAATGAGGATTAGGTGATACAGGTAGACTATGTGTTTTTTTTTCTTTTTATCAAACCACAAATGGGCTTCAAGTTAGTGGATGTAAATGTGACACAAGACAAAGACTCTGCTAGAGCTGAGTGACTTGACTACGACGCAACACCGTGTGACAAGCTTAAAGCATTAATATCTGTTATTTGGATAAATTATAATGACTTCCAAATACAATTCCTTCTAACCCATATCTCTATAACATGAGTACGATGGAGAATGCTCTTATATAATGACATCACTCTAAATGAAAGGTGTGCTCATACAATGTGTGCCTATATGAATTCTTGGGTAATTTGATTATTTTATTATTTAAAAATAAATCACATAGTATAACAGACTTTTAAGAATGTATATAGTTTTAAATACTACATTAATGTTAATGGAAAACTAAATACAAATGAGTATGAGATCCCTGAATAAGTCTACTGATACATTTCCAGTTGAATTATGAGTGATGAGTTCAGTTCAGTGTTGCTGTACTGCCATCTACAGCATCTACTTGCAATCTAAAAAAATGTAGCTCTCTCTCTAAGGCACAGGAGTGATATTAATACAAAATGGCTTCATGCAACCCAGAGCCTTTCCAATGTTACAAAAAGTAACTTTTGGTGGTCTTTTAAAAGCTTTTCAATTATGTCACCAGGAGACAATAAAAAAGTTTAAAAGCCATAAAAAACAAGATCTGGGTTTTCAGCTGTTTTAGAATGTTAATTGTGAACACTTTTTTTCCTGAAAATGTCACCAAGCACCAAAAAAATTAACAAAATGTTAAGGATACAATATCATAATATCCTTACTCAAAAATTATTTCTTGACACACAAATGTTTTTAAAGAAACACTCAGTAATAGCTGAGCTCTTCAAAAGAACCAGCTAGTTGCCAGCTCTTCTTCAAGTGAGCACCAACCAGGGGTTAGGACAAAATCAAACCAAGATGTCTCTCTGCCAGGCCTACTGGAGTTTGTTTACTCTTCCTTAAGCTCAGCAGAGTGAGGTGGTGAGATGCTTGGGTTTGAGTGGCAGGTGGATGAGGAGGTGAGGGTGGAAGTGGAGGAGGCGATGGTGGTGGTGGTGGTGCTTTGGGTGCTGAGGTGTGGCGCCCGCAGGAGGCTGGCGCTGAACAGGCCGATGATGCCCAGGTTGAGCAGCACGCTCAGGACCAGGGCGCCCACCGTGCCCAGGAAGGAGGGCATGACCCCTTGGGAGATGAGCCACCCTCGGCGGGACGTCATGTCCGCCAGCACGGCCTCCATCTGGAAGTGGGTGCCCACCACTGCACATATGTGGAACAGCTGGTGACTGTGACCTGGAAGAAGGACAAGAATGGAGAAGTGGATTTATATGGAGGAGGTCAGAACTTTGTTAAATTTCTACACATTTTTTATTGTTTTATTATTTACAGCAAAATAAGAAATAGTTGGAACAATATACATAGCACAATTAAAATGTGACATATTCTTCAGACAAAGAACCTATGCTCAAACCATCTACAGCTGTGATCATCAAAGCTCTTCTTTGTACTTTTTTTGTACACGTGCTTATTTGGAGCATGCTTATGTTAGGAAAGAGATGTTTGCAATGCTCCCAGCAAGTTCAACAGGTTTATCTTTCCAGATAGGATCTTTAACGGCCAGCCACAACTGGCTCAAAAGTATGCGTGCAGGTGACCAAAATTAATTGAAACTTACATTAATTTATTAACGATCAAACTAAATACAAATAAGTGTGAGGTCCCTGAATAAGTCTACTGATACATTTCCAGTTGAATTATGAGTGATGAGTTCAGTTCAATGTTGCTGTACTGCCATCTACAGCATGTAGTTGCAATGAAAAAACACTGCTTCTCTCTGTAAAGCACATTGGGGGGTGATAATAAAACAAAATAGTATCATGAAACCCAACAAAATTAGTTGGAACTTACCAAAGTAGTCGAATCGGCCAGGGGCCAGCCTCTCTGGGAGGTGTGAAGCAAACAGGAAGCAGGTAAGGAATGCGAAGAGAAGGTGGTAGCAGTGGCTGGACAGAGCCTCAGTGTGACTGCAGCCACCTCCAAGGCAAAGCAACAGCTAGGACATACACACACACACACACACACACACACACACACACACACACACACACACACACACATATACAAACACACACACACATAAATACATACACACACATACACATGCACGCACACACACATATGGTTACCTCCACAATGTAGCTACACAATTTTATTTTGAAATACAAATACATCTTATCATATTTAATATAACATGTAAATATGCATTTTAATAATAATAACATTTTATGTTTTGCTATATAGTATATATTACTTACTCTGTAGAACAAAGGAATGTTGTCAAAGAGAAATGGAAACACAAAAGCCCATATGCGTAGGATTTTACTTCTGTGTGGGAACTGCACTTCGAGAAGCCTATAAAAAAAAAGAGGGCAAGAAGTTCACATGGCCTCAATGATCCATTGTTCCGCAGACCCTCATTGTCTCTTTTTCCATACTAGTGGGGACCGGAGGCACTGCAAGGACACTTTTTAGGGCACCGACAGAGAATCAAAGCAAATCTATCTATGTGAGAGAGATTTGTCATTATGTAATTTCTTTTCGCCTCAACATTACAGTAATTAGACCTGATTAACATTAGACCTTAGGAGATAAACCTTAAAATGGGGTGACATTACATAGCCATGCCTGTTTGGGTGTGAATGGGACAAACACAGAGACACTCACAATGACAATCGACATTCTGACATACTTGGGGGGCACAATAAACGTAAACACAAGTGGTTTAGCAACTAACCCAGGTAGGTGGAAACCTTTTTCATACTGGAGCCCTATTAGTAGGCTTTGTTTGACTAAGCCTTCTTCCTGGAACACCCCTTTGCTATACATTAGCATACAATGCTAATGCTGCTTGTTGGTTGGGAGGAGGAAGGAGCCTCACCTGGAGTAGCATGACATGCTGGTGCAGAAGAGTGAGTTGCCAATAGCGATGGGGATGAAATGCTGATGCAGCCAGCTGTTGACCCAGGGGTCGGGCATCACATAAGACGCATAGGTGATGGCACAACCTAAACAACAAATAAATAAGTAAATAACATTAGAATAGATGAACACATTTACACATAATCAATAAACCACTGATATTCATTTGCACTGGTTATAATTTATGTGAGTACTTCGTCACATAAAATGAACTCAATGATCGAAGAAACTCAGGGAACAGGGAAATGAAGGAGGCTTTTCTTGTTACATTTCTGCCAACACGTGCATGGACTTTTTGTAAATTATTTTAGACACAGTAAATTTTTAGTTGTTGCTAAATAGCCTCTGTGACTGGATTACAGGGCACATTTTGGCTGAATGCCTCATTATTACTAATAACAGTGGTTGCAGAGTTCAGTGAACTCATTGTGGGATAACTGTACTAATCTGGCAGAGACCTACTTGCTTGATGTCCCTCACAGGATTAGTTTACACACCTACAGTAGAGCTTGGCTTGGCACACATTAAACATTAAAGCACATATTAGCACTAATCTTCATACAGTGGCCCCCCACCCCAGTTCCAGCGCATTACCCTACTTCATTCCACTGTAATATGCTAGAACTGGGGGTAAATTATGGTGGTACATAATTATGGTGGTGGTTACATAAATGCATATTGGTTTCTAAAAACCAGGTGCAGTGGGTGTTTTTTTTATCAGCTGATATCTTATTCTTCATATCTTATTCTTCAACTCTCATTTGGATGCATCAGTGTAGATGATCTTAACTTCCACCAACATTAAATTCTTCAAGCAACGATGCGAAGTGACCTTTTCCGACACAGATAAAGGCTTCAGTTCTGACCCGTTAGTGATTGTCTTGAGTCACAGATGACTGAACACACCAGCATTTAGCACGGTGTTGGTAGGAGCCTAGGACAGCATGCAAAAACAACCCCAAGTCGGCTGTCTGGCCATTTTCTTTATAACTGATCGCTGCATACACGATTGGGATAATGAGCGCGAACCCACCAGGCCCAACAGGCCCTGGGCCTGAGCTGTGGGGCTAAGCCTACGTGCGTGTGAACAGGAGACAGGAGCACGGAGATCAAAGGAGCCAGCTCCTTGCAGCAAGCGAGGCGAGGCTTCGTGGAGACTCCAGACTCTGCTCTGTGCTGATAGTCCAAACAATGTTCAAAGACGGGCCGGGTTTTTTCGCTCTTTAATCCCCTGAACTTTCCCAGCTTCCTCCTGCTCTGTTGGAGGCAGCGGGCTTCCCCTCTGCTTTGAAGCTGGGGGCCGCAGCACAATACCCTCACTGTTCCCCAGGCACCCCTTCCTTTCTTCTTCTTCTTGCGTGGCGTCTCCATATGTCCCCGTGGCCAGGTCAGCCGTGGTAGTGGTGGAGCGGTGGACAACCAGCACGCACAACCACACACACACATACACACACACACACACACACACACACAGACACACACAGACACACACAGACACACACACACACAGTGGCTGTTGCTTTGCCTTGGAAGTGGCAGCGGCCATAACACACACACATACACACACACACAGACATACACACACACACACACACACACACACAAGGGGTGGCAGTGGCCATAACAGGACTTTGGGTTCCATAGTTAAACCAGAGCATACTTTCCAGAGGCTGGCTTACAATTTCCAAAGCCACAGCTTAACATCTCTCAGCTCTGTGCTCAGAAATATTGCTGCCCATGCAACACCTTTCAAGGTGCGTGGAAACAGTAAATATTATGGTGTTTCAATACAGATCCGCATAGGAGAAAGTGGCCATAATGAATTCAAAACAGTGTGCGGATTTGTATGTAGACTACAGTGCAAGCAAGCAGTTGCAGTTGATCACAATCAAGAGAAGGACAATTCAATTATTACATCAGTGAATAAAGGGACCCCGGAGTTAGACATACCAAAGTATGTGTGTAAGTCTAGTAAGTGTGGCAAACTGTGGCAAGCCAACATGCATGGCACCAGAACAGAAAGTACTGAAATGTGAAAAAGTAAGTGATAACGGTAAATCCAGAGGTGTCAAACCCGGCTTCAGAAATGTAAAAAACCCTGCCGCATATTTGACCCAAATGAGCACACAAATTATCAGACAGGTAGATCGACTAGTGAATTAGTGAAATCGCCTGTGTTAGGTGCACAGGTAGATGGAATACATGGCGGGGACTGACCCCACTGAGTAACACCAAACACAGGTAATGTAGAGGTGATATGATAGAGGCCCCATACCTAAGCTGTAGAGGCTGAGGGCACCGTAGTCAAAGAAGTAGCAGATGTGGCAGGCCTCCGGTGACATGGTGCTGAAGGTGTGGGCGCAGCTGGACGTGAAGGGGTACAGGCAGATGACCAGCATGTAGACCAGCAGGGGCCAGGTGTAGCTGTCTGTCAGGAAACTCAGTGTGGAGCAGAGAATGCTGAACCGCCATAGGAAATACCTGGGAAAAGAGGGGGGGTCGGGGGGTGGGTGGGGTGAGAGGTTATGCAACAGGAAGTGAGTTATTTTAAAATCACAAACAACCACACACACACACCGACACACTAAAGGTTTTTGTTTTTTTTGTTTTTTCAAGAAGAAAGGAAGTGACTGTTCCTCTAATTCATATCAATGGGCCCCCAGAAGAAGTGTGTGGATATGATATTAAGATAAAAGTTTTTTTTTTTCATACTGCACAAGGAGGGCAGACACCAACAATAAGAAGTGGCCTGTGGCCTCTGTTCTCCCTTGTTTTTGATGAGTAAGTTGCTAAAAATGGGGAGATAGTATGGGAGTATGATTGCTTCCATTCAAATACAGTTGTTTTGAACACTTAAAACACACCTTTATAAATAACGTCAAAACCTAATTATAAAAAGTGTTACTGCCCACGTTGGTGCAAATGACATTTACAACTTTTTTACAATTATTACATTACAAACTTCTAGTCAAAGACGATTTCCCATAAATGTATTGCACCCTTATTGACCTAGGGTTTCCAGTGCTTATCAGTCCAACACCCCCAGCAAGGGGAATGTTTACAGACAATTTTAACCATTTTAAAAACTGTTTAAACCTATGCTGAAATCACAGTGAATATCTCACCCAATATGGCAAAGAACTTAACTAGATAGGGACCAACGTTTTAAGTAAGAGCCTACATGTGACTTTGTACTTTAACAATGTGTTTTGCCCCTAACCAATCTTTTAAACTGCTGTGCGTATACTTTCCTCACCTTTCATTTCACCACTACCCCACTGTGTATGAACTGTGCTATATAAATAACCTCCCCATCGCTTACTATACAATAATTACATAGGCTTGCAAGTCATCAAATGCCAATTCTCAAAAAGAGAAAAGGACTTTGCTCAGCATTCTCACATAGTGGCCACAACAACTCTCACCAGGTAGGCAAAAAGTAGGTTAAAACATTACACTAAGGTCATGTCCAAAATGTTCATTAGTTCACTATATAGTTCAGTACATAGGGTGTGAGTTACACTGTTTTTTCCCCTACAGAGTGCACTATACAGGGAAAGAGTGAATATTTTGGATTCGGCCCAAAACTCACGGAGTAGGCAGAAAATGGATGCTAAGACTGCACTAACTCTCACCGAGTAGGCAGGAAGTAGATGCTAATATTGCATTAATTCTGACCAAGTACGCAGTAAGTTGGGTAAAATATTACACTAACTCTCACCAAGTAGGCAGGAAATGGATGCTAATATTGCAGCTGGTCAGGAGGTGCGTTAAGACATTACATTACATTACATGATTACATTACATTCAGCAGACGCTGTTACCCAAAGCGACCTACTAAAGGAAGTTATAAACAAGCTAACAGAAGTGTAGAGGAACACAGAGTAAACAAGGCATAGCAAAGTTAGGGCAGCCTAGGGTTCACATCAGGAGGGAACACACAAGGAAATAGATGTGCCCTCAGTTAGTTTCCCGAAGCAGGGACACTTCAGACACACACTACCGCACCCCAAACACAGACAGACAGACACACACACACACACACACACACACACACACACACACAAAGGCACTCAGTTTACACTAACTCTCACCACGTAGGCAGGAAATGGATGCTAATATTGCACTTATTCTCACCATGTAGGCAGGAAGTGGGTCCAGATATTGACCGTCTCATTGGTCATCTGGAAGCTGCTAAGGATGCAATCCAGGGCGGAGCTTCTCGGGTGCCGGTAACCGGAAATGATGCCATCCTCCCTGAACACCTGTGTGCAATGCATTTTGGGACACAGACATTTATATTTACCACGTATGTACCAGGTCAGCAGTGAGGCAGTGGTGGTGGCTGTAATTATTGTAGTCTTATGGTGGTAATTGAGCATTTATTTGGCAGTTTTGTCCTGCAAGAACAAGTCGTTTGAGAAATAGACTAATCGTGGTGAGACAAGACGTGAAATCGAGGTTGAAGGGACATTGTACTGCAAGGCCAAGAGCCTTAGCCAGTTGCCCCAGTTTTGCCAAGTCTGCAATTTTTACTGAGACATGCAGTTTTTGCAAAGAGTGGCCTATAAGCGGATTTGTTGCAACAGTAATTTAAATCCACACAAATCTAAAGTACAACTTTAGACTTCCAAAACTATTGTTTATTCAACAACAATGTACTGCGCTGGATAATAAACTAACTCTTGGCTTGATGGTGAAGTGTACAGTTATTCTCAGACACTTTTCCACAAAAGTGTTTAACATTAGCAATAACGTGTTAAAAGAAACACACCAGACCTGTTAGGTAAGAAACGGTTGCAAACAAATGACACTAAAAGACATGTACAGCACAGCTGTAGACAGCATGGCAATCACACACACACACACACACACACACACACACACACACACACACACACACATTCTCTTTCAGTTTCTCCTCTGAAGTACAAACAGTAGAGCACCATAGGCAAACAAATCATGAAACTATGTTGCCAGTGCAATAAACCTGTAAAACCTGCATTCTCCTAAGGCTGGATATATAGCGCACTGCATGCTTGCACTCTTTATCTCAAGTCAGTTTTGCTTTAAGGCACATTCACAACTGTAACTATCACAACAGTGATAACTACAATTATATAACCATTGAGTGTCCACACTGAAGAACAATATTTTAATGGCAAGAATTCAACATGGGGGTACACAACTAAGTAAAGTTTTGAAAATGCTATTGAATTCCCATTGTCTACAGCGCTTTGATCATTCATCAAATCACTCTGAAGGTGTGAGGTGTGAACTCTGCTGTTCACTTAAGTTAGAATGATTTATAAAAACACCTCATTTATAGTTGTTGTTGTTGTTATACTGTAGCTCTTGGTAAGAACGCCCCCCCTTCTTTCCCTCTCTTCTATGTCGTCTATCTATTTAGTGTAAAATTACAGCGCACGGTTCTAATTTAGTCAAAGACAAATTACCATTTTGTGCCCGCCTATACTGCCTGTGATGCTACATTGAATTTCACGTTCAAGTCAGTCTGGCCAATCTTCCTATTCTGGGCTGTTTCTTTGGCTGCAAAAACGGGCACCAATGAAAAACGAACGCTACATATTCGACATCGGTATCAGTGGTCTGATTGGTTGTAGCTCTGTCCAGTAGTACACAGAGGCCATTTGAAACATGCCTGTTGATCCCGCCTCTGAGAACTTCCTGTCTATGGGAGGTTTACCAGACCAAGCTCCTACGAGTCTACGAGCTTGGTGCGGCAGCCAGGCTAAATGTTTATCTGATTTCATCTCTTTTCATCACCCACCTTGGGCACCTGGTGCATGTCGAAGAGCTGCGGGAGCCTGATGCTGAGCATGTCCGTGGGCAGCCGGAAAGCCCCTCGGCCCCTCTGGCAGGCGTCCTGCAGCCACTCCCGGCCCCCCCGGCACAGCACGCACCACACGGGGCAGTCAAAGCCCGCCGCCGCCGCCTCCTGCCCCTCCAGGCCGCCCGCCTCCCATATCGCACCGCCGAGACGCCAGCTCCAGGCCTGGGGCACACGGGCCCCCCGCCAGATGGGAAACACTGCAGGAGGAGAGGAAGAGAGGAGAGAGGAGGAGAGCAGCGGAAAGAGGAGAGGAAAGAAGAGGGGAGGAAAGTATAGAAAAGAGGAGAGGAGAGGGGAGGGGAGAGTAGAGGAGAGGAGAGCAGAAAAGAGCAAAACAGAGGACAGTAAGGGAAGGGAGAGGGGAAGAGAGGAGAAGAGAGCAGAAGAGAGCAAAACAGATTAGAGTAGAGGAATTGAGGGGAGGAGAGGAGAGCAGAGGAAAGGAGAGGAGAGAAGAGGAGCAGAAAGGGCAGAGTAGGAGGGTAGAAGAGAGGTGAAGAAGGGAAGGGAGAGGGGAAGAGAGGAGAGGAGAGGAGAGCAGAAGAGAGCAAAAGAGAAGACAGGAGAGGAATGGAGGGGAGTGGAGAAAAAAGGGGGATGAGGAGTGGAGAGGAGAGGAGACACAATGTTCACAAGTTGAGCAATAGTCATTTCAAAGCCGCCATTCTGGCACTCAGTGCCCAGTGTGAGCCAGGCTCTGCTCTGCTCTTTCAATGCTGACTAGCTGACTTTTTAGGCTACTTGGGGACACTTTTAGACATCCGCTCATAAAGAATAGGCTACTCAGTGGCACATTTAGACATCTCTTTACTCTACTTAAGGGCACTTTTGGATGTCTGCTCAAAAAGACCCAGAGGACTAATATTAGGTGATGACTCTTCAATTCTTCAAAGTCCTAACATGCATCAACAATTTATCTTCAAACATTTGGTGCTGTTCTCTCTCTCAGGGGCAGTTGAACTTTTCCTGTTCCCTTAACCGCATGGTACTTTTACCCCCAACAGTTAAATTATTGATGTTGGTGTAAGGTCATAGTCAGAGGCACATGTTATGTTTATATGCTCCCCATGTTAAGTCCTAAATATTTTTGCATGGCTGCATGTAGCCTGTAACTTCAGTGCAAGTTTATCTGCTTGCATGGTGAGAGAGAGTCAAATGATGTTATGCAAAGTTACAGGCTATCCAGAGAGAGAGGAGAGGCCAGTCAACCCAACAACACCATTCACAGACCTGACATTTGTTGCGGCCGGCTTATCTCATATCCCCTTTCCCCTCCCCAACTAAGTGACCGTCATTCATCAGCCTTGACAAATAAATAATACTTTCACCACTCATCACCATCACCAGCCCCAGCCCCAAACCCTAGCCCCATCCCCAGCCCCAGCCCCTCCAGACCTTGAGTCAGAGGGAGACAGTGGCGTGCATTGTTGTGGCTGCAGTGGGCTGTGGAAAACAAAGGCCGCTAGTGGCCGATGCATTCTGCGCCCACCATGTACCATGTCGAGAGCACTGTGAAGGGGGCTATCTGTGTGATTCGCAGCAAGTATGCAGTTTTTTTGTTCCCCGCAGACCACTCGGCTTGTCTGAGGACGCCTCTGCTTGTCATCGCCGGCCCATAGTTGTTATAAAAAAAACCAAACCTCCATTTTATAGTTGATGGTGCTAACATAAGTGGAAGATGGTTAGGCTAATTGTTTTCAAGTTAGAACATCACTTCCCCGCCTTAATCTGTTTCTGCCATTCCCCTCTTTATCCTGACTGATCTAGTAACGGGTTTAATTACAGTACATCCAACCAGTTAAACCGCATTAGATAACAGAGACGGCTGCATCTTGCAGCATTAGTGAAAGTGAAACTAAATACCACTCTATCTATCTATCTATCTATCTATCTATCTATCTATCTATCTATCTATCTATCTATCTATCTATCACAAGTACTTCTGTAACAACACAGTTCACATAGCTCAGAACTGCAAGAACATGTTTGTGGTACTGTACTTCTGTGGTAGAACAACACATGAGCTGTTCCATTCTCGATCATGGAGGCATGTATAGGCATGTTGAGGAACATGACTCATGTTTTACACTGGGAACAGGACGTTTCCCACGACTGAACACCCACCTAATACTGTTCTGTGCAAAAGGGTTGGAGGATAGGTTTGCACAACATCAGTACAACGTTTATCAGTAACTTCTGACCTTCCCTTTCACTGTTGTCAGTGATATTATTAGGAGTCCTAATTTTGTTCTAACAATGGGGCTGATGAAGAGGGGTAAGATATATCTACAATCCAACACACACACACACACACACACACACATGAGGAGCGTCACACTACATGTGAATCCAGCTGTGGCCCATTTTCCTGTTTACTGGCACAGAGTGTGCTTTGTGAAGGGCAGAAGAGACAACGGGGCATAGGGGTGACAGTTACACACTGTGCCATATGAAAATGAGCAGCAAGGCCACACACACACACACACACACACACGGACACACACACACGGACACACACACACACACATGGGCACACACACACACAAGCACACACACACACACACACAGACTGGAATGTCAGTGGGGCCCTGTCTGCACACAAAGTAGATGCAAATGCTGGACAATGGCCCACGTCTCCTAGACATTCTTGCGTGTTAGCACACTCACTACAGAGGAGACGGTGAGGTTGCAGCTAAGCCTAGGAATGTGGGAGAGACAGAGGGAGAGAGAGAGAGAGAGAGCATATGACTCCCATTAACACCTTAGTGGCCAGGACTGAGGACCCTATATGCTGAGGTAAGGGCCCTATTTGAATGAACAGGTAAATACGAGTCCAACACGATAGTATAGGGAAACAATGGGGGCATTTGAATATCACCCACTCACACTTTTTATAGAACAGGTCTGTGGCATGTGGTCGGAGGTGTGTGTGACAGCTGTTGCCAGGATATTTTTTTTCCAGTAAATCTTGGAAAGTGTGGGGGATAGTGTAACATTTAACCTGCAGGCATGGTGCTTATCAGTATGGCGTTGGTGTGTGGTTCAATAAAGGACGACAGAGGTGAGATGGTTTACTCAAGCCATGGTAACTAGATAAGAAGATAGGATAAGGGCAACACCTTTAGCCATGCTACCCAAACGGCACACACACACACACACACACACACACACACACACACACACACACACACACACATACCAGGGCTTAATGTATCCATACCAGTATGAGGGTGCTCAAAAAGGGTAACTACATAAGAGAGTACAATAGGGCAACATCTTCAGTAATGCCACACAACTGCAGGTGCTCTATCTCTCTCACACACACACACACACACACACACACACACACACACACACACACACACACACACACACAGCAGGGCATGATGTATCCATACACTCTTGAGGGTGTTCAAATAGCAGACCTCACATCTGAAACATATCACATAAAGGCATCTGCGGGACACAGATATGCGTATGATAAACATGCTGAGACTTTTAAATCAGGTAGAAAAACCTGCGGGTTAGTTAAATATTATTCTGCTCACTGTGTGTGTGTGTGTGTGTGTGTGTGTGTGTGTGTGTGTGTGTGTGTGTGTGTGTGTGTGTGTGTGTGTGTGTGTGCAGGGCACGCTGCCTTCTGCACGGAAGACCAATCAGCGTGATAAAGTATTACAGAAAGAGTTCACGCACAAGAGGAATTCTTCTGTGTTTGACTGCCTTTACACTATCAGCCCTGACACCAGAAACGAAGGTGTCAAGTAGGCTACATTCCTCTCACAGACGAGTATATTTGCATGTGGCTTTCCGGCATTTTCCGGTTTATTCAGTGCCATAGTGGTAAAGAGGGAGGTGGGCAAATAGGCCTTTGCATAGTGGGTAAAAAAAGGTGAGTAGGCCTAAACCTTGCATAACTTTAAATATCAGTAGTCATAAAAAAGGCAAGTAGCCTAAATGATGTTTTGTAATTTACAAAGGAGAGTAAACTTTTGTTTATGTGCTTTAACTCGACACTACACGACTAATTTCATTGCTTTTGTTTGGTGTCCATCATCAACGAGCAGGCATGGCAGAGGGCTGTCAAACAGTGCCGCACCCAGGGAGAAAGAAGTGGAAAACTACTTGGGACGTCTCGTGCTTCTGCACGGGCTGCAGTTTGTCTCTAGGCTCTAGACCATGGAAAAACACGACTCAGAGTCCGCAGAGTAACTTTATCTGTAATATTTTTCTAAAAGTTTGGACGAACCAGTGGCGATTTTTTTCAAAACAACCTCTCACTGCCATCATCACCGTCGCCATGGTGCACGGACACAAATATAATTTGGACTCATTACAGGCCGAACAGAGCCTCCTGTCCTCCTCCTCGTCCTCCACCTACGACAACTGGAAAACATGCTCGCCGGAAAAGGCCACTCCCCCTCCCCTTCACTTCGAAAATGCACTCATCATCATGGGACATGATATCCCTTCAGATGAATAGCCCCCATTCTTATACCTACGGGCCAGTGGAAAACTCAACAGGTTGGGGTGCTTGAATGGCTGCCATTTTTTTCTTTCTTTGTGAGGCTAAAGTAATAGAGTCTCATGACAATCAGTTCCCTAATTGCTCATAACACGAGGCTCCTTTACAATGGGCCCAGGGTTTATTGTTTTTTTTTTTTTTTTTGAGTCCTGACGCGTGTTATGGCAGTTTCAAAATTTAATTTAACCTATCTATTCAAATTCAATAGCTGTGGGTCTGGTAT
The DNA here is from genome assembly GCA_030347295.1 of Setipinna tenuifilis. Lineage (NCBI taxonomy): Eukaryota > Metazoa > Chordata > Actinopteri > Clupeiformes > Engraulidae > Setipinna > Setipinna tenuifilis. Next base: position 19,624,677 of record CM059277.1, read on the forward strand.
TCTCCTCAGGCCAATGACTTGTTTGTATCAGCTCACAAATGTGAACTACCACAGCTCATTCTTACTCTGCACTACACTACACCTCCACGCCACCACTCTATGCTCCCTACTCTACTTTGTATTGATCTATTTGTGTTACATTATACGTCTATCTATCTCTAATCTAAAAGAATATACCCTTTTCTGATGTGTAGTCTTCTTGCTTTAAGGTGGATGCCAGCCACACAGCAGGTGTTGTCAGCAATGCGGAGTGCCGAGTAAGCAGAGCTTGAGTCTGCTCCATTCCACGGCACCTTGAACATGCCCTCACTTACTTTCACACACAAGTGCAGCTCACACGTCTGCCTGGCAGATTCCATTAATACGTCAATACATGACCATGCAAAAACGTGCTGCCCAGAAGGACAAAAACAATATGACCTCAGTTGTTGGTTAATGTTCATTGTTTCCATACACATGTAAAAAGTTTTACTTGATAGGTGTTGATAAACTTCTAATAAACTCACGTGTTATCTGTAGTGAAAGTTTAGTGCAAAATTATATTCAAACCAAACTAGGTCGTATTTGTTTTGATTTGTATATTGTGCCTGAAGCAACTTCCTGTTTTTCAGCAAGGGTCTCTAAGTCAGGGAACTATGCAGCAATACAAGAAACTATGCAACTTGACAAGTCTCTTTGAGACAAAAACTCAAAACAATAATTTTGATATAAACCAAGGAAATGGATGTGATCTCAAAAAATGTCAACAATGTTCCCAATGCTATCCATCCTCTCCTGGATCCTGCAGGAATGGAACATTGCACAGGCAATCTTGATATTTAGGAACTCATAATTATTTCAAGACAAAATAAAGAGAAACCAATATGCTGTACTAGAACTGTGTGAACTAAGTTTCTGACTTTCCATTAAGTGTCAAACTAAAGAGCGATAAACAAGGCAAAACAAGCTGCTGGCATGTAATGTAAACTTCTGTTTGAAAAAACTGTAGACTACCTGTTCAGCCAAATATTTCCATTTAAAAGGTTAACTCACTTTATATATTTTATATTTTTTGTCAGTGAAGTTAACACAACACCAGCTAGGTATGTAATGTTGATGAGGGTTGATTAAGCAAAGCAACTAGTAAAGCATGTCTACATTTCCTGGAAGTGGAGATGCCATGATCCTTGTCCTTCTAACAATAAATCAGACTGACTAATAAAACAATGACTAATGCTTTAGTGGTATATTGAAGAGAGCAAAAAATAGTTTTGTCTCCATCTATGTGTCTCCTTTGATTGATCACATGCACGGTGGTATAAATTCCTTCGTATGTCTGTAAATTAATCTCATGCATTCCATTGAGGCTAAACTACACAACACAATAACTATCTAACTTTTCAAACAGGATCTTGGTGTAGCGGAGACACAGTAGGAAAGCAAAAACGCTACAAAGACAATCTAAAAAAAACATTGTTAAAAAGCAGCGGTTTAAAATCGCGAGTTAATTTCCTGCTAATTTCCGCTGCTTAGAAGACAATAGTTCAACATATCAGTCCAACTACATTACATCCGATGCACTGAAACCTACCCGTCAGAGCAACTACATCTGGAAATACGCACAAAGTTCAAAAGGTGCCTCAGTCACATGTATAAGTTAACTAACAAGTCACAGTAGCAAGATGATACATGGAAGTTTACGTGATCAAAAATCCTCCATAGGCATAGTCTAGTAGTTATAGGAGAAAATAGCTGACAATACATACAGTGGTCAGAGACTTTCTTCATTTTTCCTGGAAGTCCTCATGAGAGCAGACATGCTGAGAAGAGAGATGGGCTGGTGGGGATGGTGTGTGCCAGAATAAACTGGAGGGCTTGTCCCTTCAGCCCTTAGGGCCAGCCCTTCCAGTACAGTGTGTGTGGTGGTGGCTCGCGGAACGCTGAGGCAATCCCCCAGCACTGCTCACGTGGACTGCTACCGCCCCAATAACAAGAGCCATGTGTGCGCGCCGCGGCTGTAGGAGGTCTATATGTCCAAGAACGTTCCTCAGCCCACAAATGTTTATTTATTGAAACGCAGAAGGATGTTTGTACAAGACAGTGCCTTAAAGGTCGCTATTTTTTCATATATGATTGCAGTATTTGTAGTTGCTCTTTTCCTCTGCCAACATTAAAGCAATTTACAGATAATATAATAATATAATAGGCTGTCATAATTACATTAAGAGAGAGAGAAAAAAAGGAATAATGGAAAATAAGAAACAATGACTACCATAGGAATAAGAAATGAACAATGGACTACCATACGCTGTAACGTTAGGGTTGCTAAATGTAATGTTACCAAAGTCAGGAATCTTCTTCAACAAAACGCTATCTATTCCGTCTTTTCAAAACAAAACCAGTAAAGATCATCTCTCACCATGACAACATGGCAGGCTATCAATACTTCTAAATTCAGTTTACTTTACACTTCCTCCTTCATCAAGACACAAAGTCGCACATCCCAGAATTGTTTTGGTTGACTGATGCGCGGAGTCCATGCATAGTTTCGTAAGACGGCAGAGGAAAACAAAAGAACACGTGATTTGTAACCAAATGACAACAGCTCGAAGCGCTTACCTTTCAGCTTTATGATGCCTTGGAAATCATCCGCGCTCTTCGTTCCTGAACAACGCGCGGAATCGATTCCAATGGCCAGGATTTAGTTGTAAATCATTGTGCAACAAAAAATATAAATCACTTGAAATTATCAACGTACAGCAAGCTACTTTCTTTATCTATCGCATTCTTCCTCTCTTGCGAGTAAAAGTGTAGACCACAAGTCTAAATCCCACCCTCTGAACACGACTTTTTCATTGGACAGGGACAAGAAAGGAACGTTGTTTTCAGAAGTCAGGAGACTGTCAGAGAAAAATAGATCAACTTGGCAACCCCTACATCGCATGATTTTTCCACATATATTTAGGAAGGATGCTTGCTTTCTCCATCTATGTTGCGCAAACCCACCACAGCGTACGCTATTTACAACGAACGGTCTTTCCCCTGTTATCACGTAATGACTCAAACATTCCGATTTTCTTATTTAATTTCAACATAGCTTGAGTCTGATGGACAACACTCGATTCTACTGACAGCAAGTTCGTTGCCAGCGGCCAATTCCCTTAAAACTTTTTGTACCCAACAAGAAATTAATACATTTCGCTTTGCTCTGTAGCAACGGTAAACCGTCGTTGAATGAGCACAATTTTTTTGCCCGACTACCTTCCCAGGCGTACAAACTTGCTGATGGTTCAGTGGGCCACGGGACCAAGAGTGTGTGAGAGAAATGTCCCCAAACGAGGGACAGCACTCGGCCATGTTTCAAAGCGAGAGGCACAATGCGCCAAGGCACTGACTAAACTTCGTGCCAAGATGAGATCTGGGCATAGAGCCGAGGCCAGACGGTGCACTGGGCCTAGAGTGGCAGTTAGATGGTGAATGAGGACACAGAGACCCAGTTACTAACACGGATGGGGCACCCCCATTAAAAGTAGAAGGCTGATCGAGCATGGACAATTTAGGTCAGGGAATTAAAAAAAGTGATTTGAAGGTCCTTATATTTAGAAATTATATTTAAGATATTGTATTTCTGACCCCTAAACGTGTATTTTATTTAATCAAAGTAAACCCTGACTGATGGGGAGTACTGAATATTTTAATGCAAGCCTACTGAAGATGGCAATGGTACATGCTTCAAAGGCCTTCAGTTGACAAATAGGCCTAGAATACTTAACATTACACTATTCCCTTGAGAACTGTAGTCTGTTGCATAATTCCTGTACGTCTCTGCATATGTCAGTCAAAAATCTGACCAACCATGTCACATTACCGTAAAAGCACATTTACAGCTGAACACATGTATTAAAAAACACACTGAAATGGAGTCTTGTTTTTTTTATTGTTGAATGCATGAACTCACACATACATTTGTTTTCCTTTTGCACTGTGCATGGCGGGAATGATGTTGGGTACTGTTGTGGTTGCGGATGGAGGAAAACTGGTGCTGGAAATTTCACTGTTTAGTAGATCTTCTAGGAACTGAAACAGGGAGGTGGGGTGGGGTGGGGTGGTGATGGTGGTGGTGGTAGATGTAGTTGTTCTTGGAATCGAACACAACCTTCTCCACACCTCTAAGGGGGGGGGGGGGGGGTGTTGATGATGATGATGATGATGATGGATGATGATAATGGGAAAAGGGGTTGATACGAGCTAGTACCTCTGCGGTGACCACTCCCACGCGAGCATGAAACCGACACAATCACAACACCGTTTCTGGAGACGTGACCTGAGTCAGCCTCCCCGACCTTCCCGGTCGAACCCTTCCCCGGTACTGTGTGTTCGGCACAGTTTACAAAGGCTCAAAAAATAAAGAAAGACAAGACACAGAAAACGGTACAACATACAAAAATAAAATCGCATAAAACCAACCATCTTTGTATTTTTTTTTTGTTTGATTTTCTTGATTTTTTTGTCCTTACATAACCCTTTTTTTCTCTCTATACATACATAACTGAATACATTAGGTCACTGGTCACAAAATAGTACACAGCAAAACAAAAAAACAAACAAACAAAAAAAAAGCCACAAGGAAAAAAAAAAAAGTATCCCGACAGACGTGCAAATCCTTCCACCTTGACCGCCCCCGTCTCGGGGTGAGTCCTACAGGTGGCTAAAGGAACCATGTGGTTCCCTTAAAGGAACCATGCTTTGGCACGAGGGCCAGGTTCCAGAACTTTCCTGTGTGAGCGTTAGGAACTCTGGTGGCTTGTAGCTACGCTGCTGCAGTTGCAGTCATGCTCGCCCTCACCACCTGCCCTCACCGCCTAACAACACAGGCGTGGCTGGCTGGAGCTTGACTGTAAAAAAGCAAGCCCAAATCAGCCCCCCAAAGCTTCCTAAACTTGTAGAAGGAATTAAAAAAAAACAAAAAAACAAAACCAAACTTTGCGCTCTATATATATATTTAGATATTGGTAAATCACGTCTTCCTCCTCGGGTTGTGTATATGCTTTGTGTATGTGTGTACGTCTCTCTCTCTCAGTGAGTTGGTAGGCTCTTACCTCTTCAAACAAGACCTGGTTGGGTACTACACGTGTGAAACCAGGGGCACTTTATGTCTGAACGGCCTTCCCCTCAAAGAAAACAGGAAAGAAAAAAAAAAACCCTCTCCTTACTCCGCATGAAGGAGGCACCTCTTTCTCTGGGTAAGAGAAGGGGCGAGGGATCTGCATTTGTTTTCTTTTGTTTTTTTTTCTCATTTGCTCTTAACAATTCTTTTTTGTGTTTATTTTTAAAGAAATAAAAAGAAATCCTTTCTCTGGTTCCCCCTATTCCTGTGCTCTGCCTTTATAAACACATACACAGCAGCCTCAGGCCTGCTGTCATCTCTATTTCTCCCTTTCCAACTGGTTTGACTTCATGTTTTTGCTTGTTGTCTCGGAGAAGCAGATACAGACGGTAGAGTGGATGAGGACAGAGAGAGAGAGAGAAAGAGAGATAGAGAGAGAGAGATAGAGAGAGAAATAGAACGAGAGAGAGAGAGAGAGAGAGAGAGGGAGTGGATGTGTGAAATCAGCCGAAGTAGCCACGCGGCAGACTTTCCCTCAGCCCATCTCTTTCCACTGGCGGTAGAACTCCACCACGTTCTTCAGCTCCATGCCCGCCGCTGCCACTGCTGCCATGGCAGCCTGTCGCCAGGGGCAACGACAAACACACACACACACAAACACACACACACACACACACACACAAAACAGAGAAACATACACACAGACACGAAAATGAATTAGTATTCACAATATACAGTGTAAAAAAAAACAACCCAACTCAACATGAAGCTCCAACTCAGCGACAGTCGCACCGTCGTTTGTGCACAGACTTCATATTAAAAAACAGGGCTGAAACCTCAAGGGAGGGAGCCTAAAAATACAGCCATCTCCATGCAGCTGGTCATAACAGTGGACGGACACTGGCAGGCAAGAGGGCCTGATGTCAGACAGGGAGACAGGGAAAGAGGGGGGGGGGGGTTGCATAATGGAGGAGGTGTAATGAGTCTGTGTCCTGAATTAGATCAGTGCTGCTAGGGGAAGATAACAGAAGGCTGAGGAGGAGATGATGATGATGCAGAAACGTGGGCTCATTTGAAAACTGGGCCCTATATTGAACTGGGGTCAAGGGGATTAAGTACGGTAACTAACCAAGATAAGTTAACTGAGGATGAGTGGAAAACTACCCTAGTAGTGTCTCTCTCTTGGCTTCATTCTACTAGCACAGTGTTTCTCAAAGTTTTTCAGACCAAAGACCACTTCCTAGCCTTACAAAAAAACCTTAAGGACCACTCCTCCCCATCTAAGACTAACATGGCTATGTAAATGCATGAATTGGTGCAGCAACTAGGAAATGGCAGATGATGGAAGATAATATACATGTCGTTTAAACGCACGGTGCTTAGCACAGGTAGCTTAAAGGGGAACTTCCATCGTTATTTTTATTCATATTTCTGTGTCGCCACTATGGTTGAATGCATTGTGCGTCATTTCTGTGAAAAATTATGTCCTAGATCTCTTGTTTGACGCTGTTTTCTGTAAGCTATAACAGGTCTAGTGGTTGAACGACTGGTTTTTCCGGTGTGCCTCGTGAATATCCATGATGTGTCAATAAGGCACTTCAGATTGGGCAAATTCGCTGTCTTTTGCTCACCTAGCTTCTGTCCACCAATCCTTTGGGATGTGGGCTTGCCATACATGGCTCTGGGCGGGGCTTACGACCTAGTGACGTAGATAGGTTTAGCATGCTCTGATCTGCTCGTTTTGGTTAGCTCGACCCTTCAATGACCAGTAAAACCATGAGGGTCGAATTTCACGTCTTGGAATGCTGCGTGCATATACTGCTTGTTGTGACCCACCACATTGTAAATAGAGCTACTAAAAGTGTTTTTGTTTTTGTCGGAAGGACCCCTTTAAGAAATGTGAAAAAGTAAATAAATTAACACAACTGCTCGCAGACCACTTGGGATTTCTTGTGGACCACCAGTGGTCCACGGACCATACTTTGAGAAACACTATACTAGCAGAACAAAGCCACAGGGCTCTGTTACAAGGCTGCCACTTGCTCTGCTCTACAGCAGCTTTTTGGAATATCATCGGAACTTTTTTAAACAAATCAAAGTTATATTCTTATGTGTAACTCGAGTCAATTTTTTTCGTACATCAGAGCTGTTTGTGATGTTTGCTTTTTTGGCATGCGGTAACAAGCCACCAATACCACTGCAACCGATCTAGCCATCAATGGTCCCCTGAAATGAAGCTATGGCCAATTTTGCGTCATCACTTGGGCTTTTAGAGAAACAGAACCGCATCGTGTTTCAGATAAGAAATCGTTTCAGCTGAGAAGGATCAAAACACCAGTCCTGGTATTTACGTTTCCTGCAAAGTCTAGTACATTGATTTAATTCTAGTGTTCAAGTTGTATTCTAAAATTAGTTCTCAAGTCTCTGTTTTCACATTCAGGGTAGATAAACATGTTGTGACAGACAATAAGAACAGTAGCATATCTTTGGTGCCATCAAAAAAATAAATAATAATAATTACAATAATTGCATCAGTCATGAGTGCAGTTTTCTCCTTGACATATGTTAAGATGTAAAGGGATAAACTCCTTCTACAAACTGCATACGAAGGCATAAATGACAACATAAAACTAACTTACAGTAGCTTGCACTTTCTCATGAAGAATACAATACAATTATTGTGGAGAAGGTAAAGAGAGCATACTTGGTACTGATACGGTTACAAATGTGTAATTCAATACTAATTTTTACTATCGATTTGTAACCGAGTATTGGTGAGATTTTTATTTGGATATCTCTATTATGTAAATACAGATAGCTGGACTTTGACCAAGAGACACTGACTTAAGCAAAGGTGGTCTGCTGATCGATAAACCAATAGATACCTGTATTACATTAAAGTAAGCAAATTACGGAATGCAAAAAGATGAAACAGTCCTGAATAAAACGCAGTGTCAGTCCACCAGAGATGCATTAATAACAATGTGAATGAAAGCGCTGATAATGCAAGAGATAGTTACAAATGATTGCTGGAGAGGATGAGACCATGGCTGGGTTATCATACCGATGCAATCAAATAAATTGAGAGAGTCTGTGATCATGAAACAAGTGCACACATGTACACACACATTAAATCCTAATATAAATACAATTTAGAGCCTGAATTTCAATTGTACATATCAGGACGACCCCTCTTACTTTTGACATCTCTTAGGGTTTTGTCCCTGATTAAATGAATGTAAGCTTGTTAGTCTCTCTGTGTGTATTAGAGAAAGAGAGAAAGAGAGAGAGAGAGAGAGCGCGCGAGAGAGAGAGAGCGCGCAAGAGAGAGAGAGCGCGCAAGAGAGAGAGAGAGAGAGAGAGAGAGAGAGAGAGAGAGAGAGAGAGAGAGAGAGAGAGAGAGAGAGATCGCTTACCTTCATGGGTCCAGAGCGAGCAGACAGTTCGGGAATAGAGTGACCAGTAAGGATGGTCACCATGCCGACCGTGTCCTCGTCTCCGTTGCTCTGCGATCCCGTCAGCTGACGACAGCTGTCCACCATCTTATACAGCTGCCTGGGGTTCAAACAACACAGCAGCAAGTTCAACGCCTCAGTCAAACAACTACAGACAGGAGTAGATCCACCACACTTCTGTGTACATCTAAAGCGATGAGGGACAGTCTTAATAATCAAAGTAACAAAAATCGGGGCAACACAGCTGTAAGCGCAACATAAATTTTAAGTAAGGTGCACAGCAAAAAAAGGGAGTAACCTTTCAATGCTACCGCATATTCATCAGAGCCCTTACTTAAATTACACTTACATCGGCGTTGCTCTGGTTTTTGTTACTTTTATTATCAAACAACTACTGATTAAGACTCATAGATACCAAGCTAACTTACAGCTTGCCCCTTGGCACTCTGAAAACCTACCAGAACCTAGAATAGTCTTTATTCTCATTGAACAGTCACCTACACAACAAAATGGCACTACTGTGACTTACGTGCATCTAAAGTTCTACCATGCTCATTGCTTGAGATTAAGTCAGCGTGTGCTAGTCGCATACATCATAATTTTGCGATGCAGTACTCTGATCCAACTGTTTTTACACTTCCATGCATATTCATTTATGCACTACCTGATACTTTAGTAAATATACTGAACACCTGCTTTTTAAATATTTTAATTCTAGGTTCGACAGTGGATAACAGAGCAGCAAATATTTGTGCTTGATAATTTTTCCTATTTTTTTTTGTCAAAGGTAAAGAAGTGCTTTGCTGTAAACTGCAAAAAACATATCCTATGTATCTAGGTAACAGCCTTTTCAGACATAAAAGCCTTGCCCTGTCCCAAGTCTGCAAAGTCATGTGCAAATAGAAACAGCTGTTTAACACTATGCAACTCCAAGGAAGTTTTAGGGCCTACTAACATTGAGACAAAATGGCCCTATGGTACAAAATGACTCTGAGGCCGTGAGCACACAAAGCAGAGAGGTCTCACCAGGCCTCAGGGTCCTGCCGCTTAAGCTTGTCCCGCTCAAAAGTCCTTCCTGACTCCTTCTGACAGCGGATATACCTGCAGGGTGAGGAAATATGGCACAAGTGTTTAGAAGACTGACCAAAAACAAAAATGAAGATTGCACTTCCTGTGAAGTACTAAGAAACGTTTAATAACTGAAAGATAAAGAATCATTGAAGTAAAAAACATATGATATGCTGCTGCTGTCATCTTGACACTTACAGAGCTGTTTAGGGTCTTTGTGTAATAAAGCTGAAACAGCAGGTTTAGCAATACCATACCAGAAAGAGCATTCATGGGCATTCTAGAACATTCTGTGGTTTAGCAGGGCTGCGCATTTACTCTAGCTATCTGTGACAACATTTGTCTTGGATATCTAGCCCTTTAATGTAACGTATGTCAATACACTTTCAGGAAAAGTGCAATCTTGAGAAAACATAAGTGCAAACTTAAAGGGCTATAAAAAACTTTTACTTTCCTTGCTTATTAACTCATGTTAAAACTTAAGAAAATAAATAATTGTTTTATGAGGAACAATTGAATTAATAATAGATGTCTATGATGTATATTTGTCCTGCTCTACCACTGAAAACTGTTTAAACAATTATTTAGCCAATATAATGGTCAAGTCATTTTTACATGTCATTAGAAGACTCACTTGCAGAACGAACCAGAGAAACTTGCAGTGAACAGACAAATGAACAAACGAACTAACAAATGAACTAACGAACAAACAAATGAACAAACTAACGGACAAATGAACTAACGAACGAACAAATAAACAAACTAACGAAGTAACAAACTAACTAACGTACAAACAAACTAACTAATTAACCCCATGAGGCAAACTAGAGTTAAGTGCTTTACTCATGGGCACAATGGTGGCACACCTCAAGATCAAACTTGCAACCATCTGATGGCTGACCGATGACTGACCAGACCTCTACCAACCCCAACAGTGATTATACATATATTATATATAGTATGCACTGCAAACCCAGACATGCATGCTATTTTCATCATGAGAAAGAGGCCCCCAAAGCAGAGTGCTCCTCCACCACTGTGGAAACAAAACAGAGGAGGTCATCCAACAGTCAGACGAGCTGTGAGAATGAAACCGCACCTATTCCCCTTGCGAAACTCAGATTCCAGGAAACGGATTCCATCTCTCGCTCCGGGATTCTCCTTCTTCAGCATGTCCAGCCCATCAATCACTACACACACACACACACACACACACACACACAATTACAAACCAAAATAATGTGCACTTCAAGAACATGTTGTGCAATGTCTAACTAGACGATTACGAAATGCGCTCAATGAATGTCGGGCTTAGAAGAAGGAAGAAAAAAATTACATCACTTCATTGTTTATTGTGCTGCTTGAGACATGTGCACACAACAGCAGCCTGTGAATAAATCATTCTCATTGGGAAACCGCTAAAACCCAATGGTGTCCAATTGGCTAAAAAGTGTGTATATTCAGGTGGAATCCAACACAAGTTGTGATGGTGACTTAACTAAATTTCGAAGAAGGCTGAAATGGGGACCAAGTAACACTAGACATGAGCCAGTACATTCAGGGGCCAGTACATCCAAGCGGACTATGATGTTTGTGTAAGTGTCTGGAGGACAGCGAAATAAAAGACTTGGGCTCAGGGAAAGATATGAGCTCCTGTGATATAACGGATTGAAAAAAGTTGCTAAGTAATGTGCTTTTTTGCGACAGACTATTGGTGCATCCCATTTGCAGTTGGAGCTAGGTTTCCAAGTACTTGTGTGTGTTTAAAAGCAGGAAGTGACAGCATGCGTGCCACAGAGTCTCGGACGTTCACCCCACATGGTCCAAGCAGTACAGAGGACCCCGAGTTCACAATTCAAGATGGCTGCACAGTTCAAGCACGTTGAATGAATGCTATGATATTTTCCATTTATACATTTGTCAGGATGTTTGGGGTTGTCATCAGCCCCATAATAACATAATACAATAATCAGTGTTGTCTTACTCCATACTATGTACTATTACAGTAATGTTATCTGTGAAATACAGTGTTACGTGTCCTTCATCAAATGTTAACTTGAGTTTGGTAATTCAACTCATTCAATTCAGTTTTTGTTTTTTTTTGTTTTGTATTTTTAGTAGACTGTGAGGTCAGTCTGACCACTATCTCAATGAAATGCACTATATTCTCAGGGTGACTGAACCGGATGCTGCGTGTGATGGTAATATTACTCCGGACGTGTGTGTGGGACTAAAACTCGGTGTAGCTGTAGCTGTGGCTGTGGGGCGTATAGTACCTGTGCGCGGGATGATGATGATGAAGCAGCCGCTGCCGGCCAGCTGCCTGAGCAGGGGGAGGTGCTGGCACAGGGAGACCGAGTCGGGGACCAGGTACGGAGACATGGACGACTGAGCCTTGGGCTGCTGAAGGCTGCCCTCTAGCTGCGACACCTCCAACTGCAGCCACACACAGAGACAGAGAGAGAGAGAGAGAGAGAGAGAAACGAGTGAGACAGGGGGGAAAAAAAGAGAGGCAGCCATGAAGAGGACAAATGATTGAAGGGAAACAAGACAACAAAAAAAGAAAAGAAGAGGAGAAACTGAAGCCTGCGGAGTAGAGTACCTGTAAGCGGAGCTGAGCCATGTCTCTCATCAGCCGGTTCCTACGAGCCTCCTCCTCTGCCTGCAGATAGAGAACACACACACACACACACACACACACACACACAGTTCATAGTGGAACACTTACACTACTGTGTGAACCCCTAAGGGGGGGGATTTGTGATTTGTGTCGACATGTACTTTGGGGTCACAAATAGGTCATATGGACACAAACAACTTGAAAAAAATTCACAGACTATATTCAGGATGTCCTTTGTCCACTTGCATTTTATGAGCCTGACCTGTGCACCTTCCGGGACAGACAGAGAGAAAAGGCCGCCGTAGTAAACTGCAGCCCGGCATATTCTGCTCGTAAAGAGTGGAAATTGGAGGCGCGTTACGAGCTCTCCCGTCAGACGGATGGAGTTATGAGGGCCACTGCCTGTGGGCCTGATCGCTGCTCAGGGCCCCAGATTTACAGGAGGTCCTCACACACACACATACATCTCAGTGTAAAAAACCATCTCCATCGATTGACTCTTTCTACCGCGCTTATAAACGCAACATAATGCACGGCTTACGAGGCTGTAATTTGATACAGTTACACTCTCGTAGCAAAAGCAATTACCAGAGCGTGCTTACGCGGAGTCCTGTCCAGGCGTTCGATATTTACAAGTGAATAATCAATGAATAAATTTATGGTCCAATCCAAATATTTCCCTGATACAGGAAACTAGACTCGGAGCCCAGTGGTTGTGTGTATTACCAATTCAGCTCCGCTTGCTATGTAGCGGAAGTCATCCTATTATTGGCATAGTGCCTATTATCAGCTGTTTCTTTTGCTGTTACTAAAGATAAGGCTTTACCCAGTGAAAAATAGGTAATCCCTGTAAAAATAGACAAATTAAGTTCCCATAAATATATGATTTGAGTAAGTGAACTTATGTTTATTTTAAACTGATTTTGCATCCAAATGTCTCTTACAACCTGGCCGATAATAGACTTGCTTACAGTACAATGTGTAATTGGTGCAAATATTCATGTAAATTCACTAATTTCACGGCATGTCCTACTCTACCCTGCAAGTGACAATAAAACATCCTTGTATCCTTGTAAATGTTGATGCGTTGAACTGGCACAGAAGAATCAGCAAGAGATTGTGTCATATGAGGAAAAGGTCTTATCAGGGGTTAGACTGATCAAATGACTGGCCCAACCTGACAGGCCTGTTGCCCTACCATGCGAAACTGGGCCTTGGCCTGCTGGACCAGGTTGTCCTGTTCTGATTGGCTGATGCTGGTGAAGATGCCCGCCTCCGGGTTGAAGTGCAGCACGTTGCCTTGGAGACCGGTGAGGAAGTGGCCGAAGCTGCGGATGCAGCACACCCGCACCATACACTGGAGAGGGAGAGACAGAGAGAGAGAGACAGACAGACAGACAGAGGCAGAGAGAGAGAGAGAGAGGTTTAACACTCTTTTATTAAGTCATTGTCAGACAGTTCCACAATACACATCCACTGCACAACTCACAGAGACAGAAACAGAGACACAGAGAGAGAGACAGAGAGAGAGAGACATAGAGACAGAGAGAGAGAGAGAGAGAGAGAGACAGAGAGAGACAGAGAAAAAGAGAGAGAGAGAGACAAGAGAGAGAGAGAGAGAGAACACAGGAGAAAGAGGCAAGGAGGGGGAAAGCAGGCAGATAAGATGTTTTTTTTTAATCATTAGTCCTTGAGTATGAAGAGCACTGTCTGGACTGTACCATTTAATTCATTTGTTTCATATCACAAATGTGGTGTCTGTAGGATTTATAAAGCACTTTGAATTAGATATGTGCATAAACGGTGTTGCATAAATAAACTTGTCCCGTCTTGTCCACTACTGAGGTATTGGAAAAGTATTAATAGTTAAGGCTAATGATGTCGAAAGGAATAGTGGGTTGTTGGTTGAGTGGTTCAGCTTCACTTTTACCGGTGATTGCTCAGGCTAAACGTATGTGCCGGTATGTGCAATGGGGAAGGGTGATGCAATGTGGGGAGGGTGCTGCAATAACTGATGTGTGTATGTGTGTTTTGTGTTGTGTATGCAGATTTTGTGGTGGGTGTGCAGGCAACTGTATGACTGTATGCGTATACTCATGTTGTGGTGTGTGTGTATGCGTATTTTGTGGGTTGTGAGTGCACGCATGTGGTGTGTGTGTGTGAGTGTGTGTGAGTGTGTGTGAGTGTGTGTGAGTGTGTGTGAGTGTGTGTGAGTGTGTGTGAGTGTGTGTGAGTGTTACCTTCTTTAGCGTGGTGAGAGTGGGCCTGCTGGCGCTGAAGTCCAGGTGGCTTTGTGTCTGTGTGTGTGTGTGGTGTGTGGTGTGTATGTAATGTCTATGTTACCTCGTGCAGCGTGGTGAGGGTGGGCCTGCTGGCGCTGAAGTCCAGGCGGCGGTGTGCGGAGCTGAGGGCGGGCAGGTGTCTCAGGGCCACGTCCTCCGGCAGCAGCAGCGTCTGCGTCAGGCCCCCCTGCTCACACTGGCCCAGCAGCTCGCCCACCTCGCAGCTCACACCCACATCTGCACACACACACACACATCATATTTATTATATACACACACACACACAAAATATGCATGACCTGTACACTGCTAACAAATCTGCACCTAAACACACACACAAATCATATGCATCACATACACACACCCACATCTGTACACAAACACACACACATCACAAATAATATGCATCATATCTGCACACAGACACACACAAATCACATCAATCACTCACGCCGTCATCACACTTGCACACAAACACACATACATAAATAGTATGCATCAGCTACACTGCTATTACATCTGCACAAAAACACACACAACTCACTCACTCATCACTCACTGCCATCACATCTGCACACAAACACACACAAATCATATCCATGCCCTACACCGTCATCACATCTGGAGGCACACACACACATACTCACACTGCCATTACATCTGTACACAAATCTTATGTTCACCTAGAATCTACAACAAGCTTCTGTCACATGACCACTTAGGCTCATACAGGTCTAAAGACGTATTAGAAACACCTGTGGTCATGTGACACTCTCCACACATAGTGAACAAGCACTGCAGAGGCAGCACAAAAAGCTTTGGTTTTTAAAGTTATTAGCAGTGAGTATTGGTTTTGAAAACCCTTTCTTAAAACTATGCATCACTGGCATTGCCGTCATATACATGTTCACCATCTGCATATCCCATCTGCATGCACTGCCTGATTATTAATACATAAAAAATATTATTACATATAAAGTATAACAAATCAGCCTTTTGGGCCAGATCAACAGTTAAACCATTGAGTCTACATAACTGGCTATAGACAAGAGTCTTTGTTGTCCCATATGGATAATCTTTTTCACACATTCCATATCATGTTCCTGGCTATAAAACATAATTCAAAGCACTACTCAGACAGAGTAGTCTGGCTGTCTCAAGGGGTCTGCATCATGAGCGGTGCGAGTGGAGTGGTCACTCCGGGGGGAAGCTTCCCGTCACACTCACCTGCTTCCAGCATCTTGGCCCCATCGGGCAGCAGGTTGAGCAGCACTGAAAGCCTGTTCCACAGACTCTGAGAACTCTGGGTAAGCAAATAGGGGAGGGGGGGGGAGAGATGGAGACAACAGCACATCAACAAGCGAATTTCAAGAGCATCTCTTTCCACTTCCAATTGTCCACATGTAAAAATCAAGTATTGTTTTTAAAGGCTGGCCTATGTCCCGACTTTTGTCTCAAGTCTAATATTACCATCTGAAAATACTATTTATGGCTGAGAGGTTGTTTTTGCAATGTACTTATTACACCACACTTCTTGTGACAGGCTAAGTGTATTTTGCTAATATAATGTGTTTGTACATATACAGGCATTCGAGTGACTCAGGGTGCAAACTCTTTTTGTATAAGTGAAAAATCTGATGGATAGTTTTGGTAAATCTCCAAATGGATAGTATGCCTACAGAAACTTTACGAAAGGTTTGTTGAAATTCAACTTCAGTCTTATATAATGGCTCTGTGAACATTATCTTAAACAACCCCCAACATCCTTGATCATTTACAGATAATCTATTTGAATAGAGAGGGATTACAGGTTTAGAGGTTACCTGAGCACACATAAGAATGATGTCTGTGTTTGTCCTTAGCCAATCCACAATGACCTTGACCACTGGAATTAGCCCCTGATTGGTTAGAATCTGCAGCCTCTCCAGGAGGGTCTTCTCACTGTGGACGGACGGGTTGCTGTGTTCACTGCCCTCCGAGTCCGAGTCCATCTCTGCAACACAGGTCAAGGTGCATTAGTAGCCTGCATCTCATCACAACACTATGCTTCTGTGACAGACCTCTGGCAAAAGCAGAAATATAGGATGCCATGGAGTGATCACAGAAAAGAAACCTGGCTTCAGAAAGTAAAAGTTCTCCTATGTACTGGTGCTATCTGTGCACTTGAAATAGGCAATTTGGCTAATTAGCTGAACTACCTGGATGGAGAGTTGGCAAGCTCCAGTCCGCTGGTTTACTAACTGGCAGGAACAAATGCACTTTAGCATCTCCATCATCTGAATTTAGGTTTCCCATCTCTGACAATTAAGCAGAGAGCAGTCTGCTGAGAGAGTCTCTTCCAAATATTGACCTCGGTATTACAAACAGTTAATTTAGCAAAATTAGTGAATTTTAATTAATGATTATGTTAATTAATATAAATGAATAAAACTCTAATTCAGCTGTTCAGAGAGGGGCCAGGCTTGAGCACTAACATGAGAAGTTCTTCCAGTGAACGTGCTGGTGATGCATCCTATTAAAGCAACACTAACGCACTTACAGGTTGGAAGCGAAATTGTCTTTCTTACGTCTCATTCGAACTATAGATTGGCCAGCTGCTTTTGCAAACTTGCATAGCGCAGTTATAGCCTATGAAGGGCTGCAAAGCAAATTTAGTGCCGTTCACCCTGTTACGAGCTGATGAACCACTAAATTGATTTTGGAAACATTATTTTAGGGCTGAAAAAAAAACTACCTAGTGTTGCTTTAAGGACAGGAGAAAACAGGCCTACCATTATCATTAGTGCCGTTGGCTGTGCCAGGCACAATGGGACTGGGCATGTCTTCAGCCAGGACAGGGGGTTGGGGTGAGGGAGCGGAGTCGGGGGCCGGGCTGGGCGCGTTCTGTGGGCGGAGTATGACGTTGCTGAAGGTGGGTGCCAGGCGGAAGTGGCGCTTGGCCTGAAAGAGTTGTGAGGACATGGCCTGCAGGTTGCTGCTGATGCTGGGGTCGCTGGACAGCAGCGGGCCATTGGTGACCAGCGGGCTTCCAGACCCTTCCTCCCTCGACACCTGCTGCTAGGCATGGGAGAGTTTTGAAATGTTATGTCATTATTATCCTGACCAAAATTATTGTGATTGCTGATATTATTACACTAAATTATCAAAATATGCTTACAACTCTGAAACCGTCTCAAAAACATGCTGCCTGGAATCAGCCAACATTTTATTAGAAAAAAAAAAAAAAAAAAAATCCAAATTGTAATTGTACTTCACCAGGTGAAGACAACAACTTTCGAAACTTACTTATATGAAAGCAGTTAATTATCCCGATTAACGATTACCTCAATAACAGAAATTCGTCACTATTAATTAATCTCTCGTGTTGTCACCATAATGAACAATAAAATTGTATGTTTGTTCCAACCCTACCTGCTGCTGCAGCTGCTGGTGGTCTTCGCTGTCTCCATCCTCGTCCTCATTCTCCCCCTCCTCTTGCGCCTCATGCCCCCCCCCATCCTCTATGTCCTCCAGATCGGAGCGCGACTCCTGGCTGTTCATGTCCGAATCAGTCTCCACGTCGAAGGCCGTGCCCCCCTCCTCCTCCTCCTCTTCCTCCTCCTCTTCGTCCTCCTCCTCGTCCGTGCCGCTCTCCCAGCTAGGCGCCCCTGTGAGTGGCGGCCTCCTGCCCTCCTTCCCCAAGGCGGCCACTGTCGTGTTTGCCGTCGGCCCAGCGGTGACCCCCAGCGGCCCGTCCGTGCTGCGCCCGCTGCCTTCCTCGTCCTCGTCCTCCTCCTCCTCGTCGCTCTGGAACCCCTCGCTCAGGTCGCTCTCGTCCTGCTTGCGGGCGCAGCGGCGGCGCCTCAGCATGGACAGGCGTGAGAACTTCCTCTTCTGCTTCAGCTTGTCTCCTCCGGCGCTGCCGCTGGACGCAGCTCCGGCTTTCTGGGAGGCGGCGTTCCTCCTGGGGCCGCTACCACCACCGTCGCTGCCACGCTGGGCCCCGCCCGCCTTGTGCCCCCCGCCACCGCCGCTGCCACTGCCGCCGTCCTCCCTGCCACCCTTGCCCTCGTCGTCCTCCTCGTCCTCTTCTTCCTCCTCCTCTTCCTCGTCCTCCAGCGAACCGTTGTGGAGGACTCGTTCTTCTGAGCCGGCAGCGTTGGGTACATCTCTCAGCTCAGGGTCATCTGGACAGAAGGAGAAATTAATATACTTAATTACAAAACCACAGGGAAATTCATGGTTGGCCAACCATCAACACTGCACAACCCTTTCAAAGCAACCAAACCCAAAAAATTACTTTGCTGATGACAGTTACATTTCTGCATACATACAAAAATCAATGGCAGCAAATACTGCCAAAGGTTTTTCAGACGAGTATGCAAAAAAAAAAAAGCAGCTTGAAAATCCTATAGTAGTTTCAGCAATCAGCAAACAACCTGCAAAATATTTACCTGAATCCACTCAGCAAAGCATAAATTGTAGCACAGCACTTTAATAAGTAGAGTAAAAAAAAAAAAAACTCTCTCTCTCGGGCTCCAATGCCATTCGCCATCTAACGTGTACACAGAAAATTGAACACTGAGAAAGGCTTACTACGACTACCACTTTTTGGGGCTCTTACCGGCGTTCTCCGTGTGCAGGGCGGGTACCTGGCTCTCGCCCTCCTCCAGCTCTGCCTGCAGGCGGATGTTGACGTGGTTGACCAGGTGGGAGAACAGGGCCAGCGTGAAGGCTATGGAGGCACTGTACTGCTTGGACCCTAGCACACAGAACAGAGGAGAACCGTGTGTAAGAGCTCATTCTTTAGAGCCAAAGGGGGGAAAAAAGTGACGAAGAGATGAAGTAAAGGGGGGTGAAAAGAATGAAGAAGCAGCAAGAAAGGAAGAGATGGTGGGAGGAAGGCTGAAGGAAATTAGAGAACAGATTGGGGTCTCAGGATAGAAGAAGACACAGAATGTGTCACAGAATGTAAGTGTGAGAAATGAGAGCCATGAGAAGACAGATGACAGATCCAAGAAAAAATGTAAAATCCTGAAAATAGATGGTAAACAGAGAGGACAGCAACTCCCCCCTCTCTCCACCGCCTCTCCTTCCTCACCTCCCCTCTTAAGGCTGTGCACGACCATGAGGCAGGTGACCACCATCTTGAAGACCAGGGCGTCGGGCAGCACAGAACAGCCGGTGTCGTGCTCCTCCTCTTCCTCGCCAGGCGACAGGGAGGTGTGTGGGGCCGCCGGCAGATAGAACAGCACCAGGTTGAAGTCCTCCAGCACGGACTGGCACAGAGCCGTAAGCTCCGTCTCGATGATGCTACACAAACCAACAGCACAGGATACCATGTCCAATAATGCTTACGCCATTTCCCATATGAATATACTCCCACTACTACTACTACTACCACTATTACTACTACTAAATAATAACACAAATAAATACATTTCCTATAAAAGGTGCCTTTAATGATACCCCAGGTTACTTCACAAATACTAGCTTACGAATGTAAATGAAACGTGTTGCAATCACAACAAGAATAGCAAGCAAATATGACAGGCACACCAAAGACTTAGTCTTTAGTAGATTAGTAGACTAATCAAAAGTCCTTGGGCAACACTCAGTGGCACAGTCTCCTTGATGTACAACTGTGTTGATATGGTGCACTTGACCTGCTTAGGCTGCTCAGTAGAGCTCTGAATAAAGCAGGTCATCCTGTGCGATACTGTGCTTACTGTGTAAGCTATACTAGATAAAAGAAGGGCTGAGATTGGGTGAGATTGGGGGAAATACCTGTTCTTGGGCTGAAGTAAACTCTGCAGGTACATGAAGCTCACCAGAAGTCTCTTGATGTCTTTGGACCTACAGTGGTAGAACAAACAAGAAGAAAGGATATTACAATGCAAATACCAACAGCATACCTGGGGCCAAATGCAAAAACACAGGTGGAACAGGCATGTCAACACAAAACCAGTGGGAACAATAGGAAATTCAAATTTCAATGTCCTCAAGGTCTGTCAGGATCGTCGGTAGTCCAGCCAAGAGCACTCCCCACCCCCACCCTGAGAAGACTGATCTTCTTCACCTTTGCCTCGAGGGCGACAGCTTCTTCATCTCCTGCTTCTTGACCTGGTGGTACATCTTGGCTGCCTTGTCGAACAGACGTTTCAGGTTCCCGTATGCTCCCTCAAAAGGTGTCTCTGACTGTATGCTACAAGATATGAGAATATAGAATATAATAAGTTATGTCTGACCACTAAATACAATGCTACCCAATGCGATTACTCATGCACAGAACTACTTATGTTAAGGATGCATATTTACCAAAAATTCACAGTGTAAAGATATTCAGGACAATGTTGCTTAAAACGCACTTAAAACATTTATATGAAACTTCACACTCCTCTATACCAACTGAACACCATGCAGCACTACCTAAATTGCTATGACATTCAACACTATGTTGGATAACACAATGTGTACTGTACATGTACAATGTGTAATTTATCAGCTCTTGCCTCTACAGTACACTTGAGTACACTTAAACTGACCCTGTGAGCATAGTTTATGAATTGAAAAGCACCAACACATTTACAGTTTTTTTTTTAAGTTTAAGTTGGGTATCTACTCACCAGCGTAGGTAGTAGTATGTGGCTTCAACATTGTAGTACTTGCTACCCGCTAAAGTGCCCAACTGATTAAAAGGCATTCCTGAGGGACAAAAAAAAAATAAAGTGACCACAGTGACAAAAAGGTTTTGTGTTTGCTTGGACAAACACCATGAAAGATGTCTTCATTGAATAAATGGACACATACATAACACTTGCACAATTCCAACCCAATATATTACATAAGGTGACACTTTCAAAGCAAGAAAAACTGAATGCAGAATTGGCATGCTGGGTGCTTTGCCTTTACATGCTTTATTTCATTGTGACATACTTCTTCTATGCCTGTGAATTTCTACAAAATGTCATTGATCACAATGATCCTTGTTTAAAGGTCATTGCAGAAAATCCCTTCCATGTCCACCATAAAGTCACCCAAGAGTATCCTCCATAAAGTCACCCAAGAGTATCTTAAGGCTGCACTCACCGACGTGTGGCGAGACAGACAGAGCCTGGTGGTAAAAGCGTTCGGCCAGCTGCTCCGCTTCTACCCCGGCCAGTTCATTCTGGTAGCGTGCTGCACAGAACAAAACAAACATCAGCATTCAAACATGGTCAACCTCACAGCCTTTCAAAACATGCTGCACGTAGGCCAATCATAACCACAACTATAGCTGAGCTTTTATGACCACTCTTGAGGCTGAGATACTGTAAAACAGTTCTCCTAAAAATAATCTTCTAAAAAACTCCTGGATGCTGAGTCTAGCGATGGTGATTGCTGGGGTGGTTTAGTGACTTAGCCAAGTAATGTAACTCACAATGGGTCATAAACCTCCTGAAGACAGAATCATCTGTCTTCATTCTCTTACTTCTTCTGCTTTCTGGAATAGCCCTGAGAGTATACCCTTCCATTCCTATTTATTACCATTTCTGTGGGCACTAGATTGGCATGTCCCTTGCAGTGTGTAGTGTGGCACTTACCAAGGTCTCCCAGGTAAACCAGGCATCTGTGGCAGGCCATTTGAGCCCATTCCATCTCTTTTGGGGAGGCCGACACTGGCTTCTTTCTCCCTGAGACAGAGTACAAAGGCCAAAGATGGTCAAAGATCTGACAAGCCATCATCACATCCACATATGACCAGACAAGAACATTTCAGTCCTTTCCACCACAAAGCAATGGCTCACTAGAATACAAACAGGATCACAGAGTCTACAACCAAATGTATGTCAGTCTTCACTATCCGTATTATGTAACCACTAGCAACATATCTATGTATCTTTAAAGCAGGTTTTGTCTGTGAAATGAAATCCTGCCAGAGCGGACATGATATTGCAGATGAACAGGCTCTGCATTTGTTTCCCTGACTGGAGACTGGATGTACTGGGACACAGTCTTGGCTCAACAACAAGTGAGTGTGTTTTGAACATGTGGCATGTGAGTGAGGGCGGCTCTAACCGATGAGAGGATCGGTGACGTGTGTCCAGTCGATGCAGTCCTGCAGCTCCAGCTGGTAGTGGGACTGGATGTAGAGCAGGAGGTGCTGGTAGAAGCCCACACCGGCGATCAGGTGAGTCCTGTAGGCACACTCCAGTGCACTGTGGCTGTGAATGTGCTGCAATGCCAACCACACAGAGGATAAGGAACAGCAACGCTAAACTGGTACCAATTGAGGGAATGCTAAGTTTTTATGAAATACAGTATCTGCTTAAACAAAACCAACCAAATCAAATCAAAATGGGATTAACTTCAAGAAAAACCATTGTGAGACTAAAAACCCAAAATAAATGTACTGAAATTTCTCATCTATTCTTTCCTCCATGATAAAGTGTGGCTCTGTCTACACTTTGTCCCACTATATAAAGTCAGACAAACCTTCTTGTTGGTCTTGATGACCTGAATGACCTCATAATACACCTTCCTCCAGAGAAGCTCCTCAGCTTTACGTCCATAGTCAACAGGATGAAGGAACATGAGCTTCACACACAATTCTCTCAACCTGGTCAAGCACACAGAGAGACAAATAGGACATCAGAGAGCAGCATAAGCAACCTCAAACTTCTAACCTGTACTTCAATCAAGACATCCATGTGATACATAGCATTCGGAAAACATGGGATGCATCTTTAGGACAGAATGCATATGCATATCCGAGTTGATATCACCACACACAAAACATAACACCTGGTAACATAACATAAATCAGGTATGACTGAATCAAATTCCCACATTAAGTGAAAAGTACAAAGCCTGGTTGATGCTCAGCAGAAGGTGCTTACTTGTTGCGCAGGCTGATGTTCTCTGGCTTGAAGACCTCTCTGTAGGATGATTTACTGCCGATGATGACATCTAACTTGTGCACAGACTCCACCACCGCCCTGGTCAGTCAGGGAAGAAAGCGCAGAGGACAGCAGAATGGATTCCAAAATCCATTAATAACCCAGTGGTATTCAAAGAGATATTCAAATGGCAGGTTCTGATTTGTTAGGTTAACGAGAAAGGGACACATTGAAGGACAGATTATTTAGCATGCCATTAGCAATTTTTAATCAATTATTCTTGGCATTAAGGTGGCCCGCCAAAGTCTGCATTCTTCAGAAACAAACTATATGAAGACTATATGTTGACCAAATGATAAGCCAGCGGCAGAATAGAGAGAAAAACTGAGGGTGTGTAGACTGTTCTTTTATGTCTTCAGTCGACTTTCTGTCAATAAATCCACCAGATCTAATACATCAGATCCATGTACAGCTTTTCTGGAAACGCCTTTAGATACATCTAGGTTTTTAACAGTATGTGTTCCTCATTGCTTATAAACTGTTGACACATTTCCTAACAACTGGAAATTGGCTTTTCAACACAAAATTTCCAGTGAAAACTATACAGTGAGAGATTTCAATCAAATCTGTCTGTCTGGCTGCCCAAGCTACATCAATACATGGTTCAGAGCGTTCCCTGCTTTCTCAGAGGGTGAAACACTACTATTCAGTAGGGTGGACACAGACATCTAAAGTTACCTTTTGTCGTTTCTCATGATATTATAATTTCCCAGGAGACAGCCAAGGTTGCCACAAGTTTATGCAGACATGGTTTCGGGTAAAAGAGAACTTAAAAGCTCATCTCACTTTATAATGAATGAATCAGTATTATAAAAGGTTTCAGATTGTTTACTTAAATTCTGACCTAAGGCAGTCACACAAAACAGAAATTCCTGACATTGCCTTCACCACACCTGCAAAGAGCCCACTCCCATCAAGTAAGTGGATTACTTTGCTTCAACCAAATGTTTAGGATTTCTCTCACAGTTACGGAATTCTATTATTATCACTGACACAACCTTGGGGCTAAAAGCACAGTTGGGGGGGGGGGGGGGGGGGGGGGGGGGGGGAGATGTGCACTTACCCAAGCAAAACAACCCTCAAAAAACATTAATATTTAGCCTGCATAAGAATTACTTTAACTGTTTTGTTTACCATGCACTGCTCAAAACATCAGCAATGGCCGGACTTTATGAAAATTACACAGTGCAATTCTATAACACTACGCAGCAGCAAAAAAAAAAACCTTGTGGACAAATCAGTTATGTCCTCCTGCTGACAAGCTGAACGCCGAAGCACAGGCACTGGAGTACATGATCTAGGACAGGTCTTGGTGGAAGCCTAAATTTCAGTTATTAGTAGGCCATTTACATATACTGTTGTGCAGTATGTGTATTGAGCCGAGGTAAGAGAGACTTTGGGGCAATTCACAACTAAAACCAAAAGGTTAACACTGTGGCCTTAAAATACCCTTAGAAAGGACTCCCTCAAACATGCCTGAAGATGACAGTTCACTACAGCACTGACACCGAAGCCAGTATGTGCCTGTTCCGCATCTTAACTGGAATTTGTGCGACACAAATTGCACTAGGGTCAGAATTGAATGAAGATGATGTTAAAAGTATGCGGTCCTTCAGGGCGTTGATGTAAATCATGCACCATTTTATAGATGCTACAAAAATGCAGTCACTTAGGCCACCTGACAAAACAATGTTCATCGCAGCTAACTTCCATTTAAGATATAGGATCAAATTTCAGTTGTAACATTAAGGCTTTTAACAGGATCTTTTTGCTGACGGTGTCCATGATTTCGGTGGCTCTGTAAAGCATTTTTTTTATTACGTTATCATATCGAGTATTGTTCTGTGAACGCTAAATAACTTCAGCTAGCTAGCTCCCCAGCAACATATGCTACCTAGCTAACCATACTGATGTTAACTAGCTGCTGGACTGATAGTAGCACATCCCCTGGTAGTTTAGCACATCCCCTGGTAGTTTAACACACGACAGGTCTGCTGAGGCGTCTTACGCATGGGGTCAGCATAAAACTGTCAGCTCTTTTGTAGAAAATGGTAGGTATGGCAGCTGGTTAGCCACTACCCACTTGTCAGCTTTGACAGGCTAGCGTTACTTGTGGTTGTCGGCCTCACTCACCTGTATAGCCGCTTGATATGAAGGACTTTAGCCTCTGGCTCGCTGTCTTGTCCAGGTCCACTCATACTAGCGAAGATGTCAGGCTTCTAACCAGTCTGCTGACCAGCTTGGGTTGGTCGTTATGTCAAAATGTTCAGAAGAGTTGCAAGTACAGTGAGTTAGCTGGGTTAAATGCACTAGGATTGCCTTATTAGCTTGCTAACTAGCAGGTGTCGTTGAATGGCTAATACTAGCCAGCTAGCAATGAGACTGGCTAGTTTCCCTCTCTCACTGACCACTTAACCTGTGTCTGTCTCGTTTCTTGAATCCTTTGGCATATACCTCCACTACCCATCCGTTCGGGGGCAGGGTAGGGGAGGAAATGCCCAACTTGTTTTATTTGTTGTAGGTCAGCTGTCACACCCCGATGTGGTTTTCATGTTGCTCCCTGTTCCAGGCATCGCTCCGTGAGCGGCCATTATTCCACACAAAACAGCGACCGCCACAATATCGCGAGAACAAGTACACCTTCGACCTGTTCGTGCGTGCTCTGGGAAGTGCCAGCGACGTTCTAATGATAAGCATTTCTTGTAGAGCCATGTTTAAAAATAGAGAGCGAGATCTCGAGAATAAAGTTATAGCCTATTAATAGCATTTAGGACACGAACGTCGTAGTCACAGTCCTTATATTATAAGACTGAATTTATGATGAAAGGCACATAAAAAAAACAAGAAGCCTATTTTTAATCACAGCTTATATTAAAAAATAAAGGTAAAACTCGATTTTTACCGTCACGATAAGACTGTAACTTTATTTTTTATTCTTTATACTTTTTCAGGCTTATTTAAGCATTATTACAACTTTATTCTCCTGTCTTAGATTTTTCCTCCTCAAGGTGGCCCTGATAGTCCTCCATCAAGGCAGCAGTGTGCCTACTGACAAATACAGGGTGGGCCAAAAATACAGAATACATTTTAAATGTTAATGTTAATCTTGGAATCTAAAAATGATAGAGTAAAAAATATATTTGGTGGAAAGCTGGCATTCAGGAGTTTTTGCATAGGTTCATTTCTCTGGACAACACTCTGTTATTAACTCTGTTGCTAATTAAAGATGTCTAAAGTGTAAGGGTAGTTTTGGAAAAAAAAACAGTTTTTGATAAGTTTTGTGAATAGACTACAAGTATATTAGAGACATCATAAGAAGATAGCCCCAATGGCTGCCTAGGCACTCCTATCCAAGTCATGGACAAAAACTTTTTTGTGGCTGGAAGGCACTGTTAGAGGCACAGTAGAAGTGGCAGGGAAGCCTCTGCCAAATACATAGACTACACATAGTGGAAACTTTGTTGAGGAGAAATGCAAGATGCTGAAACAAGCCTAATAACAAATCATATGACATGATTGGTTAAGAATTTAATTATTTCTTTATTTATTAGTTTTATTGTTTTCATTTCTATGATTCACCCACCCAAAAATATAAATTCCAGCTTATTCAAAAATGAAATGAGGGAATTATTATCCACTGCATCAAATAAATTAAAGAATGAAATGAAAGTAGCAATTATAATAGTAATAATGGTAATATTAATATTATTACAATAATTCAATAATCAGTATATCAACATTCATAACAAATCCATGTACATTAGCAATACACTCTGAAATACCACTCTTTCCATTTATATGTACAAAATATCCTCAAATGTCTGTCTATTTTTAAAAAATGATATTTAAGGGGTGGGGGCTTATGGCTTGTCAAAGAGCATGGACATGGCTGGCGGATGGACAGAAAGGATCATATGAGGGCACGTAAGAAGGAGGCACACTTCATGATTCACTCTATACATGCACAAGGGCAAAAATAAACACTTTGTCTCAGTTTTTCGCTATGGAAGAGTTGCTTAGCAAGTAACACTGGCAATGAAAGCCTACCCTGCTTGGAAAAAACTTAACTGGCTGAATAACCAAAGGTGTTCAGTGGCAAAAAACAATATCTTGATGTGGGGCTTCTGGTGTCAATAAATCAATCTCCGAGCCCAGTGCAACAAAAGCTAGAGGCCAGGTATAACAAAGCATTGCAGTGTACTGCAGAAACAACTGATTGGGAACGAAAAATAAAACTCAAATTAAAAAAAAAATTATAATAATAAAAATACTCGTAGCACTTACAAGGAGTAATAGCAATGAGAATGTATGCAAGTGGAAATACTTTCCTTAATATTCTATATAATACTGTAGATACTATATATGTACAAACATTGCTTGATCACCCAAAGGCCCTTTGAAAATGCCTCAATCATTGAGAAAAGTGAGTGCAAGCCAGACACTGGCATTATATAAGGGAGACTTAGGGTGATGCATGATGTAAGTGACAGACTCAGATTGTTTGGTCTGTGCAAAAAAGTGCTTCCCAGTTGTTTGAATAGCCTCTGTGAGCCTCTTGGTTTGCTAGTTCTTCTCCCACACCACATAAAACTCTCATTAAACAAAGAGAGAGATAAGAATACTCAAGAGAAAAAAAACATTCTGTACACTGCATATACAAACAAACTGTATATACACAGACACATACCATATATACACATACACCCAGTATATACACACACAGACTGTACACACACTGTATATACACATACATTCAGCCACAACTGATCAACTTTTTAATCATCTCTCTCTATGTTTGATGTGTAGACATTTCTCTGGTGGCAAACCAAGGAAGCATAATATAGAGGAATATATAGGCTGCATGGCAATGGAGTCCATACAAAGAAATCAATCAAGGTGTTAGAAACGGAAATGCTGGCTCCATAATTCTGTTTCGATACTGATCACTGACTCGCTGCAGCCAGGGTAAAATCAAAGTAGTATCAGCTGACCAGTCGGTATAAAACAACCGGATTCCTGCTGCCAAATAGTTGTTGTCATCGTCCGCATATGAAGAGCTCCACGGCGATTGTCGAGACAAAAGCAAAAAGAGAAATCAAATTGGTTTCCACCTCCTCTCAGTGCAGTAAGAGGAGTTGGAGCATACAAGTCACAGCAACGTTCAAATCCTCAAAGAAGGGAAATGGGGGAGCAGGTAAAACAACAGTTTTTTTTCCTCCTCTGTTTTGTTGTCCAAGGATGGTAATGCTTTTCAAAATGTTGTTGTTTTCAAAAAGATTGTCTTTAAAGTAACTGGTTGTTCAATAAAAAGGACTCACTCCTGCTGTATATTTGAGGAAAATGGTCACTTGATTTATTTTTTGTAAATATATCTACTCTGGGAAATCTCAAGGTATAGATATTTCAAGATCAGGAGTATTACATTGATGGATGATAAAACCAAGTCCATCGATTTCAGACTTCACTACCTCCACAGTAAAAAAAAAATCACTCTGGCCCAGTGTTTGCTGACGACTAAAGCCTGTGCATATCTTGTTACCTCAAAATCATCAATGAGACAGAGTGAAAAAGAGCAAAAACCAAAAGATGGTCCAATACAAGCCTGGTGAATGAGCCATGATAGTGATTACTAAATAAGATCAAAAATGGTGTTGATACAAGAGATTGGAAATACTGTTATGAATCATTTAAAAAAACAATTAACAAAGCACCTTTGAAACACATCTTATCCCAGGATCTCTTCTCTCTTACATGCACCTGTATTCGGCCTGCTTTAATTTCTTTTTTTTTCGGCAACCCAAACTGGTCTTCTTCAGGCATTGTGGGAAGATGGTCTTTTTGCATGCTTAAGACGATAAAGGCCTCGCCTTA
Source organism: Setipinna tenuifilis (assembly GCA_030347295.1). Taxonomy (NCBI): domain Eukaryota; kingdom Metazoa; phylum Chordata; class Actinopteri; order Clupeiformes; family Engraulidae; genus Setipinna; species Setipinna tenuifilis. The sequence goes on from CM059277.1 coordinate 19,653,977, forward strand.
ATTTTTCAACACAACCACACTTCCCAGCATGGATGCCAAACTGGGAAACATCCACACGCTTAGAGAGGGAGAGAGAGAGAAAGAGACAGAAAGAGAAAGGGAAATCAAGAGAGGAGTGGATACTCATGGTATTCTGTTGTACATCTTCACACTGGGGACGACCGTGGCACTGAGGCTTCCATTCCAAAAACTGAGTTTGAAAAGAACCTCAGTTTCTCCTTCTGTCAGCCAACTGAATCATGAGATAGTGCCCTTGAATTAAGGCCAGGCCATCCTGAGTACCGCCCTGGCTGCATCAGCCAATCAGGTTCCAGATTGTCCTCCATGATGCTGTGTGATTGGCTGGAGGGAGAGAAGGGAGATAGAGAGAGAAGAACAGGGGAGGAGCTTGGTAGAGTGCTATCCAATCATTTCCGATAGATGGATCAACCACTCAGAGGCAGCCATTCATTTATTTACTGTTTTTTTTTTGCCTGTTAATGTTCAGGTGTGAGGCAACGGTTTGTTTACCTGAGTCTCTCCATGCTTTGTCTGAGGTATATTCATGGCACTGTGCATTGTCAACCCTGTAGTCCTACAGTGCATCTCCTCTATTAAAACGCATATTTATTACTAGATGCAGCACAGGTCAATTAAATGATAGCCCTCAATCTAGGTTTTTTATTCTTCATTCAAACAGAATCATAAGCAGTTCCTATGTTCCCCTGGCTAAATGCTCTTCTAGATTGTATAGCTTAACAGTTTTATTGTGTGATTTGTCTTTCGTATGCCAATTGCACATTTGCCGCCCTGTAGTACAGGTGTGTCAACACTGCATGCTGCGCTCGCTGCATTTCTACATTATTTTAAGGCCTAGTGTATGCGCTTGCAAAATAAAGGAGAAATGAAACATGGGCCAACCTTTGTCCTTTCCATAAAACTTGAAGTGCATGAAGAACAACAGCTAGTTGCATCAGCACAACATTGCACACATACATGGATGTATTGCACATAGTCAAAAGAAAATGGCGACAAGATCACTCTTTTTCCAAACAAATGTAACAATGGACAGTAATACACAATGGGGAAAAGGATGGGTAACACAGAACATGTCTAAAGATATGCTAAACAAACTCCATCTTATTATAAGATTGTATATATCTGGCATGCTTTTGAGAAAAGTTTTTACAGTGTACAAAAAAGTCCCTATGAGTTTCTCCCAGAAGAAACAGAATATTACGCATTGGGAAATTCATTTTGTTCAGTGTAGAGCCAGTAAGAATTACTAAGTATCAGTCCAGGGTTAATCAAAGAGTAGAAATGGTGGCATGTCCTAGCCATTGACCTCCTCTAAAAGCAGTTTCACAATAGCTAATGACAAAAACTCATATTTCAGTCAAATAATTGTCAAACATCATTTTGTTGGCACTAATATTCTCAGTGGGGCACTTACAAAACTCTTATGGACGGCTTTCTTGAGGCATATAGTGACACATAGAAAAATAGATGTTATTTCTTTAAACATATATAGATATATACCTGGGCATATGTTTCCCACTAATAAATGTCCTGCCCTCTTTCCTTGATTGACAGGCAATAGTTTACCTGACAGAGTCCACCTTATACTCCACTGTCTTTAAGGACATCAATGCAAACAAACATTCACATTGCATTTTTTACAGACACTCTTTAACTCTCCAAAATCCACACACACACACACACACACACACACACACACACACACACACACACACACACACACACACACACACACACACAAACACAGACAAACACACATGTGCACATACAAACACATAGACATTTTGACAGTAGCCTGTAAATAAAAGGGGAGCAGTGTAGAGACGAAGACACATGAACAGTGAGTGAATGGGAGGCAGTGCTGTGACACAGACTTGTTCTGGAAATGGCACGGTTTGTTTCTGTAGCACCAAGTAATCATCATCAGGTTCTGAGATTGAGAAGAGAAAACAATGCAAGTCCAGCTCGGCGGAAAAACAAACAAACAAACAAACAAAAAAAAAGGTAATTACAATTTTGGTGACTATAACCACTTCCTTCAAGTGCTTGAAGTTGTGAACTCCACGAAATGTGGACTCGTTTTGCCTTGACTCACAGGCTTGTTAAAATGGCATGATACTGACAGTTCTCACTGATTTTTTGATTACACTGTATGATTCAGCCACTAGTGTGATAACATTGCTCGAACTTTGAACTCTTTTTTTTAAACCCTGTTGATAGATGCTGAAAGGCACTACGGAAGCTAGACCACATGACAGCGTCTTCACCAAAGGATGTTTATAGCATTTTCAAGACAGAAGACAACTAAGACTGAGTCCATGTAATCAAGATTCTACTCGCCGGTTCATGTTTGCGTTCTCCATTAACCGTCTTGTGGTCAACAAGTAAAAGGATTTTTAAAAGGTTTCTTAAAAAAAAAAAAAAAAAAAAATTACGATATTCCAATGATATCCAGGAGATTTAAGGTATAGTCACCTGTCTTTAAAGACAGCTATGGACCAAAGCCTTTTTTTGGATCTTAGGAGATCAGATCCCCTTAAAGCCCTTGATTCTCTTCTGTTCATGCTAGGAGTACAATATGTGCTGCCCCCCACACAATTCTTCTCTCTCTCTGGTTTGAGCTCAGGATAGCGAAAAGAATAATTGCAAGATGAAGAGCTATTCTAGGGAAAATTAGGGTCACTTTTTTTCAGGCTCTGGGTCTTCTCTCAGTCATTTTGGTTTGGTGTTGTTATAGACCTGCTCCCCCTCCTGTTGCTAGGCCAGACACAGATGATGCAGTTGGCGGGGTGCTAGTTGCCGTTGTGACTGACACTAGGATGGGCTTTTGGTTGCCACGGAGCTCTCCATTCTGGCTACGGTGAGGGTGAGGAGGGGAATGAGGAGACGGGGCTGTTGGGGGAGAACGGGCTCTGTTGCCAGGGTGTTTGTCTGGGGAGATTCCAGAGGGAGAGACTCCAGGTTCAGCTGCAAGGGCTACACCTCCTCTTCCTCCTCCTCCTCCTCCTCCTCCTTCTTCTTTATTCACACTGCAGTCTGCTGAACCCAAGGTGGAAAGCTGCTCTTCCTAGCAAGACAGAAATAGAGAGAGAGAAGCAGGGAAGAGAGGGAAAAAGAGAGGAGAAGAGAGGAGGGGAGACAGAGGGAGTAGACAAAAGAGGAGCACATGGAGTGTGGTAGTGGAGGACAAGGGAATGGGTCAATGCCAAAGGATAACCAAGAAGAACCGGAAAGTCATGAATGGGGTGTGAATGGGAAAATACAGAGACAAAGACAGAACTCAAAGTCCGGAGAAGAATAAAAGTGTGTTCGGTGAAGGAGGGATGTTCTCGAGGAACAACGAGGTCAATATAGTGTTGGAGAAAATCAAAAAGGTCAAAGCAACACATTTCAGTCATGTAAAGACACAGGTTGAAGGAAAGGAAAGGAAAACCATAATAAACAAAACACAAACTCAGAGAGATAGAGAGAGAGGAAAAGAGAGGGCAAAAGTGGAAGTGAGGAGGGATCGGAAGGAGTGGTGGGCAGGAGGAAGGGGGAGGAGGAGGAGGAGGAGGAAAGAGGAAAATGAGTTACAAAGAAGAGAGATGAGAAACATCCATATCCAACAGAGAGGAGACAGAGAAAAGAAGGAGACGGGAAAGGGAGTTAAAATCCAGGGCTAAACAGTTGAACAAGCTGGATGGTCTCCGCTGTGTTTGAGTGTGTCCCTGTAGGTCCTCTACAGTCCATCACTACCAGAGGTGTGTGTGTGTGTGTTTGGGAAGGGGTAGGGATGGGGAGTCGGATCAGTCCGTGTAACTGGGATGTCATGGAACGAACATGATTCTGAGGACAGTGCAGGAGAGATAATCCATTTCTGACGTCTGGAAAGCACAAAAGAAGAATTCTGCCATCAGAATCATGTTCTCTCTAAATCATAAGGGGCTTGGGGCATGATCAAGTTCCTTATAGTCACTGACATAGCTTGTTGGACTCTAGCGTAAGGACCACAAGGACCACACTGTGGTTTTGGGAAGAGAGAGGAGACAAACCATTCACTTGAGGATCCACTGTGTCCTTTGCTGGGTGAGTCTGTGTATACTTACTTTTACAGAGGTTTCTCTAAGAGGACTTTGCCATACAGTATTACCTGACAATAATATTAACAGTGCAAGCATTTCACGATCATATCCAACAATCATCTTACAATACACATATTAGCATGCAAAGGTGACAGAGCAGGAGAGGAACATAGTCATATACTGTTTGCCAACAGATCTTGTCTAAAACATATACTTATCACTATAGCAGTTTAAATCAAATTAAAACCTTTTATCTCACCACCAATCAGACTTTCAAGCCTGTGCCCATTTCAGTGATGGGCCCATGCTGTACGTCCCAATCAGCCATTTGACACAAACTTAACAGTCTGGCTTGAAAGCTTAGATAGGGCTGATTGGCTAAGGTTTTCATTTGGTCTTATCTTGGTCTATTCTTACCTACATTGGCGCAGAGCAACGTCAATGCCAATATCGGTCTGATTTTAGTTATTAGTAACTAAATCGGGCTCAGTGTGCAAGCCTTCAGGCTCAGTCTCTTTCAGTGATGTCTGTATTGGAGCAGTGGAGGGGAGAAAACAGTCGGAGCATTAGAGCTTAAGGTTAAAGAACATCAGTATGTTTGCTATATTGACACTAGGTAATGAACGATTACCTTTACTGCACTGGAATGTGTAATGGTACATCATACTACATAGATTGTATATTAATAATATGAACTTAAAAAAGCATAGAATCCTTAGTTCTCTGCAACGCAATGCATGAACTTATTGGAAGGATAAATAACATTTTACATTGACTGTTCAATGTGAATGAAGTGAAGTGGAAGAAAAGACCTTTCATGATCTTCACTCACCAAAAGCAGTTTGGTGTCTGACTACCAGAAAGTGACATACTTTTTTCAATTGTGTTAGTTTTAGGATGGACAAACATCAATGCCATACCATTCATAGAGCATGAATTACAGTGGTCAAATTTCCCTTGGATCAGCAGAGCTTTTCTCTTCTCACTCAGAACCTTAAACACATTAAGCACTGATGGGTTTAAATAAATGACTGCATATGCTATAGCATTCCCCTATGGCAGGTTAAGAGCAACATTAACGGATAAGGGTGGAATGAGGACAGTCGAAGTGGATGGTGGAGTCTCTGTCAGATCTGATAAAAGGTTGGGTCCCTGTGGACCAGATTCATTGGGCTGCCTTATAAATTTTGCTGGCTGTTTTCAGAACAAACTCCTGATGGTTCTACGGAACAGAGAAATGAGCCGGAAACACAATGCTGGCATCTTATTCTTGGATAAAGTGAGAGGTATACGGTAACCTCAAGAGGAGGAATAGGGAATCTCTTGCTGGGGTCAGTTCTAAATAAAATCATCTGTGCATTATTGCATTCAAAACCTTAACAATTTCCAGATTCAATTTCCGTTTGACAAAAGGCAATCTGTGTAACATGAAGGAGAATAGACCCACAAACAAGCTAACAAGGCACTGACAGTCAGAGTTACAAAGAGAGATACACACTCAAACACATACACATTTATGTCTGTGTAGATTTCAAAAATCGAATATTTCATTCCAATTAGTTTTAATGTAAGCACGGCATACATTATGTAATTCATAACAGGAACAACAAAATACCAAATACCTCTCTCTTCAACTCATATCCAACACCGATACAATACTCACAATATCAACACACACATATATATATATATCTGGCCAAGAAATCACCAAGTGGAGACAGCACAGCACATACAAACTCTACTTCACAAATGCAACACGAACAATAATATCATACATCACAAAACAAACAAACAAATACACAAATAACTTGCCAGAAACACACACACACACATACACACGCACATCCACACACGCATACACAGCCAAGCACACGCGTTCTCTTTCACACACATACAGTTTCCTTTCGGGGAAAGATCGTGCTAGATACGGAGATTTCCCACACTGCTCGACTCACATGCTTGCACTGGGAGGGGAAACGATGCCAATAGAATGAATGTGATTATGAGCGCTTTGCTCATCTGAAATGACAATGTGACCATGTGTGTGTGTGTGTCTGTGTGTGCGTGCGTGTGTGTGTGTGTGTGTGTGTGTGTGTGTGTGTGTGTGTGTGTGTGTGTGTGTAAGAAAGAGGGAGAAAGAAAGAAAGAGAGAAACTGGAAAAAAATTGTGCATACACATGGCCCAGCATGTGTGTGCATGTGTGTATGTGTTTTGATCTATGTAGGCATTGATGAGCATATTTGTAGCGGTTTAGTACATGTGTGGGTGTATGTGTGGGGTATGAATGCCCAGTAACAAATGTGTCAATATCTACTGCACGCCATTCCACTTACATTAATGTATTGTATTTTGACAAAGATTAACTATTTGTCAGTCACATTAAGAGAAAGGCTGCCTTAGTTGCAGTTACAATAGAGAGGAAAAAATCATATTTCTATGAAATTTTAGTAGTTTAATAATGTGTGCATGATTATGTCTAATTTTTTGTGTTAAATGTTTAATGTAACACAGTTATCATTTATATCTTCTGATAAATTATTTCTCATTGAAGAAGTTTTAAGAAAAATAATACCCAAATAAACAGAAGAAATGATTTGGAACAAATGATCTGAAATATTGCCTCATAAATGTAAATCAGCTCATAAAATTTGAGATAATCTTTTTTCTTGTTTACTGGTGTGAATTTTAACTGCTGCTGGAGAGAAGACTGTAGCTCCCACTGCAAACACTATGGGAAGTCTCAGCATATACCTGTATGTGCAGCAGTACTGTCAAATACATAAGATGTACTTAAAACTATTACAAATCTGCAGCATATTAAGTGGCAAATGGCCACACATACAGTATTTGTAAAAAAAATAAATAAATCAAATGTAAAAACTGTTCATACCTCCAAGTAAATATTTCAGCTCCAGCATATCAATGTCATCAACTAATTGCTTAAAATATTTTTAAGTTATTAGAGTTACCGACACAATAGATTAAAATCATTTGACCAACACTACAGTAGCTGAATTATTGTAACATGTACGTTACCTCACACAACTTGCAACTTATATAGTGTTGGTAGCATTTTCGGTAACACTTCATTTTATGGTTTCTCTTTTTGTGTATCTAGATGTAACAACATGTTATATACTGTAGTGTACATACTTAACACTAACCCTACCCCTAACCCAGTGTTAGTACATAATGCGATATATTGTTACACACTTTGCTACACTGTACCTGATTGATGTAACAGGGACAGTAAAAAATAAGTGTACCTGATAGCTTGTGGAATATAAAACTACTGTAAAGTGACTGAGCTGAAATATCTGCTAATTGCAGTGATGTAGTGAGGAGCCTGCAAGACCTACTCTTTCAGTGTCTGGTGAGGTACAAATATGTGGCTGTGTGGACAGAGGTGTACAAATGGTAGATTAGGGTCAGGTGGGGTGGACAGCAAGGCTGCACTCTGTATGAATGAAGTGTATGTGTGTGTATGTGTGTGTGTGTCTGTCTGTCTGTCTGTGCGCGTGTCTGTGTGTGTGTGTCTGCGTGTGTGTGTCTGTGTGTGTCTGTGTGTGTGTGCGTGTATTTGTCTGTGTGTGTGTGTGTGTGTGTGTGTGTGTGTGTGTGTGTGTGTGTGTGTGTGTGTGTTGTGACACGATGGACACTGAATCGGTAGTTTACCTTTGCATTCGGGGTGGGGCAGGAGCAAGACGAGGCTGCACTAGGATGGACTGCCGCCTCCCCTAAGAGAAATCACCGTATCCCATCAACACAAGGAGAAAGGAGCAATCAAGGAGCACAGGAGAGGAGTATGGGGAGGAGAAGAGGAGTAAGGGGAGGAGTGGAGAAGAGAGGAGAGGAGAGGAGAGGAGAAGAGAGGAAGAGAGAAGAGAGGGTTAAAGAAAGGAGAGGATAAAAAGCAGAAGCTTGGGGTGACAGTCAGAAACAGAGATGTCAGGAAAGGGAAGTTAGGGGATGGGGTGATAAGGAGAGGCAAAGAACAGAAGAAAAGGAAAAGGAGAAAGAGGAGAGGAAGGGCCTGTGTGTTAGAAAAGAGAACCCAAAAGGGAGAAGGAGAGGAGGGCACGTGCAGGACCAAAAGTAACACACACACACACATACGCACACACACACACACACACACACACACACTCACACACAACACACACACACGATCTCTTATAGACATACACACATGTACAAACACAAACACTTATATGTACATATAAATAGAAACTAGACATGCAGTCACATATAAACAGAAATACATGAAATAAACAATATCACACCGAACATGTAAGACAGACGCACATAGACACACACAAGCATACAGACACACAAGCACACACAAACACACGCACATACACAAACACAAACACAAACACACAGCACAAACACACAGCACAAATAACACATAACACAAACAACACACAACACATAAAATCCCTCCTATGAGAAAAACATTGCATGACTGAACTACACAGTTAAATCCACACATATGTCATGGTGAAGCTGGCAGCCAAGACACTGATCCCCGATAGCTAGCATGCCATGGTACTTCAGCCAGCATGCCAAATGACAAAGCAGCATGGTGCCTGACTTGATTTGCCAATGCCTTCTGGTTTAGATAACTCTGAGATCTCCGCTGATGCATTGACAATAAAAAACCCTCTATCACCTTTACAGAAGTCAAGACCTAAAGGGTAATGAAAGAAAGACATGCTACAGACCAATTGTGTGATAACTGGTTGCAAAAAAAAAGCTGACGAGATGCTGTAACGAAATGGCTAAACAATGGACATTGGCAAGGCTGTGACTTTCACATAAGATTTAAAAGTGATGGACATAAAAAAAACACTGACATAGAGAAATGGAAATATTTCAGTGGATTCTTCAAACACTCAATAGACACATTGAGCTTGCTTTCCGGAAAGCAGGCATACATCATGCAAAAAAGTCCTATGAATAGAAATGCAAAAACATGTGCCCCATGCAAAACTGGGAATGCTCTTGTGCGTGACTGTGAGCATGTATCTACTGAGGCGAGTCTCCTGTGAAACACTCTCAAGTCTACCTGAACTGACAGCCTAACACAATAAAGGACTGTGATATAGGATCGGGATCATAAACCAAAAGCGATGAATTGATCCATCTATCCACAGCATTTGAGAGCTTTGCATCAAATGTTCGTCCACTACATAAATATTTCTAATCTCTGTATGGCCTAATATGGACTATAGCTTGTCTGTGAATCATTTAAAGGTCAAGAAAACTCTGCACACTGCTTCAAAATGACACTCAAAATTGTATAAACAATGAGCAATGTTCCAATCATTAGAATCTACATCAATGCCTTATGAAGATCTGATGATCAGAAGGTTGCTAGTTTCTATTAAAATGTGAGTACTTGTGAAGCAGTGGGCAGATCTTTTTGGGAATTTTCCCTACATTTATTTCTTGTTCTGGGATCTGTTCAAATGTGTTTGGATATCAAACTGTGTTTTTTGTCATCCGTGGCTCATACCAAAGGCCTAGCGTCCTCAGGAGCTGCATTTGTAGCCTACATCATGTCATGCTTAGCGAGGCTGACGCAAGCACTCCTCCAGTGAATTAGCGGCAGCCTAAGATTCGAGCAAAGAACTGGGACCGCTGCAGTGTGCTTAACTGTCAAATGGACCCGAAAGACCCCGTTAGTCACAAATTACATCTCGGAACGCGAAGGGCGGATATGATAATTACGGTGTAGGCACTCAAGTCAGACGCGTTGTGATGAGTCACGCACAGCGAAACCTAAACTCCTCAGAGCAACTGTGGCAGTGTGGCCTCCCGTGCTTGAGAAGTGAGTGAGTGAGTGAGTGAGGAGCTTACTGAACAACTACGCGGAGTAGGAAAGGGATGCCACAGGCGTACGACGGCACGGCCGAATGTTGATTTTAAAGATAAAAACAAGCTTTGACTGCAACAGCAGGGCGACAAAAAAAGGAAAAAACACCATCACAGTAGGTGACGGACAATGCAGGAGCTCCATTTGGAGAGAACAGGATGAGTGCCTACCCTTTGATTGTTCTCAAAGGTCGCTGCATACACTGCAGCATATCATTTCTACCGAACAACACTTTTATGAAAGTAAATAGGCACAAACAACAAAGCACAGCTGAGGCTTAATCTAGAGGACAGTCTCAGTGTAAATCACAGTTAATATGAAAATAAGCAGGGCAATTCTTTATTACTGTACCTGAATAACTACAGTACATTCTTCGCATTTTATTTTTTATGAATTGAACACTATCAAGGCACATTTTACACCTTAGCATTATTAGGAAATATCCTATCTTCAAACTTTTCCCCACAAAACCTTTCAGCAAAATGACCACCAGAAATGAGACAACGTCAACATCCACAAACCCAAATGATGCCATACAGCACGCTTGATAAAGTCCTACTGAGACAGGCAAAATAAACAACACAGCTCACCAGTGAGTCAAAGAATTTCACTCACTGACACAAACTACTGCTTTTTTCAAACCAAAATGAGCTTGTATGTTCACTGTCTGAAACCTAAAATTTAAAAGCTGAAGCTAAAATCAGTTCGTACGCATAGTCGACAATAAACACAGCAAGGAAGGGATCTTAAGCTGTCTCTGTGTTGAATTTCCACCTTGACAGCCCATAGCCCTCTCAGAGTGGATAGTAAACAGAGTTATCCCATCACCTTCCTGCACAGACTTCAAGGGCTATCTCTCCCAATGCCTCTATAGCTAATCTCTGTCTCTCTCTTTCTCTCTCTCTCTCTCTCTCTCTGTCTCTCCCTCCCTCTCTCTCTCTCTCTCTCTCTTTCTCTTTCTCTCTCTGGGGGGTTAAGCTCCATGCTGATCAGTGAAATAGCTGGAGAGGCCCAGCTGAGTCACAGCTTAGAGCTGCCGGATCAGCAGTTGACGCTTGCACGCCTGGGACTACAATTCCCAACAGCACACTGAACTGTGACACAGTGCAACCATAGGTTTTTGAATGTCATTTTTTATACCCTGGTATGTCAGGGAACTGGATTAAATAAGAAGTTGTTAAAAGAGCCTTTAGAAATTAAAATGATGAAAGATTCTGATTCTGAAAAGCGCTCCTTTACAACACTGGACTGCCACCAGCTGTAACATCATGGAAGTATGGGAGCAGCTAGCTAGGGTCAAATGCCATGTTACAGAACTTAACCCGAGACACCTTCATTCGCTGCAAAACACACGGGCGGGCTATGACTAAACGTTTCAGGCAAATGATTGACAGCTAATCGGAACGTTAGAAAATCAACAGAAAATCGACTTGACAGAAGAGCTAAACATAACTGTTGGAAACAGCTCTAGCACTCCCGTCCTAATTAAAGTGTTTTGTTCCGGTTGCTGTGATGGTTGGGGGTGGGGGTTGGGGGTGGTGTTGGTGGTGGTGTTGGGGGGGGGGGGGGGTGATGCAAACCCTCCCGTGTATAGCTAAGAAACTGTTCTGAGCAATCATGTCACATTCCTGTTGAAAAACGGATGCATAGCTGAAGTAATGCAGGAACACACACACACACACACACATACACACACACACACTGAATCCAACCAAGACCCAACGCTGGTCTGACAGAGAGGGAGATGATGAAGAATGACGGTAAAAGAAGAGAAACGCTAATGAAGAGGGATAAAGGGGGATGATGCAATGACGGTCTCTGAGAACGGTCAATCAAATACAAACATGAAAAGACGAGACAGTTGAACGCAAACTGCAAAGACAACCGAAGAGGGGAAAAAAGGAGGTAGACCGTAACGTCCACTGACACATTTTGGAAAGAGACAGAGAGAGGGAGAAATAGATAGCAAGAGAGAGAGGTGGAGAAAGAGAGAGAGAGTTAAAGAGAGAGGTAGAGAGAGAGGGGGGAGAGAGAGGGGGGGAGAGAGAGGGGGGAGAGAGAGGGAGTGGGAGAGAGTGGAAAAGAGAGAGAAGTAGAGTGTGTGTGTGTGTGTGTGTGTGTGGAGAAGAGCGAGACAGAAAGCTACAGAAAGAGTAGCACAGGCCATTGAACAGGAAGAGAGAAAGAGTGGGAGAAACATATGAGAGAGAAAGAGAGAGAAAGAGAGACTGAAAAAAAAGAAAAAAAGAAGAAAAAGGAGCACAGACCTGATCTGCGAACATCCTGGGTTTGGATTCAGGCACAGGTCCACCCCTCAGCTCATCCTCCACAGCCATGAGTCTTGATGAGAGAGAGAGTAAAAGGAAAAGAGAGAGAAAGAGAGAGAAAGTGAGAGAGTGAGAGAGAGAGACAGAGAGACAGAGAGACAGAGAGAGAGCGAGAGAGAGCAAAATGAGAGGGGGGAAGATGAAGAGGAAGAGGAGGATTGACAGAAAAAAAATGTATGGAGGAGAGTGAGAAAGACAAGGGGGGCAGTAGGAAAGGGAGTGGGAGAGAGATAGCGAGAGAAAGAGAGAGAGAGAGAGAGAGAGAGAAACACTTTTGAGTTCAAACATGGCAGCATTTGAGGAGGATTATGATTATTATTATTATATATAGAGAAAAAAAGTCTGACTAAAACGTCAGCAGACGCTGTGGTGAGTGTATCTGTAACATGTTTTGTGGCAAGGTGCCTGATTACTTTTATTAGCCCAACATCACTGCATTGATAACACTGCACATTATAATTGCCACATGCATTGCCAAGAGCCACACAGACTCCTTTACTGCCCAACAGTGAGCATGGCGGTATCATTTCTCAAACTGACATATTTACAAAAAATAAATAAATAAATAAAAAGAAAAAAAAAAAATCTCGCTTTCCTGTCTGATCAGTTAAAATGGAGGTTCTGATGTGATTCTGGCGTTCCAGATAGGTCACATGAATTATATATCGCTGTCATCCCCAGGGGAATAATTGAACTGATGAAATAGAGAAATGGGGTATCGTGGGATGAAAAAAAAGTGTTTAGTTACACAGGATTTAGTTACTTGCAGGTATGGGCAAACCAGGTTATTAACTATAGCCTTGATGGTAGTAACGGATACAATTGTGTTGTGACAACCTTTTTGATTTCGCTTTGATAATGACTGGAGTAATTATAATTGTAAGGAATGCTTGCCTGCATCCTCCTGGGAGAGAGGGGTGGGAGGAGAGGAGCCTGCTTTCCAAAGAGTCTATTTTTGGGGTCTTGTTTTTTTCATATCAGCGTCCAGACATTATGAGCAGTCTGGCAGCCTATGCTGTGTGTATTCAACAGACTGCAGTAAAGTTGAGACATAAAAAACCAAGGCCACTGATATACTTGGTCAGTTTGGCCTGTGTGAGAGTTGTTTTGGGTGGTTGGCCTTTTAAATTTGAGCTTGTCAGGGGGAGCACTGCACAACCACTTCATTGTCATTCCTTGACCAAGGCCACTGCTCATTCAGTCTGTTTTTCAGTGGGATTTTTTTTTATGTTGAGGACTAAATTGCTTAGAATATAATCAACATCAAAACCAATTATCTTACACAAGCTTTGATGGTTTTGATATATTGGGGGGAAAAATAATGTGAATACTGTCATTAAGAATATAAGATATGACATGATTGAATGCGTGACAGACCGGGGGAGTTTGCTGATGTTTATGGAACCATAAACAAGCCCATTTAGTATGACCAGCCACATATGATGCATATTAGTAACGGGGTTAGTTGCACAAAATGGGCATTTTTTTCAGGTTGGAAAACACTGGCTGACAATAACTTCATATCACAAGTTCTTTAATGAATTGTATCACCATTTTATCACCATCCAGAAACAAAAGGTAATATGTGTCCTGTATTCACAATAGAAACATTGAGAGCAACACTGAACATTGACAAAAAAAATGAAATTCACAGATGAGTTTTCAAACAATGGGATCTGATGTTTTATTCTGTAAATAATGTACAGTTTTATGTTACTCACACAAAAAGAGAAATATTTAACAAAAATCCTCAACAAAAGTACAGAGTAAAACATTGGCACGGCCTTAGTAAAAATAACAATTATTGAAAATAAAAATAAAATGACAAAAGTAGAATTTCAAAAAAAAAAAAAAAAAAGAAGAAAGTTTACATAAGAGGAAGGAAATGTTTCCTGTGTTTCAAGTAATGATGCATGTAGGGGTCAGGGGAAGATGGGGTCAAGTGACATGGGTTACAGGGCATAGAAAGGTCAAGGGTTAGAATGTAGAGGTCAAGTGTTTCATGCATTAACACCTACATATGAACAACTGGTCAGGCACAGATTACGGTGTTGATATGTAATGCTACCGAGAGCGAAATTGGAATCTCAGGGACCAGCATTTTGGTTGGCACAGAACTGCACGTCCGAATAAAATGTTTGTGTTTCCAAAAGTACAGCATTTACAGCAGTAAGCCCACACTAAACTGTGTCATTTGCTACATTGGCGAAGATGTTTGTTCTGTTGTTCTTACGGCGTTCTCCATGCCTCCTCAGCTGCACAATGTCGCATTGTTAACACTCAACACGATCTACGTAGTAAAAAAAAAAATGTCTACAGTCTAGTCTGGGCTTAGTGCTGATGAGGCGAAGATACAATCTTATCAGAATATTGATCTGAGCTGCAATAATCTTTGACAAAAAAGAGGCAGAGAGAAACCAATAGAAGCATACACTTACATTCTTTATATAATATAATAATATGTATATGTGTCATTTCAGTCTTTCTTAGGAAGATTTTCGAGGGGTGTCCTCTGTGTGTGTGTGAACCCCTGTTTATAATGCACATAGTACCGTCGCTCCACGCCTGACCAAGGATCTGCAGCCTTGAAGATCACACATGCCACTTGTCACTCTGTCACCAAACAGCATCACTACAACCACTCAAATTTCAAAAGCACTCAAAAATCATTGAACAATGAAATAAAAATAGAAAATAGATTTCTTATATAATACCCACTAAGCAATGCTTGATGCTATGATAAATATTAGGAGTAATGGTTTCTTTTGTTTCATGTAAATCATTTAAACTTCTCTGTTTTAATTCACAAACAGCACCATACACAATGGGTTATTCCTGGAAAGACACACTGTATGTGCAGTACACTGTTTTTGTTATGGCAACCGGGGCAAGAGATGACTTGAGAGTCCCAAAAAGCTTCTCCTGCACTTGCAATCATATTCTGAGATCATTCGCATGTGTGCATACATGTTAATACAAGTCTAGATGCACAGTCCCCATGTCTCTGTCTTACTTTTTAGTAAGCATATTTATAAACACCTTGTATTCCGGCAGAGCAAAATAGGCTCTTGTATTAAAGTCTCTCTCAATATCTTTCTGGAAAAAAACTACATATATTTTATTGCACACTGTTTTTTTTTTAGAAAATAGTATGTGTTTCATATTGCAATAGACTAAAATTGGTTAATTTGTTTTATCTATTAACATTTAAATAGATGTGTTTATATAGGGTATATATGGCTTGTAGAGTATAAACATTTCATTATGATTTCTTCATTATATTTATATCCAAAAAATAGTTTATTCACATTTCTCATGGTGAAATATCTTCGAATAAGGGATAGAACCACTGGAAGGGTATATGCAGAAGAAGAAGAAGGGTCAGGTCAGGGCATTTGATCTGCTTAAAGTGGTTGATACAGAAAGAGAGATAGAAAGGGAGAAAAAGATGAGAACCACTGGTACCTGTGAGATGGCCCATCACAGATGACCTGTGACCCCTGAACATGGTCGCCAGCCCTAAAGACACACCAGCTAGGAGTGCTGCTGCTACAATACTCCAAAGCAGTCTCTGAAGAAGAAGACCCTGCATCTTAGCTGGAAGAAGACTGCTGTTGCTGTGTGTGTGTGTGTGTGTGTGTGTGTGTGTGTGTGTGTGTGTGTGTGTAAGCGTGTGTTTTTCCCCTCACAATAAAAAGAAACTGACATAAGCACTCCAGGATTAGCTTGAGGAGAGCAGAAAGAAGCTCTGAGGGTTAGAGTTAAGGGAGTTGCTGTCATTTCCACTCTCTTAAGACAACTTTTATTCAGGGATAGAGGTGTTGAGAGCAGCAAGTAGAGACTGGGCTTAAGAGACACCTCAGAAAAAAAACAAATAATAATAATAATAATAAAAACAATTCGTCATTCCATGGTGTCTCAACGCTTTGTAATAAAGTATAGCTGTTGCCTGGTTGATGTCTTGTGCCTGATGACTTGAAGGTCCATCCTCAGTCAAATTCAAGCAATAACACTCCCGAGGACAGTTCCTAAGAGTGTTGAATGGTTGCACAAAATTGTACTGACTTAAGTTCTATCAGAGAAGCATGATGACCAAGAAAACAAAACAAAACAAAAAAAGAAAAACAGAATTAGTTCTGTCTGTCTGTGCCATTAGATCCATGGACATTTGTCTACTGACATTATTGCGATTCTCCAGAGCTCGCTGCAGATAGTTTGTTAGGTGTCTGTTTTTCCAGTGCAGCAAATCAAGACAACTCAAAAGAAGAAGAAGATGAGACGCCCATGCCATTGGTTAGTTCTAATGGAATGATGCGTGTCTCTCGCCCATCTCGCTCTGGAATTCCCTCGCAGGTCCTACTGAGAGAATGCCATCCAGAGGGTTGTGAGCTTCTCCCTTCAAAGACAGCTTTGCACATAATCATACTCCTGTGTCAATTCTCAGGTAGATATTTATGTGGATATCTGTACATCTATGTGTGTGGTTTTTGCTCTCCATCCATTATTGTGCTTTTTAATCCAAGGAGGGATAAAGGCAGTCACACACTCCTAAGAGAAGTGACTGAAGTCATTTGTTTATGAGAGGTGGGGGGGGGGGGGTTGATTTTCAGATTGTGCGATGCAGAAGGCCATTGAGGGGAGCTGACTGACCCAAAGTGGTGTTTGTTGATGTTCGTTGACTTGGCCAACGTGATCTTCATATGGATAGGCAGGTAGCACCGAAGGACAATACAATACTTGTATGTTTTGTAGCATCATGTGCAAAGTTGTCCTTGGGGATTATGGAAGTGGGAGTGGGGGTAGGGGGGTGGCTCATTATGGGATGGGTTGCCTTTAGGGACCAGCAAGTCTCCGACTCTTCATTCCATTTCTTCATTCCTGGAAATGGATTAGAATGGCTGTATTCTCTGACATGAAACCAGGGCTTCTGTTGCAGATATTTTTTTTACTGTATCTTGCTATCTTCCGCTGTATGGTGGAAGTCATTTAAAAAAGGCTACATTTTTGTCTTTCAAAACAGTAAGTAATAGTGGTAATGATTTCAGTTGTCAACTCTGAAACCCAGATTTAATGACAGCAACAATACTGAGGTCACCCAAGTGTTCTCAAATGAAGGTGAGACTTTAGGCAGAGAGAGCAAAGGCACACATTATGCCTACTTGTGCAAATGACAAAACAACTACAGGTGTGACCTTACTAACCACAATCATTTCACATTGAACCACAGGCACCCACCCACCAGCCACACTTAAGTGCTTTTCCATTTGAATTTAGACATGAAGTCTGTGTGCATGCATGCATTTACATCATTAACATCCTTGCTCTCAGCAATTCCACACCCCCACCCCAGTATGTCCCAGTATGTGTATAACACACTATTAGGGTAAATCATTAGGTACAGAATGACCCGATTTCCATTCTCCTGTAGTATATAGTATTGACCCTCCAAAACAACGCATGTACTGCACTGTAGTTAGTGACCACATACCACAACATACAGTATTGTTGTTGTTAGTTACAAAAAAAGGGGCAAAAAGAGGAGCAAAGCACCTCTCATATTTTCCACCTCCCAACTCTCTCTCTCTCACTCTCTCTCCCTCTCCCTCTGGCGTGCCTCTGTGGGCTGGACCCCCCCTGTTTGATATTTACCTGTTGATAATGCCTTTAATCTGGGAGTCCTTCTCCTGTTGCTGCACCCTGAGCCTGCGCTCGCTCTCGTCCAGCCGACTCTGGTACTGCAGCAGGATCTTATTGGTCTGCTGCTCCTGCATCAGCAGCCGCCTCTCGTACTCCTCCAGCTTACGGTGGGACATCATCAGCCGATCCTTCAGAGAGTTGATCTCCTCCTCATACTCACGCACCTAGGGGAGAGAGAGACAGAGAGAGAGAGATGGAGAAAGAGAGAGAGTTAAAGAGAGGGAGAGGGATTGGGGGAGAGTTGAAGAGGGAGAGGGAGAGGGAGAGAGGGGGGATCAGAGGACGACAGAGATAGGAAGAGAAGAGTGAAAGAATGACGATAGGGAGGGAGAGGCAAAGAAAGAACAGAAGGAAAAAGCAAAGAAAAAAGTAAGACAAAGTGAAAAATGTGACACAAAACATATATTGATCCACCCCCTTCTCTCTCTTTCTCTCGCTCTCTCTCTTTCTCTCTCTCTCTCTCTCTCTCTCACACACACACACACAGACAGATGTAAGCACTGCCATATAAAAATTCTGAGCTGAGCTCAACTTATTCCATCCCACAGGGAGAGCTGGGAAATAGTCTGACATTTTATCTGTCATTCAGGCATTCTAGAGTAAGGCGGCCACTATACAGACACAACAATAAACTGTCTACTCCCAGAAAAGATACTTGCTTACGACACAATGACCATTTGTAGCCTATTTAGGGCAGACCTGCGTTCCGTTGGTCATCCACTCTTTGCCATTTCTCATGGCAAATGGGGCTCTTGACCCATTAATGTGATAGGGCATGTGACAAAAATAGGAAAAGACTACTATCGTTGCATAAGGATGATGCAAGGTGGAATAACACCACTGACTGGTGAAAAAAACTAAAACTAAGTGCATAGTCTACTGTTTTTAATATAACAGGCAGTGTTGTCCTCATAATAGAACCACTTTTTGAAAGAAAATGCACATAAATGGTGATGGATACACATTTGTTATATCTATGACTAAAATCTCTGGAGTGTTAGAGGGTCAGTTAAAAAAGCAGTTACACACTAAAGTATTTTTTTTGTTGTTGTTGTTGCCTGAAATTGTTTACTTTTTGATGACTCAGTGTTGTTCAAGTTCAAATTCAGCAGTGCTCAGCAGAGATCTTTCAATTATTCATAAATGAGCTACCTGCACCATCTGTTTGCCAGCTGACAGCCATGACTTGCAATTCATTGACACCTGCACCTTGCATTTTAAGGTGCATCTGAAGGAACTATGAGTCAGACCATTTGGTGACTTCTGTCACCTCCCAGGAAGCTATGCTAATAACCGTCGCTATGGACAGATTGAGAGTCTGGAAGTGATGTAACGTGAGAGACGACTCACTAACGCCTCTCGCACACATGTCCTTTTTGGCCTCCTCTTCTTGCCATACTTTCTATGAAACCCTTTAGAAAATGCTGGGATGTGCTAAATATTTATTTCAACTAAATTATTTATCCACTCATCCATGTCAGGTGATGATTTGATCAGATATCAGACTAGCAGCCTTCATTCACCCAGTTTTGAGTTGACACATGCTGATATCTTCCCGTCAATCTTGTTGCATAACCTGAATAATTTAGCACAGGTTGCTAACAGCAACTCGACAGTGGACAGGAGATAGCATGGCGTTGGATGGCAGTAACAGTGATGGCACTGCAGTTTACAACAATAGCTGTAAAATGAGTAACTAGTGTGAGGTCAGTACCTAGCATGAGGTAACAAGTAGGCTAACTAGCGCAAGTCAGATGGTCATGTACACATTATGACAGTTGTCTGTGGTGGGGTAAAAGAGACGCACCCTATCGAGCCGCGACTCATCCATGCTCTTAGAGTACTCTTTTAGCTTGAAGTCCTCTCGGTCGATGCGCGAGCTCTCAATGTCAGCCGACAGGTGGGGCATGTTGGACACCCAGGCAACTGTCCGCTCTGAGGCCGGGGTGAGGGGGTTGAGGGTGGAGGGGGACTGGGAACCCTGCAGAGGACAAAAATGACAAGATGAAAGGGTCACACGGCAGTGCAGTGCAAGAAAAGTAAGTAAGAACAGAACAGAAGGGGAATATCAAAGAGATCCTTTAGTTGCCATCTCTGAGGAAGGAACAGGTATGCACATAGCAATGTGAAGTAGTGATAATTCACATTTTGCAGGATAACTGAATACTGAGGGACAGTTACTGCTTAATATATTGCATTTAAATATTAAATGTAACATTTTAATGTTCAACATTGTTTATAACAGTGTGATAGACAAACAACAGGGACATCTTAACATTAGGAGGCAGAGAGATGGAATAACAAACCGACTGATTGGATCTGCCTGAGTAGTAGTAGTGTAGCAGAAATATTGTGCACTTGTGAAAGCAGGTAAGCATGTATCTATCTGATCTTTTTCAATCTCTCTCCTGCTGCCATACCTTGTCCTTATGAAATGACATCCAATCAACCAATCCAATCAGAGATACTAACAGCAGGGAATGGTGAAATGGAGCGCTAACTGGCTAATTGGATCTGCTCAGAGACAAGTGGTTGAGTAACTAACCCAGATCAGTTAGCTCAGTGGTAAACCTCTTGACAGAAAAGTCCTATGGTTTTGTTTTATAAGATCAATGAAGCCACAAGACTTTTAAGATACATAAGACCGATTTAGCACTTGCTCTGAGCTAACATACCAGGGCTAAGTGGTTTCTGCATTACCTCCCCTGGCACTAGTTAGCCTACAGCTCACCTGTTTGCTCATGGTAGGCTTGAGCAGGTGCTGCTGCTGTGCCTGCTGCTGCTGCTGCTGCTTGGAGGACTGCTGTGTGGACTGGGGGGTTCCCCCTTGTGACCCCTGCGACCCCTGGCTCTCGCGGGTGGAGCTCTGCTGATGGGGCAGCCCCGGTGGCGTGCTGTCCTTCACCGACAGCTGTTGCCGCGGAGCCGCCTGCTGCTGCTGCTGCTGCTGCTGCCGACCACCGCCACCGTAGCCGGCCGACTCCGGTGACTGCAACAGGTTGCCGCTCTGCGGCCGCTGCTTGGGCGGGGTGGAGGCAGCCGCGGAGCTGACGGACAGCTGGTGCGATGTCTGGGACTTCATGCGCTGCGGCTGCTGCTGCTGCTGCTGCTGCTGCTGCTGACCAGGCGGGGGCGCCATGGAGCTCTGGCGAACCGGCTGGACGGTGGTCGGGGGCGAAGCCAGGGAGGAGTGAGAGGTGCCTGTTTGGGACGCCATGCCCATCATTTCCTGCTGCTGGAGGTTGTCCTAATTGTCGGAGGAAAACAGAAGAGAGGAGAAAAAAAAGATCAAGAGAGAAGGGAGAAAAAACTCTTTATACACACATCTCATAATTCATGTTGACAGCAACCTGTAAAATGTTTGCTTTTATGCTAATCCTATTAATTTATGATAAAATGTTGACAGAGATGATTTACTGAGTGGGGTGCATATGCTAATAAGTGTAAGCAAAGGCTTGTAAACATTTTGCTTTCTGCAGACAGCTCTCAGTACTCCTCAAAGACCTGCTGCTACTTCTATGAAGCTTCCTTCGAAAGACGCATCCCTTTGCCTTTATAAATATCTCACTGTAATGGCACTGCACAACAGTTTATTACATCACATTACATGTATCAGATACTTTTACCTCCAACTGACATTGAACTTAAATCCAAAGTAAGTTCAACTTAACTTAAGTACATACAGGCCACTTATTTTGGGTACAAATGTCGTGTCCAAGAGACCCTGGTGGTGTACCTGCATATGCATGGAGATCTGCCGGCGGCTGTAGTCGGCTTGGCTGTGACGCATGTAGTCGTCACTGTAGCTGTGCGAGTGAATGATGGCGGGCTGGCCCAGGTGGGAGGCCGTGCGGAGCGTGGACAGGTCCTCGCTGCGCGAGAAGCCGCTGTGGCCGAACTGCGGCACGTAGTTGGGGTGCATGCCGTCCGGCTCAGGGGCGAGCAGCAGAGGAGGAGGAGGCTGGGCGCGGCCGGCGCCGTGCTGGTGCTGGTGGTGGTGGGAGGGGTGGTGGGGGTGGAGCTGAGGGCCGTCGGCGGCCAGGTGGAAGAGGGGGTTCTGGAAGGAGAGCGGGTAGCGCATGGCGGCCGCTTGCTGCTGCTGCTGCTGGGACAGCGAGTCGGTGGTGGCGCCCATCTGGCTCAGCTGGCTCAGGCGCAGGCCGCCGGACATGCTGGATCCCCCCGAGCCGGCCGACAGCCGCCCGCCGGCACGAAGCTGCCCGCCGAGGCCACCTCCGCCCAGGCCACCACTTCCTCCTCCGCTGCCGCTTCCGCCGCCGCCGCCACCGCCACCGCCGAGACCGCCAAAGCTGCCGAGGCCAGAGAGGGAGGCCTGGGAGGAGTTGAGCATATCCCCCACAGACTGCAGATTAGACACGCTGTTCATTCGCGAGTCCTGGAGGTCCATCATAGAAACGCTTTTATTAACACTCTGAACCTGGAGGGGGAGAGGCTGCAGTTATGTACACTCGTTTGTTTTCTTGCTCTTTTTCTTTAGCGATTTTTTTGGGGGGGGAAATAATGGGTAAGTGTGCTTAAATAAGTAATGGGGGTTGATGAAGCATGAAATGGGTTATCCAGGATCCAACATCCCAAAAGAAATGAAAAAATGAAATATGGAAAAGCAAAATACCTGAAAAAAGAAGCTATTTAAAATCAAACCACTGGAAAGAAATAGCTTAGGGCTTCTGGATGAAAGACGTATGGCTTGCCTGCTGAATAATGACCTTGACTTTGTATAGATTAAAGTGATTACTTTACTTGAGCTTGCACGTTCAGCATGTGAGGACACTGTAAAAAAAAATAAGCATGCAGAATGATTTCAGAGCACCAAATTTCATCATGCCTAAAATCATTGAACAACTCATTTTTTAGGTGTTCCCAACAAGGTCACCAAATTCATTCTAAATCTTCCATCTAACAAATAAAATGAGAGATCCATGAATTTGTTTGACCTATACTGTGTTTATACGGATTTATGATGTTTTTTTGGATCTGTTTGTTTTGGAAGGTCAGTATGCTGTTTGCTGTGCAGCACAAACTGTGCCACAAAGCAAACATCATACAGTCCACTCGGCTGTGCTTAGTGCTCTCCTCTGAAACAGTGCCAATGGCGTCCTTGCTGTCCTCCACTTGGCACCGGAGCCTTTTTTTGCTTGTTGGGAACTGAATGGGGAGGTTTGGGGCAAAAGTCTCTGTTGTTGTTGTTGCTGCCACCGCCGCTGTCGCTAGGGCACAAAGCTAACATTCCATCCTCCTGTAGGGCTAACTGGAACTCTTTTTCCCCCTTCAGCAAGACACATGCACTGAAGAGCAAGCCACGAGACGAGAGGAGTTAAAAACAACCATCTCACAATGTTTTTTTTTTTTTTTTTCTTTTAACCTTTCTATAAAATCTTTAAAGGAGTTATCAGAAGAAGTGTAGGAGCATCTAAACAGAAGCTAAGATGGGTCAGGCAGGCTTACCTTGGCGTCCGGTTCGGTGATGTCAGAGCTGCTGGTGCAGTAGGCGGGACTGGAGCGGGCTAAGGGGGGGCGGGTCACGTAGAAGACGTCTTTCGATGAGGCTCGATGAGGGTGGTCCCGATCCATGTACCCCCCCATACCAGCCCTTGATGGAACGCCCACACCTCCAGTGGTTATGCCGG
>CM059277.1:19687609-19695109 GCA_030347295.1 Setipinna tenuifilis
ACAGCGATGTGGAGCTCTTGACACAAAGCAGATGTAAATAGAGGGGAATTCATGTTGCTATCAATGTGCTGAGCATGACAAGCTTACATAATGCCTTGACTCCTGAAATGACAGAACATTTATGCCTGCAAAACCTTCTCCTGCCAATACAGGTTGCAAGAAAATGGTCACTGAAGCACTGGAGACCACAATTACCTATTACCTATTTACCTACTGAAATAGACCTGAATTACACCATTTTCTGACTATGGCACCTTTCTGTAAGCCAGTGAACGATCCAGTTTTACAAAAAAAATCTGGAAACATAGCAACCAATAAATAAATACATATTTCTTTTACTCTCCTGAGATGTTTTCCCAGCAGTGCCTATTGGATATTTAGTACACATAGAAATGGCCCGAGCAATTATGTCACACTCAGCAGCTACCAAGCACACTGCTGACGCATGTACATCCACACACAAAACATGCGCACACAAAAATACACACACGCACACACACACACACTCACACACACACACACACACACACACACACACACACACACACACACGCACGCACGCACACGCACACACACACACACACACACACACACACATTCAGACAGACAAATACCGCGAGTGAGAAGAGAGACAGAATGTGACTGCCACAGACAGACAGAAAGTAAAGGAAAGCTCAAAGTCCCTACTATTGGGTCCCTGGTGAAGCCGAGAGCCTTGCGATCTCCCTGGTCTCAGTGTTTTATATACATTCACAAGTAATGTGTGCACCGGAGCATTAAATACATACAGAGCAGTGCCACAGGAAAGGGAGAGAGGGAGAGAGAGAGAGGGAGAGGGAGAGAGAGAGAGAGAGAGAGAGAGAGAGAGAGAGAGAGAGATGAAGGGACCGAGAGAGGGACATAGAGAGAGAGGAAGGGAGAGGGACAGTGAGAGAGGGAGAGAGAAAAGGAGAGGGACAGAAAATAAGGAAGAGGGCGACAGAGAAAGAAAGGTAGGGAGGGAGAGAGAGAATGGCAAGGGGAGGGAGAGCGAAGGAGAAAGAGAGAGGGAGAGGGAGAGACAGAATGGAGAGAGCCATGGATGTAGGGAGGAAGAGTTATAAATAGACCCAAAGGAATGAGTCAGATTGAGAAAAATAAAAGCAAGCATGGGGGAGGGAGATAGGAAGAATGGGATAGAGAGAGAGAGTAACAAAAAGAGAGAAATAGAGGAAAAGAAGAGAGAAATAGAGGAAGAGAGAGCCGGATGGCAATAGAAGGAGAGAGAAAATGAAAAAAGAGAGAGGGATTGTGATGATGATTGTGAGAGCAAGAGGAATGAGATAAGAGAGAAAGAGATAGACAGACATAGAGAAAGAGGGAGAGACAGAGGAATGGTGATATAAGAAATACTGTACAGACCAAGATGGTGATGAAAGAAAGAGGATGGGGGGAAAGATAAAAAAAAGTAGGAACACAAAGAGAGACCTTTCAGGGAAAATCATATTGTTATGTAAACTCAGGGGTCTACTAAGGCAAAGTACGAGTTACAAAACCTAGTGTGTGTGTGCTAGTGCAAGTGTGTGTGTCTGTTAGTGTGTGTGTGTGTTTGCATGTGTATGTGTGTGTGTGTGTGTGTGAGTGCGAGTATGTGTGTGTGTGTGTGTGTATGTGTGTGTGTGTGTGTGAGTATGTGTGTGTGTGTGTGTGTGTGTGTGTGTGTGTGTGTGTGTGTGTGTGTGTGTGTGAGAGAGAGAGAGAGAGAGAGAGAGAGAGAGAGAGAGAGAGAGAGAGAGAGAGTGTGTCTTAGGGGCATCCATAAACACCCCTCAGGGAGGGTATACAGCATCGTGAGGGAAAAACCATCCGCAGACGCGTTGCACATCACCCCACATCACCACTGACACACACACGCATCTCATCATGCGTCACTGTGTCTAAACCACAGGTTAGGACTCATGACAGACCGTCACGCTCAACTCAACTCAACTCTACCATTTCCTGCGCAGCGTGAACCTCATCAAACACATCATTAGGTATTTCCAGCCAGTCGGCGCACCTGAAATAGCCCTCAAGATTAGTCATATAGCGTTTCTCTGGCATGACTATACATACCGCAGATATGGACACCCACACCACACGGAGAGAGCGATATACAGCCATCCGCCATTCAATAGCGGGGCAACTTTTTGAATGAAAATAGTTATAAACATAAAAATAAAAAACACAAAATGATACCGGTGCCAATTCTTAAATGGTGCACCTGTTCAGCATATAGTGCACTATTTAAGGGACTAAAACAATATAACTCACATTCTGTGTAGTGAACTTTACAGTGACACATCCCAATTTCCCCAAAAGCCATGAAAGAAGAATAGACACCGGTAACAGACACCGATAATCAATCAATCAAAAAAAAAAAACTCTGCAGCTCAACAGAAAAGCAGACTCAACTCTTAAAACTTGTAAGACCTCCTGAGGTAGGTAGTTTCTTTAAGAGGGGGAACCCTTTGAAAAGGTAAGCAGTGCTGGGGGCTTTGAAGAGCGTCACACATGAGCTGCGGCTTCAGCGAAAGTGAACATGAACTTCAAAAAGTCTTTGACCTGTCCTGGTCAAGTGAATGAATAAAGGATGGAAAAGAAATGCCTCAGACTCCAGCAGCATGACTTTTTCAAGGACATACAGTACAGTCTGTTTGAAATTCACTATTCTAATAATAAGGTAGTCGTACAGAACAGGCAAATGACATGATAGTAAAACAGTAATACAGTATATTCACACCAAGCTAAAACCATACAACAAACATGCTATCACGACAACTACTATATAACATATGTCAATATTACAGTGCAATAATAATATATTATACAATGTGGATAGCATGAGAGCAATATGGCTGGAGTTTCCGTGACAACGATATGATATGGGATATACAGCTGAAACCAGGTGAGAACCTTGCATCAGAACAGGAAGAGGCCAACAGAACAGAACACTTGACCACAAACATTCTGCGCCAAGATAAAAGTCCCAGAGAGAGAGAGAGGGAGGTGAAGGCTTAGACTGAAAAAGTTCCAGGTGACTGGTGATGTTGTTAGACAGGCCGGCTAACACATCCACCTCTCATGTTGGCAGCCTGAGGGAGCCTCCACTGAGCTTAACTGACAGGCACGCACACATACACACACACACACACACGCACACACACACACACACACACACACACACACACACACACACACACACACACACACACAAAGAAGGCATTCGCATGCACCACAGCGGGCAATTGGCTGAAGAGGTTGAGAGGAGGGGGTAGTGAGAAAAAAGGATGTGTGTGAGTGTGTGTGTGTGTGTGTGAGTGTGTGTGTGCATGCATATGTGTATATTTATGTGAGAGTGTGCACACACATTCATGTGCGTGACTATGTGTGTGTGCATGTGTATGTGTGTGTTTATGTGTGTGCATGTGTGTATATGTAGGGTGCAATTTGTGGGGGGAAATTTCCCCCCTTATGGTTTTCATATCCCTACCTCTGCTAGAAAATTTTATCTCCAGTTGGGACAATGACAAAGTGATTAATGGAACTCAACTGGTTACTTAAAATGTAACAATCTAAAAGCATGACTCCATACATGTAGTATCAAAGTAAGCTATGCAATTAGCCTACTGCCAACTGCCTATTACGTAAACATTTTAACATTTTCGTGACACTTTGTCTGAGCCAAAGCGGTAGACAAAAGAGGACCAAGCTAAATATGAAACACATTCAGAGCAGCATATACACACAAACAACCAGATTAACACCTGAGAATGATAGCACAAGAAATGATTGTGGTTACCACTTATATACAGGACGATTCATAGCCTCATGACGAAGAAAAAAACTCAGATGTGGTCCTGATTGGTAGCGACTCATCTGAGACACATGTGGTAGGAGGGTGCATTGAGCCTGTGTGCTTTGCCAAATGGAAAGATGGTTGTGAGTGGATTGCTGTCAGCGCAGACAAATTCGTCACCAAAGCAGACTGTTTACTGTCTAGTTGTCTGTCTGTATTGTCTGTGTTCCTGAGTGTTGCACATTGTGCAATTTTCCGAATGATTTTTGAGTGTTACATTGAAGTTCAGCTAAAAAATCTTTTGCCATCTTGGGATGGACTTTTCTAAAGACCTTAAAATGCCTGCCTACTTCTCTCTTTTTTTTTGGGGGGGGGGGGGGTGCGGGGTGGTCCATATAGCATCTCAATTAACACTACTGACATTGAAAATATTGTATTGCTGGGCTGCAAAAGCTAAAAGTTGCCTAATTAGGCAAGTTAGAAATATCCATTAATTAAAAAAAACATCCCTGTGTTTCTGTTTTTTTTTTTTTGACAAATCGCACCCTGTGTATATGTGTATGTGTGCTTGTGTGTGTATGTGTGTTTGTATATGTATGTGTGTGCTTGCATGTGTGTGTGTGTGTGTGCTTGCTTGTGTGGGTGTGTGTGTGTGAGCAGGGATTATCTTACAGTACCTGTCCTGGTCGGCGCTGCGGAACCGGGGCAGGATCATGTGGCGGAAGCTGCTGCTGCGGTCCAGTTTGGGCTGGCTCTTGGCCCGCCGGATCGACCCCTTCAGTCTGCGGCTCAGGAAACTCTGAGGACAGGACCAAGAGTGACCACAGAGCAGTGTTACACAGGGTCAGGTCCCGCCATTTGCAAACATTAAACACCAAACATGACATGACATGACAAAGAATGAATGGACTCAGAGAAGTCAGATGTGCACCAATCAAGGAGTAGTACAAATGGAACTGTTGTAGTGTTTACTTGTAGTGTAGTGTTGTAGTGTTTACTTTCTTGTATTAAATCGGAAGAAGGTCACAGGCCAGAAAAAAGGTTATTGTCTTCTGAATAAAATTAGTATTCGGAGCCAGAGTGTGCGGCTCCTTTATTTTGATTTTAATGGATGAATATGGAATACATGATGGAAAATTACAGACAATGCCAATACATCATCAAAATGTCTTATCACTACCAGAAGTGTAATGGTGTTCTGAACAGACAGTTAAAGGTGGAGATCCCAGCTCAAGAAAGTACATATCCTGCCATGTGTTCCTTCTGCCTGTGTACTCCACACAGATGATTTCACTGACTATCTTATCTACCTGGATGAGGAGCTATGTTTATTATTATAATCAGCTGGTTAAGTAAATAGTGGAAATGAATATGTGGCTGGACGTTTACTTTCTCAAGCTGGAATTGTCCACCTTTGAATACAGTACATAATTGTCAGTGTGAGGATAAATATACAGATATAAGCTTATATATATATATCATATATACAGACATATAAGGTGAAATTAACTATAGATCAAGAAAAAGAGCAACATAAAAATACATAAGGCTAGGAAAGCAAGTCAAGGAGTTTGATCTTGTTGGTTGCTGCAGTGCTCTTAAATGACCAATAGTGGGGAGTGTTGGTCCATGTATATGGCCATAACTTCAACATGTCATCCTGTCAGCAGATACAGTAGTCGCCTTCATGACGAACCTACTGCAGCCACTGCACGTATCTTTTGATCAAAGATGATTTGGTCAGCCATAAATTTAAATACATTAAATATATCTCACAATGGATTACTGATATTCTCATAATGGATTTAAAACGATATTCTGTAGCTTAAATGAGTTTGATCATCTTGATGACAGTTTTATATCACACGTTAATGGTTTAGAGCAAAAATTAAATCTAGCCCATCAACAGCATAAATCACCAAGTGCCTTTGCCATAATGTCTTTGTTTAAGGATACGTTTGATTTCAACTTCAGTAACATCCCCAGATATACGGTATACTACACTGCCATTATGTCCATTTACAATATCATAAGCAGATATGTAAATGGAATATTAAGGTACATGTTTACATGTGGATGACAAAAAAGATACATTTATGCATTAACTAGTAGGAAAGAAGTGGTTTCTAAAAATATACAATGATCGCACAATGGCTTTCCTTTTTTCTACAGCGACTGCTGTTGTTGGAGTTACAAACTAAGCGAAGAGAAAAGAAAACCAAACAGGATGCTGCTGTCATCAAATCGAAGGCCTACAGTATGTGGTTTTAAAAGAACATCCAATCTTGGCTCCAGACACACAGGCCACTTTCATAACAACTAAACTATCCCTTTTCCAAGCACCATCTTAGGCTGTGTCTCGTAGTCACAGTCTCGTAGAAGAGACATGTGGATTTGGCCAATCTGCTTGCTAAGCCTGATTGACTTACACAATGTATCGGACATTAGAGGACGTTTTTTGAAGTGTATTAACATTTATTAATAAAACATTAAAACCAACGTAAGTATAGAAAGATTGTAGCGACATAGGCTAATTCCCCTCAGTAGGGGAGGGACAGAGAAGACGCGGCGGTGGTAGTGGTGGGGGGGATTGGTTTGCTGAGTCACACTGAGCTGCGTTGACGTTGATCCCTTACACTAACAGCTGTGCTAGCAGCTGCGTGCCTTGGTGGTGGGCCTTTGTGTGGTCACGTACCTCCACGGAGGGCAACGATGCGATAAACGGTGTGGCGGCGCTGCTGCTGATGCTGCTGCTGCTGTGACCTGAGCCGGCCAGCCTCCAGTCCCCGGCCCAGAGAGCGAACGGCGGGGAGCGGGACGGAGAGCGGGATGGGGAGGACGACAACGGGTGCGGATACGGAAGCGTCGGGGGCAGCGTGAGGGACAGGGCCGGGGAGAGGGGCAGCGAGCGTGGAAGAGGAGGGGACGGCGTGGTGCTGCTTGTGGCGGCAGCAGCAGCCCCCCGCCTCTTGCACTGGGGCCAGGGCTGGGGCGAGAGGGAGAGGGGCAGGGCGCGGGGCAGAGGGGGGGTGCCGGGGGCGCCCAGGGACCTGCGGCCGGGGTGCTGCCTGTGCAGCGGGTAGTCCGGCTGGTCCTCGGACGGAGGCAGGGACAGGGACAGAGACGGGGGCAGCGAGCGAGGCCGGGAGGAGGACAAGAAGGAGGAGGAGGAGGAGCAGAAGGGGGAGGAGGAGGAGGAAAGGGGGGGGTTACTCACGGATTGTCGGAAGGGTTGAGGGGGGGCAGTGGGGGGGGTCTCCATGCTTGGCTGCTTTCCAGTGGCTATGCTCTTCCGCCTGGCCCGAGCGTGGTCTGTGAGGGAGGACAAAATATTTAGACAAGTGCAGGAGTCAAACAATGACAACCCCCCCAACCCCCCCAGCCCTCCACCTCGCCTCCTCCACAACACCCCCGCCCCGCCCCCCCCCTCCCTCTTCCTCCCTCCACGGACTTGAGACCTTCATCCTGTCAGAGAGGCCCATCTGGGATGATCTGTAAAAAGGCCTTAACCTTGGGAAGAGAGTGCTGATAACCAAGTAAAGCATGAAAAAGTTGTTCTTTCTCCCTCATTCACCCTTGGCTTTCATCTGTATTCCCCTGAAGCAACTGCCTCTGTGTGTGTGTGTGTGTGTGTGCGTGTGTGTGTGTGTGTGTGTGTGTGTGTGTGTGTGTGTGTGTGTACA
>CM059277.1:19697609-19725109 GCA_030347295.1 Setipinna tenuifilis
TAAACACTTACTCACAGCATGACAGGAAGAGACTGTAAATATTCATACACGCCAATTACTGCCGCCTCACCTCTGCTGTGCCTACCTGGTCCCCACCACGGCGGCCCCCTACACACACCTGTGATGAGCCGCAGCTCTGAAGTGTATACCGTGGGGGGGAAATGTCCCCTTAACAGTTGTGCAAAAACATACACGAACACACACACACACACACACACACACACACACACACACACACACACACACACACACATGAACACACACATACATTAAAACAAAATATGAGAGAAATGGTGAGAGACAGAAATACATCATACAACCACACACCAGGGACACACATCATCATACAGAACAAAACAAGTGACACGTAGAAAACAACGACAGAGAACAAGTCAAAGTGCTAGGTAGGTAAAGTGAGGAGTGACAGATATTGCAAAAATCTCAATACTAGTAATAATAATATTACATATCACACTATGGTTGGGAACCAATACAGGTGGGCCCAGCGCAGTGGGTGGGTTTAGGGGGGTAGTGTCACTGGGTGTGTTTGTTGAGGGACTGGATGGCTCTGGGAAAAAGAGAGAGAGAGAGGAAGAGAAAGAGACTTGTTCTTTAGCCGTTTGTGGTTGAGTGCGAACCCAAATGCCACACACAGGAGTAATAAACACTATCCTGTGTGATGAACAGGTTCAGAGGCTCTGGACTCAGTGGGGTGGAGCTCTGTATTTGCTAGCACTTCATCTGAAGGGAAGATGACAAATTCATTGCTCAGTGCAAAGTCATTTCCACCTCTTTATATAGAGCAACAAAACTTGAAGGAGATGAGCTGAATAGACTGAGACTGAAATACACGTCTAATTCATTCTATAATGGAAAAACACAATCCACACTATTCCTTTCATGGTACAATTTCAGTGAATCGTGTGATGGCTAAAAAACATGCAAGTTTTCTTAACCAGAGAGGGAAAAATCAGATATCTCCTACAGAGACCAATTCCACAGGAGACTAATTGATAGACTGTTTTTCTATTGATTTGGATGTGATGCTTTTTTCCGAAATACAGGCCTCATTTTAAAATAGTTTTTTTTAAATACTTTATTTAGATTGACATCAATACTGCAATACCTTGCCGAAAAAAACTCTTTTTGCTCTGAGTGTTGAAAAAAGATACCAATATAATGTAATACACAGTAATGGCTTGATTTTTTAGAAAATCGATCCATTAAAGAACAGAATAGTTTATACCCCTCACTGCCACCACAAACTCCCCTTCTTCCTCCACTCACAATATCATCTATTAGACCAGAACTCATATGAACTGGAGATTAAAGCTGAGAACTATGGAGCATTACAGAATAATGTAGGATAGCTACTGGTGGAGGCACTGTTGTTCCTAATACCAACATTGTCTTCAATTGAGTTCAAATTCACCTTCTTTACCTTTAGTGTGTGGAGCAAAATGCACCCAAATACTCTTTTGTCAACAGCCCGCACAGAAAGGTCACAAATAATAAAAAAAACCTTTTGAGGTAATGAGGTGGCCTTGACTTTTAATGGTAGTCTGGGGAAAAGGGGTCCTTTCCTGGGGAATGTTTTTCCCAGCTATTTCTATCCAATTCTCCAGAGCTACCAACACAGAGGAGGTGCAGTCTTTGTGTTACTTCGCCCAGTGTGGAAGTGCTCTCCACAACATCTACTGCTGTGTGGGGTTTGATATCAGCCATAAAGGCAGCTGTGAAAACCCCCCAGACACCACATGAAGACACCATAAGCAGTACAGAGAGGGGAAAGGGGGAAGAGAAGAGGTAGAGAGAAAGGATGACAAGAAAACAGAGCAGGAGAAAGAAAGAAAGAAGAGAGAGTGAGATGGAAAAAAAGAAAGAAAGAAAGTGAGGGAGCCAGACAGATAGATAGATAGATAGATAGATAGATAGATAGATAGATAGATAGAGAGAGAGAGAGAGAGAGAGAGAGAGAGAGAGATAGGGAGTAAAAGAGAAAGAGGGAGAGAGAGAGAGAAAGGAGGGGTAGAGGAGAAGAGAGAAGAGAGAAAGAGAGAGAGAGATAGAGAGAGAGAAAGGGCGGGGGGGATACTATACTAGCCATCATCATGAGTGCCTTAATGCTGTAATGGATTCTGGCCCTACTATAGCCAGAGTTCAGTGTTCTTTTAATTAAGCCAAACAAAAGCATCTGTAAGATGAGCTGAAGAACTTAATTTAATTCAATTTCTCTTTCTCTCTGTCTCTCTCTGTCTCTCTGTGTCTCTCTTACTCTCTCTCTCTTTCTCTCCTTTTTTATTTCCAAATCTGGGCTCTTTATTTAGTTTCCATGGCAACATTTCCTTGAACCTTACATTGGACTCAGACAGACACATAAAACACAGTGAGGACGTATAGGGGATCATACCCACACGTGTCACATGCAGTCGTGGGTGTTGCTTTTTAAATTCAAAAACCACATGCATGTGAAGGTACAGCTTCACAACCGACATGCTGACTGCATACATCCAAAAAGTAACTGTTGGAAGCACACCATCCCTATTAAAAGGCACACTGACTATCTTGTGTGTGTGCGCGCGCACATATGTGTTTTCTGTGTGTGTGTATGTGCGTGTGGGGGCGCACACGAGTGTGTACACAACATGCGTGGATGTCAGGTCATGTGCATGTGTGTGAGAGAGAAACAGAGGCAGATAGGAGTGAGTGCAGAAAGAAGAAAACGAGCGTCACATCGAGAGGAGAGGAGAGGAGAGGAGAGGAGTGGAGAGGAGAGGAGAGGAGAGGAGAGAAGAGGAGAGAAGAGAAGAGAGGGAGACAGCACTCGCATGTGTGCTCGCATGTGTAGCTGTGTGGGTGTGAGTGGGTGGGAGTATGTGTGTGTACATGCCGTGAGTATGTGTGTGTGTGTGTGTGTGTGTGTGTATGTGTGTGTGTGCGTGCGTGTGTGTGTGTGTGTGTGTGTGTGTGTGCGTGCCTGCACCTCTTCATTCTGAATGTAAATCTGATGTGAAGCTGAGAGCTGGAGTGTGTGGGTGGCTACAGCTTCCAGCTTAGTCCCTTAGAGAGAGGAAAGTCAGGGCGAGAGGAACAGCAATGGAGAGAGGGAGAGAAAGAGAGGAAAAGAGAGAGAGACAGGAAGGGAAAGAGGTAGAGGGAGAGAGAGATAGAGCAACACACACAGAACGACAGAGAAAGAACGGAAGAGAGAGAGAGCGAGAGAGTGAGAGAGAGAGCGAGAGTTGGAGTGCAGTAGAGCGAGGGAGATACTCAGAGATCCACAGAGAGAGAGAGAGAGAGAGAGAGAGAGAGAGAGAAAGCGAGAGAGAGGGGGGCAGAGAGAGGGATTTATGTAAAGACATAGTTACGTAGTCAAGACGCAAGACGGAGAGGTGGATTCCTAAACAGTGCCTTGAGCATTTTGCATTTTGTAGGTAGAAGTAATAAACATCTGAAATGCATCTGTTATTTTATCCATGAATTTATGCAGCACTGTAAATCAGTTTATTATTGGGCTGAATAATTGAAAATAAACACATGGGAATTTACGGTCTTTGCAACCCACCCTCGGGTTAAATGAAAAATATTAGGTAGCAAAAAATCTAAGCGTGTAATCATTTTCTGTGGGGTTGTGGGGAAAAAGGGGGACCAAGCTCACCTCTCCCCAATGACAGGAATACTTTGCGAGTCAAATCAGGAACCGAACGAACGAAAATGCTCTTCCTGCATAGTTCTCCCCTGACACAGAGCAATATTTTTTTAAGTGTTGCTATTTTAAGTATCACTCCACTGAAAGGCGATTTTCAAAGATTAAACTTGGGGTGGAAGCTACAATAACTCCGTAATGGAACCATAACATTTACTACAAAATAAGACTATAATGCTTTTTTTCCACACAAGCTGTCTCACTTCAGCCCGATCTTGTGCTTGAAATATTGCCATGTTTTAACAAGCTTCTTTTTAACTTAGTACTGAAAATAGGTCGTAATACACACAGCTGTTTATTTTTAAACAACAGGCCTAGATTTTAACAGGCAGTGCAATATACTGAACAACACCGGGCTAAAATTTCCATATGGTTTCCTCCGATGTGGGCATCCCTTTCTTGTACACTGAGAGAAGAAGTTGGACCTCACAATGGTCATTTATTTTCAGTGTGGACCACTGAAACTTGATAACAAGCATTAAAAGTGTGTTTGTTGCACAAAAAGACAAAACAGTATTTATGCAGAGTTTAAACTACTAACTACTGTGCACCCAGAGTAGAGTTATACTGTAGACCACTATACCACCTTTGTGGCTCAGTAAACTTTCAACAACACAACTAACCAGAAGAGGGCAAACTCTGGCACAAGTACATATGATGAAGCTATTTTATCTCTACAAAAAAAATGTGTAGGTGGATAAGTAGTGCAAATTATGAGTGGTCTCTCAATCACGTCAGGTGGCAATTTTAATACATACTCATCGCCCTATGGAGCGTAGTCACACTGCCAAACTTTCTATACTGCTGAGTCTAACTGTAGCATAAGTGTACGTAGGTCATGTATCTTTCGTCTTCTGACATTTTTGGCCAGGCTGTGCTGTACTAATTTGCCTCTCCATTAGAAGTTCAACGGTGCTAAGCCAAGCTGTACCACTCATTTCGGTGATGTATCTGAGACCGAACATGAAGACCGATCTATCCTCTGGCTGCTGGTGAGATTTTCGCGGCGCACTTCTAATTTTATTCATTAACATAGCACCATTACCGGTTGACATTGTCCCAAGGTAGTTTGACAGAGCCCATGGCCTGATCCACCCTAAAGAAAAAAAGTGTTAGCCAAAAAAACCCATCAGGGAGAACAGAAGCCTTGGGCAGAACCTAAGGTCAAAATGGAGGGAGCCCCAACTTGCTTAAGGCCTGCCCTGGAGGAGAGAGGTGCAAGTAATGTGTGGCAATACGACTGAACCCTTAGACATGCAAATATGCTGTGCAGAGATGAGGCACCTTTTAGCAAAAAAAAAATCATCAAATAAAAGCCCACAGGTGTCATTAATCTAATCTAGGTTCACTGCGGGAAGGCTGACGGTGCGCAGGCGACGATCTGCACTTGGCTGGCTGGCCAACACAGCACTAAGTGGAGTGTTGAAAACACATTCTGGGGAAGACTGATTGCTTGAACTGAT
This sequence comes from Setipinna tenuifilis, assembly GCA_030347295.1. Classification (NCBI taxonomy): domain Eukaryota; kingdom Metazoa; phylum Chordata; class Actinopteri; order Clupeiformes; family Engraulidae; genus Setipinna; species Setipinna tenuifilis. The sequence continues at coordinate 19,702,779 of CM059277.1, forward strand.
AGGTAAATTAGGCATACTATTTTAATGTTTATTTTAAACATTAGATAGCTCTAGAATAGAATAGAATGGGATCAAACAGAATAGAATAGAATAGAATAGAATAGAATAGAATAGAATAGAATAGATTGTCTTTTATTGTCACTATTACTAACTCACTATTACTAACACTATCACTATTACTCCTACTAATGACATTTTTAAAGCAGGTCCTTTTCCAGTGCAGACATGTATCATACTTAGAATATATAGAATACTCCAAGTGCTAATTGATGTGGTGTACATTAAATAAGACTAGGTTAAGTTATATAATAGCATTATTTTGTTGTAAGTGTTCAACATAAAGGCTGATGTTTGTCCAGTAAAAAATGAACTGTGGATATGGTATAATTCTGGTGATTATCCTATACTGTAGTTTATGGTTTGATTCCTCACTCTCCACAAAGTTTGCTTAATCAAACTGTCAGTAAACAATGAGCACACAGAGACAAATACACTGAAAAAGACAGTTTATAGTTAATTAAAATAGTCATATTGCCAATAACTTATGATATAAGGTATCACAACAGCCTTTTAAGCCAAAAACTACCAATTTAAGACAGTATGTCCCTTGCTGTAGTCTCCTGCATGTATAAACTGTTACATGTAATAACCGGACTTTGCTTTGGCGAAAAGGTAGCTAGCTAGCTTTGTTTTCTCAAGGTTGTCAGCTGAACTATTCACTAGTGTTTTCACTAATTCACAGGTCCTTGTAACTGTTCAGTAGGGCATGCTTTATTTTTTTCAGGGTTCATTAAAACACTGTTTGATGTACGATTTTATTTACAATATCTGTCTATACCAATTTGTTAAAATATGGAAGGTACAGTAGAAGATAGTGTTTCATGGCAGTCTTGAGACTGGATCTATGAAAAGCACAAGATGATTTTTCTTTTTTTTTTTTTCCTGGCAGAAGCTTGCGTCATCTCTGACAGCAATATACTTGGATCTACCGAATGTATACACATGTTGACTGTGTTGACTGGCTCTGCCTCACGGACTTTCACATGCCTCTTGTCATTCTTGTACCTACCTGCTGTATCTGTTGTTTAACCCCTGTCTTTGTTTTTCAACATGCTTTTCAAACAAGGGTTTAACCAGGAATGAGCAGATCGAAACCAAGGCTACTTATTGTCCTACTGCATTGAGGATTTCTGTGTAATATGCTGTATTATTTGAAAAGTCACAGAGGCAATTTCAGCAGTGCTCTTAGTCTTACAGCAAAATATTTCTTTTTTAAAAAGTGGAGCCACATATCCCTCTATTAATGGATAACTTAGATTCCTCCATCTCTGGGCCTCCATTATGTGATCCAATTGACTGCACCTACAGGATTCCATTTCACCATCTGACACCACCTCTGATGTTATTAACTAAACAAAGTGCTCAGTGGAGTAAATAGGAAAAACACTTTTAGCATTCTATGGCCAGACACTACCTCAAAGTCAGACAACCACTGAGATTCTGTTACATTAATATTCTCGGCAGTGCCTGAAACCAGGTCCTATATTAAATCAACATCCCGCTATCAGCATTAATTACATGGAATCAACATCACAGTCTCACACTGACTCACCATTTTGCACCCCCAATTACCATTTATACGCTTTAATGAAATGTCAATACATTTAAAGACAGCGAAATGGCGATGAAGAAGATGATGAAGAAGAAGAAGAAAATGATGATGATGGTGATGATGATGATGATGATTGATTATGATGATGATGAAATATTCTGAAAATGTATGCCCTATTTTATCTGCAACAAGAGGAAAATAAAACCTTTCACAATACAAACAAAAAAGTAAAAGGGAGGGAGGGAAGGAGGGAGAGGGGGAGAGAGAGAGAAAGAGAGAGAGAGAGGGTGAAGTACACAAAGGCTTTTATAGCCACACCTTCACAGGTGTACTTAATCATGTAATTGAGTCCCAATCACCATGCAGAGGCTGTTGCACTACCACTGCAAGGCCAATGGGGAAACAGAGGGACGCAATACCTGCACTATGAGGTGACTCACCTACATGGGCTAACGCTTTAGACAGAAGCTTCTGTGGTCAGTGATGGCTCCTCTAATGGAAGCTTTACACCTGACTGCTTCACACAGCAAGTAACTAAAGCAGCAGCTGGATAAAGGTGTTTTTTTTAGGTGTGTTCCACACACTTTTAGCCCTTTTCAACCTGTTTTTAAAATGTCAGTCTAATTTGAGAGAGATAATGCAAGAGGGAATTCTGGTTTAGCTACAAGGAATGCGTCAAAGCTTAGCGAGCAAACAGGCAGACAAATACAAGCTCCTACACACTGTCCAGAACTCCTCTTTTATTCTAATGCATGGCCCCGACACATGATTGAAGGGCAAATAATTGTTTTTACTGGCTGAGCAGCTCATTTTGGTTGGGTGATTTGTTACAGTATATTTTTTTGTTTTTTATTTTACAAACCCAAGTCAATTAAGGACCATGTACGACGAATTCCTTGCTAACTATGTACTGGATCCACGGAGGGAAGAAAAACTGCTCTGTCACTGAGTGGACGATAGACTTGAGCAGGATTTATTATAAAGTCCCCCGTGGCTAAGCAAAACAGCAGGGTTCATGGTCCTTCTTGCAGGCTGACAATCAAATCTATCACTGCACTAGCACAGGCTGCACAATAATTAATTCGATTTAAAAATAAAATAACAACAGGGCACACTGAATATATCAGAAAAGCCACTTGGTTATTATACACGTTTACAATATGTATACAGGGTGAACAAAAAAAACTGGACCACTTTTTATATGACTATATCTGCTCACTGAGAGTACCACAGTTTAAAAAACATGCGAATTAAAACCCATTCAGTCCTCCTTCCAGTGATATTATGGTGACATCCATGGCCATTTAAAAAAACAGAAATCAGTGATGTGGCGAGTTTGAAAACTAGGAAAAAGTATCAGGTTATGAAGGCAAAAGCTATAAGCAACTTTTTTCATGGGTAGTTTTTTTTTCAATCGCCATGGTGGTCATGCCCTAATTTGCCTGTTTTTTTTTTAAATTGTGGTAGCATCAATGCTTGAGGAGGTATAGTCATTTAAAGAGTACCCCAGCTTTTTCTGCTATATTATACAGCATACATGTAATGTATATAACCCACCAACTTATCCATGTATTCCACAGTACTGACTTCAGCTTGTGTTTTAACTTAGGCTGAGACCTGCACTGCTGCCTTTGCTAATGCACTACTACGTTATTCCGCAGTGAACTCAGTGGCCTGCACTGCCATTCCATTACCACATACACTTTAGCTGACACGTTATTCAATAGCCCATTCAGTAGTTTATGAATTTCATTTGAGGAGCCTGAGCAGCTGCTTTTCACTACAATCCCTTTTTGCCTGACACTAAATTTAGCGAGCTGAATCACTTATTGCTAGCTTTGGGGCATGCAGATAGAGCCCCTGCAATGATCCCTGCACACTTCAACAGTCAATTAAAATGTACACCGCTGGCGAGGCCATTCGGCACGCCTAACACAGACCCTCTCCCATGCTGTCCTGCGTGTCTCACAAAAGTGCTGGTGTGGGCTCACCTCATTGCAGCCTAATGGCTTTGAACATAATGGTTTCAGGACCATGTACAGCAAAGCTAAATGGCATCGGTGACATCAACATGAATCAAAGTCTTGTTTTGGTTGACGTGAATTGATGGGGGGGACTGAAACCTGTATGTGTGCATGAATGCATTATGGAGAACCAACAAGTCCAGGCAGCCCACGGGGTCTTCTAGTTTCAAAGGTATGTACTCATTTTAATTACATATGTAGTGTAAAATATTACCTCACACAGTAGATTTCTCTGATAAAATACCCACACAGAATAGTGGCAATGCAATATGTCATCGTGTGGCCATTCTTGGTTTGAAACCTCCATTAAATAAATCACATAGATTATTTGTTTTCATTTTAAGTTTGAAAATAATAAAAAATAATATTATATCCATTAATACAAACAATTATGTAAAAGTGTGTGATGTTGAAGAGGGGACTATTGTTATTACATCTACAATCTGTATTTATATCCAGATGTGTATGTGTTGGGTGATAATAGTTAACACCATAATGTGGTTATTATGGTATAGTGCTATCCGTCAATACTTGACACTGCAATAGGTAAATTACTGCACTAGGAGGACTAAAATAAAACAGTGTGCCTCTTCATGCTGAACCATGATTTAAAATTCTGCTCCAAGACGTTATTATGCCATAAAACACATCTAAAGCGAAGATGAGTCACGAGCTGTACAAAAGGTGCAGTGTGTGCATGTAGCGACCCTCTATCACTTAACACACTAGCCATCAAAGACATTTAAGAAAGCAATCAAACTTAATTAAACCATTCATAATGTGCATTCCCCTAGGTGCAGCTGTCATTAAGTGTGCTATGCCCCCCTTGATGAAATCGTTGTCGGTGAATGAGACGTTCCCAGCTGTCGGCAAAAGTGCTCGCCTGAATGGGCTGCACATCTTTGGCATTGCGTCCAACGTCCAAATAATGCGTCAAGGCCAGTCTACCATTGTACTGCGCACACAAAGAGTGAACTGGAGTGGCATTCAGTTTTTCAGCCACACACACACAAACACACACGCATACACACACACAGAGGATTAGCACAAAAAATGAAACGCACATTTAAAACGACTGCCAAATTTTGAAACATCTTGCCAGCTATTAAAAACACTCTACCTGTCACATCTGGTTAGGCAAAGGTACTGTACATGTAATGGTGATTAAGAGTCTTTGTGGCATTGCACTGTTCTCCATTCTCTGTGAGATATTTTATCTGACCGGTTAATTTTTGGCATTCACGGGCACAGCTAGAAACACACACACACAGACTGTGCAACAACTACAGACCTGCTATTACATAACCTAACCCCGGGAACATGCTCAATGGAGTAAAGTTCACAGCCAATCCGAAGATGCCCTGGTGGGTGTGAGGAGTGGAGGCATTTCATTGGATGGAAGAGGCAATCAGTGAGGGGTGAGAGGATCCACAACTACAAGCAGATTTTTTTTCTCAACATCTCACAGTCAGACCATGGAATAGTGGACAGGGAAGCCTTTCTCAGTGACTACTCTGAGGATTTTCTTGACCAAGCTCCTGTCAGATCTTTCTCATATCTCTCCCATGTTAACTCCTGGCTCTGCTGCTCTCTGATGCATGCAAGCTCTTACTCCCCTGTGTAAGCTTTTACACACACACACACACACACACACACACACACACACACACAAGCACACAAGGCAGACTCAACACAGGGATCCAGAAAAGATCTGTCTAAGCTTAATACTTGCACCTGAAATACAATATTATTTTTTGTTAATCTCTCATAGGAAGAAGCAATCATCCTTAAACCCAAATGCAGCTTCACAGTTTGTTTGCTGTGATAAAAAAATCTATTTAAATGATGATAAGTGGGCAAAACATAAGTAGTATATGATTTCCTACCTCCAGGTGGCAGAAACAGAGCTGTTGTTATATCCGAGTGTTCTTGTGATAAACTCCTTCTCCTTTTTGCTTCTCCTTATAATTCCAGTTCAGTTAAAGTACACATGTAGGGAAGATATATCCAAGATGTATGTTCGTCTGTTTGCTGTCTATATGCAACCTAATAAAAATGGCTTAATATCAATAGGCACTATGTCTTTCTATGTCCCAATATCTATATCTGACATGTATCGATCCCCATGTCTGTTGGGCATCTTCATCTTTGGATGAATTTATGTCACACAAAAGGACTGCATGGTGATACTCCAGTTTAGTCCGGTGTACTGAAAAAATATTTACACGTCCATATGTGGCAGGCTTTTTAAGATTAATGAAATTCAGGTGACTAATAAAGGTCTGATTCTAGGTACCCCAATGATAGTATAAAAGGTCACTGAGGCTCTTTTTTCAACTACTGGAATTCTGTAAATAATATGTTACTGTAAGAAAAAAATGTAATAGCATAAAAAGCATTTACTTTACTCATAGCATCATGTACCCTACTGTGCAACCAAAATTACTGTGCTTAGTAAAAACAATATTTGAAGGTATAAGATATATATATATTTGACTATATTATTTATATGCCACGTATAATGTGCCAAAAATGATATTGTTGATTAATTTTCACAGCTATTCAAAATGATTTAGTTGATCGTCAGATCTGAATAATTCCGTTACAAAATTCGTGAAGCATATATCCGACAGAAAGAGAATGTTATAATTCCTCATAAATGTGTAGTTCATTCGGCCACCATCCTTCAGCCAGGCTTTCCAGCACAGGCAGCAGCGGCTGCTCCTCGGCAGGCAGCCCAGCGGAGGACTCCGTGCTCTCGGCCTCTCCCTGTTCCCACTCCCTGCCTCTGTTACCCCCGACCCTCTCACAGTCCTCAGAATGACTTTCAGTACCGCTGCCGTTTCCTCGGTAACCTGCAGAAAATCCTCTCAGACGAGACTCTCTCATGTTTTAGTAGTTAATAGTCTTTAAATTTTTGAGTTTGTTAATGTTTGCCGGATAAAGGATTTTCTCTGTTATCCTTGAGAAGACGTTTTGGCTAGATCGCAAATCAATTCTTTAGCAGTGTCAGCATTCGTGGCATTCGTTTTTATACACATCATAAAATATTCAACTTATATATATAAATACTGTTCGTGTGTGCGCGCGCTTTAAAGTGAGTGTGTGTATATGGGCTTGCGCGCGCTCTTGCACAGTAATCTCGGTTTGCGAGGCTCTATGCCAATGACAGCTCCTACGCGAAGTACAAGTCTCTACTGAATATAAAGTACAGCGATAGTTTAATCCGAAAATCAGATAAATCCCCAAGTCAGCAATCCTCGACCGTACGACGGCGGTTCCCACGGCGGTAGAGCTGCCTCGGCTATTCTTGCAGAGGAGGAAGGAATCAATGCTGATGCACTGAACCGCACGGTAATCACCATCTCAACTCGCCAGTTCAAGCGTCACACCGATAGCAATATTACAAGTTAACTCAAAGCATGAAATAATGACGTGCATCACGGATCGCACTGCTTGTCAGATGAATGTCTTCTTCACAGTAGTCCTGAATATTCTGTGTCCGTTTACTCTGCTGTCATTCACATCCTACAGCATGTGTCGTTCAGGTGTGTATGGAGGTATCCACACACTACACCCAGTCTCTGCTTGCCGGCGCCTCTTGCGCTCTTGCTGTGTTAGAGGACCGGGGAGAGGGACAGCGATGCAGACAAGGGGAGGTGGGTGGGGGAAGTGATGAGATGTAGAGTGATTGAAAGTACTTTATGTGAAGCCTGGGGTGAACTCTCACTCTCGCTCTCCATCCCTCCCCCTTCTTTTCAGAAAGACGGCCAGCTCCCTCTATATCTCTCTCTTTCACTCTACCCCTTTCTCAACCTCCATCTCTCTCTCTCTCTCTCTTTCTCTGTCTTGCTCTCATACACCCTTCCTTTTGCACTGTCTCTCTCCCTTTTTGCCACAAACATGCCTCAGTAGACTCACTGTGTCTTGTTTCCTCACTCACTTAGTTTGCTCTCTCTTTCCTCTCCCTCTATTTCCCACTCTCTTATACACATACAGACAAACTCCCTTTCGTTCTCTTGTTTCACACACACACAAGCAGACACACACAGGCTCGCACACGCACACACACACACACACACACACACACACACACACACACACACACACACACACACAAGCACACACACCCTTAAACACACACACACACACGCATGCACGCACGCATGCACACACCCTCAAACACATACACACACACACACAAACCACCTCTGGGTAGAGTTGGTTTCCAAGCATTGTGAGGAGAGGGTTCACAGATGCAGGCGTTTGCGTGGGCGAGGAACACGTAACCACATGACTGCACCTACGGAGCTCATACGCTTTGAGCTGCTTGAATGACCAGCAGCCAAGTCCTTCACTATGGCTTGCCAGCCACAACAACACCAGCTTGAATAGCTTCACTTATTTACTCACTCTACATAAATATTTTAAAGGAGCGTTTATGCTAATAAGCCCCTTCACTGATGAGCTTCATGACATCTTTACACACATTAAGCTGACAGTTTAATCTAGTGAGGAGATCTCCTGGCAAGGATGCACTTACAAGGCGACCAATCGGCTCACAGCGATGTTTCTATGACAACTGTATGCCTTGGCCCAGCCCACACCGCCGCTGCCAGTGTGGAAGGCTGACAGAGCTAGTCCACAGCATATGCTCCAAATGATACCCTGTGTCCTAAACTAGGGTGCACAACGTTGTCACTAAAATGAAAATTACTACCACTGACGCCGGAGCTGTGCAAGAATAATTTGAGGCACAGCTGGCCCTGAGGAAGAGGCTCTGGTTCCTAATGGGCCCTTGTCAAAGGCGGACACAGAGCTGAACAAATGTCACTAGTTCATCCCCATAGCCATCCCTTCTGACTTCGCTTTTGTCATCCTTGTCAGCATCACTGATATTGTCACACACATCACCATTATCATTATCATTATCAGCATCATCAATGATATTTATATCATTATATTTTACATCATCATCATTATCATCATGACATCTTGAAGGTGTAACAAGTGTTACGTATCTCATAAACGTATCTCACATTTAAAGAATATCTCTTTATGAGCTGGTAGCAGTCCAATATTAATGTGCACCAGGAAAAAAACATCCAGAGTACATGCCAGCACACATCACACTATGCCAGCCAATCAGCAGGAGGGGGGGGGGTTCTGACAGGTGAAGAGGGATGGAAAGCGAGGGAGGGATGTGTTTGTTTTTTTTTCTGTTAAAAATGTCAACAGACTTTCAACAGCATTATATAGTGTTAGTCACTAACAAAAGACCTTTAATGTGCACTCATGAGGGCTGTGAGAAATACACAGGATGTTGTTTCCTAATTCCTTGAGTTTGTATAATTATTTTCTTTATTAAAAGACATTAAGGTGCAGCCTGGCTGTCACACCAAGCTCGTAGACAGAGATTGGTCTGGCAAACCTCTCATAGACAGGAAGTTTTCAGAGAGGGGATCAATGGACATCTTTCACATGTCTCTGTATACTACTGGAGATACAACCAATCAGACCACTGATTCCAATGATGAATGTGTAGAGTTAGTTTTTCATTGGTGCCCAGATTTTTCGAGGAAAGGAACAGCCAAAAATAGGCAGGTTGGCCAGACTGACTTGAATGTGAAATTTAATGTAGCATCACAGGCAGTATGGGAGGGCCCAAGCTAATTAGGGTGGTGAACAGCCCAAAAAACCTGCCTTGAACACATTAACAACACCACAGATAGCTAGCTTGCTATTATGTATATCGGTATCATGCACAAAGCATAAATAATCTATGGAGCTGGTAGCCGTGTTTATCCTGTTATGTCATCATGTACCATCTGTGTACCACCATCAAAAGGAATTTTAACCTGTGCAATGTACTGTATACCTCCAAGGACAAAAACCTTAACATGATGTTATTCTTACTAAGTTATACAAGTAGTTTTCAGTCTGCCTCAAGACAGCACCTGAAGAAAGCTGAACACAAGTGCATAAAGTCTGTGATGTCTTAAGTCCTGCCAGTTTTAGCCTTCAGTTCAGCCATCGCAATGATTTCTTTACATAACCATGGAGAACAGTTCTGGAGCTAGCCATGGTCCTGAAATACATAGCAGGGCTCGTGGTCCCTGTGGTGTGGTACAAGAGAGTTAACTTGTTTGGGGTTAAATGTCACAGTATAAGAAGCAGGGAGCATTGGTAGAAGGCTAATATTGTGTGCTTTGACATGACTTGAAGGCCTCTAAAATGAGAGAGGAAAAAAGAGTTGCTTCTCACAGATTGTTTGCAACTCACAGCTTTAACTACTGGAGCAATATACTCCTTTACTTTACTGCAAATAGTATTTGCTCACGCTAACATAATCAGTATTTTTCCCCAATAATGCCAATACAGTAAGTAAATACAATTATAGGTATTTAATGTTAGCCATTAAAGGCTCCACCTGTGAGGGTGGCGAAAGGCTGTTGCATTTTCGGCTCAATAGCAAATCAGATTACAGCCATCTTTCCATGCTCCTGAAGCAACAGCTAAAGCAGCATGTCTGGCATTGTTTACAGCTTGGTCAAATTTACTATAATTGCCATTTATAGAGCCAGGACTATGCACAAATGGATTTTTGTTTTTTGTTTTTCATTTTATGTCTTTTGCAGTCCAACCAGTATAGAAAGCTAGCGGAGGAAGAGAAGCAATTTACAGAACATGACAAAAAGTGTAATGGTATAGTTCCTTTAAGAAGGAAAACATGTATCATGTTGTTGTCATAAATGTCTATGTGCATGACGCAAATTCTGTCCGTGTAAACTTCTTCTAAAATCCGTCCGTCTAAAATCTTGCTGCCAAATCCTGTTTTGTCTTCTGACTTGTAACACAAGTAATGTTTCATCCAGACATTTTCAGTTTTATGATGTGGTTATTAACTACATTTTTAATTACATGTTTTTTTTTTTTACAGAAGACGAGTGCCTTTACTTTTGTGACACACGTTTTAGAGGTTCAGCAACAGAAACTTAATTTCTTGTACACTACCCAGCACCTACAAAATGTGAAAGGAACTTATGACCTTTAATTTCTGTGTTAATCTTTAGCAAATACAATTGCTTTCAAAGTACATCTTTTTAAATGCTTTTCTAAATTCGCCCCCTTAGAGTTGGCCTCTCCGTTTATCTCTCTCTCTCTCTCTGCTGGATTATAGATCTACTCTATAATTATTTCTATGGTTACCAAGTGAGATGCGAACCTGATGTCAGCAAGAGAACCTACGACTTAGTTCTGCTTTTTCTGTACTTCTGCCACCTTTCTCTCTCCCTACTTGCTCATTACTCATTGTCTGGCCTCTGTTTTTCATCCCTTTCCATTAACTGTATGCATCTCTATCTCTGTCTCTGGTTCTCAATCACACACACATACACACACACATCCGTACAGTGTACGCCGTACACACACACACACACACTTTCTCTCTCTCTCTCACTCTCTCTCTCTTTCACTCTCTCTCTCTCCTCCCCCTCCTCATCTCTTCCTCTTCATGAATATAATACAAAAACAGTTCAATTAAATGTTGCATAACAACGCTTAATGAAAACAATGAAAACAAACACAGTTTCACCTAACCCTGAAGGGCATCTGATTCAGTAAGTCATCCATGACAAACAACACAAACTCATACAGGTCACTTGCCACATCAGCCAGTTTTCAAAGTCCTATAGCAAGTCAGTTAATTACTGTAGGTCTGCCAAGCCATTATAAAGCATATTATCATACCATATACTCTACGTCAGGAAAGTACTGTGTGAGAATTCTGTTTTAATATTTTGGAAACAGTAGTCATGGTTCAGGCTTTTGATTCATTCCAACCCCGTCTTATAGTGGCATTTAATGCACTGTTTCAGATTAGTAAACAGCAAACAGTACCCTTTCATGTTATGCTGACTTTTTTTTTACCATGATCCCAATATTAAAATTCAGGTAGGTTGTCTCCAAACATTCAGCTGATCCCTGGCAACTACTTTGATTTGTTCCCGCCATGCTATGTTTAAAAAAGAGCCATGTTTGATATTTCTCACCCCAACAAATATCAACCTCCACACCATCATTTTCTCACCTTTCTCAGCCATTTTTTTCCTTGGAACACTTTAAACCCTTGCAAGAGGATAGCATGCCAGTTTAGAACCTTAATCCAGAGATTCTTGAGGTCTTCGTCCATGCCAAAGCTGTCCGAAATCCCCTCTTTTTCATCAGTAAACTCCTCAGATTTCTGATAAGATTAGTGGATATGGGGGTTTGCCTGTGTCACCAAGCAGCTTGTCAAAGCTAAGGATCACAAATGACAAAACATTGTAGATCCAGACTATGTTCTATAAACACAGATCTAAATAAAACCCTAAACGGACATGTTCAGACAGCATGGGACCTCTTGGCACTCATTGTCAGGAATGTCACGTCTGATCGTGGGTGTGCTGGACCGTGTATTTATATCTTCAGAGCTACATCAATCGAAGAAAAACCTCTTGTGCCTCACAACAGCCTTTGGCATCTCCAAGAAGCCAGATCTGATTGCCTTTAAATACATGACCTTGACTGGCATCACATAGCATCAATTTCCGGGTCCAAAAAGTTGCACACACCCCCCACCCCCAACATTCCCCAAATGACCAAAATGAATTCTTGACAGCCCGCCAAGAGCCCTGTGGAGGACGAGTTCACTGACCCCTCTCCTCATCCCACATCATTACCCCCGACTTCTTCCTGGTTTTAATTACCAAAAAATCTGAAATTCATCACTCCTTGGCCAAACCTCACCAGTCCTGCTTTAAGTGCCAAGTTTTTTTTTCGGTAGTGATTGGGGTGTTGTAGCATCATTGCTCGGCTGACATTCAAATGTGTGCTTTGGGGACATGGAAGCGTGTGGAAGCGTGTGGAACCTGAGCTAGCCTTAGGGAGAGAGAGGAGAGAGGAGAGAGGCATTATGTTCGGAAAGGTGGAAGTAATCTACGCAGGTTTGGCTGGGCAGGTTTAATAAGCTTATGGGGGAGATCACAACATGGCAGCACTTTTCCACAACAGAGCCGCTCCTTTTTCTCTAGGTTATTAGAAGAGGCCCAGCAGGACACAGGATTAGGGTGGCTGTAATGAGAGACGAGGTGATAGAGACGTACCGGACACTAAGGAGGACAGGCAGAGGGGAAAAAAAAAGAAAAAGCAGGTGGAGGAAGGAAAGAGGGACATAGAGGGATGAGGTCATGGTTAACACACACAACCAGACCTCTCTTGAGTGGATAAGAGTTAATGCTTTAAAGCAGGGGGGGAGCAATAAAAAAATTAAGGTCTATTAAAGAATACAATTTTCAAGCCCCCCTCCCCCAAGCCTAGTATCAACCATGTTCTCAAAAGACCCCCATTAATGCTGGGGCCCTTGGAATGGTTCTAACTTCCCCTCCCCTGCCGGCCGGTGCCCTACTCCAGAGAAAGAAAAAATAGAAAAAAATCTATTTTAGCAAATTAGACTTTTATGTCAAGTCAGAACAAGGTGACAGTGTTTGCTATACTAAATAGCATAAATAGCATAGTATTTGATATAGTATAATATTTAAATATAGTATTTACATAGCATAATACTATACTAACTATGAAATAGTATAGTATAGTATAGAATAGTATAGTATAGTATAGTATAGTATAGCATAGCATACAATATAATTTTTCCTTACTAGTTACTACTAGTAGCTAATAGGTGAAAAGTTTGGAGCGATATTAAAAGTGAAGTAAAGGGAGTGCTGTCGGACGGGCAGAGTTAGAGGCAGACTCTCAGCAGTCAGTTACAGTTTTAGCTCGAGTGAAGGATACGATGGAAACGAGGACACATTTGAAGCGTGCACACAGCCACCTGTCTCGGCATCGTGCCAAGGGTTGCCGCGTCGACAGCAAGTCTGCCACAGGCACGCGTCGGCACGTGTCAACACACATGCATGTGTGGATACACACACATTCAAACACACACACACACACACACACACACACACACATACTCACACACACACACACACACACACACACACACACACACATCGCTGTATGCATGCTTGCATGTGTACACCTGCATTATCCTGTTATACTCTGACATCATTGGCACTGACATATGCAAACTGTGAACACAAATGCACAAAGACCAACACTGACAGTGATCACGCACACCAGCACAGGATGTTTGTATCCTGCTACTCATTGAGGTTAACTGTATTGGCAAAATGTTTGGAGCTGTGCTGAGTAAGAAGGTTATGCATTTATCCTGTTTCTTATGAATTCACTAGTATTGTGTCTTTATTCGAACACACACACACACACACACACACACACACACACACACACACACACACACATTTACACACAGATTACCTAAAAGGACCATCACCAACAGCATTTGTAATAGTGCCATTATAATGCATAAACATAGGGTGTACATATACATATGACATTACATACACCTTTCCTCAATGTGTTACATCACTCTCACATCCACCCACTCACTCACCAACACACACACAAATGCATGCACACACACACACTTACCTACCCAATCTCTATCTCACTCTCTCACACACACACACACACACACACATGCATGGATGCACACACACACACTCACAGCAAACACACACACACACTCACAGCAAACACACACACACACACACTCACACCAAACACACACACACATGCATGGGCGCACACACACACACACACACACACACATTTTATCATGCGGCCACCTCATGTATACCATCTCTAAGAGCAACAGCTCCTCAGCCCCTCTGTTCTGCTCAGGATGCTGCAGCAGCAGTGAGGACATTTTCTCACGCTTCCTCCCCAGCTCACAGCTCACAGCGAGCCCTTGTTCGCCAGACACCAAACAGCTAGAGCGCTAGTCACTGAACACCGAGCCTTACGCAGCCTCAACAATGCTTCCCCCCTTTCTCACTCTCCCTTCATCTCTGTTTCTCTCTCTCCTTCCTCTCTGTTTCTCTCTCTCCCTCTCTCTCTCCCCTCCACTCCCCCACCCCACCCCTCCAGCCCCCCGCTTCTCTTTTCTCTCTCCTCTCCCTTTCTTCTTCTCTCTCCATGGATACGCTCCACCGGAGAGAGATGCGGGGCTGGCTCTGGCTCTTTCTGTGCAAATACCCAATCTGAGGAAGCCGCTTGCAGCGTTTCTGGAGTGGCAAACGGAGGGGAATGAAATCGATGAGAGATACTTATATAAAGAGTTAGCTTGGCATGGGCGCACCCCGCGATGATAAGAGTAATGCAGATCCTGGATGTAATTCAATGTATGCAGGATCCCGGAGCTATCAAAAGCAGAATCTATAAGTATGCTTAGGGAATACATAGTGATGTCCTTTTCAAAACATGTGTCCTTAACCATCATGGTACAGTATACCTAGGCCCTCTGCTTTGCATGTTTATAGATAATCCTTCATGTGAGTGTTGAAAATAAATTCAATATAGATATGGATAAAAAATTGTACTGCAGTACTACACCTCAGTATTCTTAGGTGTGTTTGAAATCGGTGGTTGCTTAGACAAATGTTTGTGTGAGATGGGGAAGATAGTGGCCCGAAAAGATCGTCAAAACAGTTACCATCGATGCCTGGCCCAGCATCGCACAGAGAAGGTCATTTCCTGTACTGTTGCAAACAGAAGTGGGAGACATTTCAACATTCCAACAGTCAATTACACCCAACAAAGAAGGAGCTACACTTCAGTTGACATCCTTGTGTAGAGATAATGATTTTCTTTTTCTAAAGACAATCTATTTGAACAGAGGCAGCTGCCAGTACATGACAGTGCGTCATGATGGACAAAAATAGGACTCGATCTGTTTGTTTTTAGCACCCATGCATTTTTCATTACCTCGAGCAAAGACATTTTACATTGGGAAAAAAATACATGATGTGACCAAGAGTAGTGGGTTTATGTTATTTGCTTTTCTCTTCCAGCTAACACACCTACGGGCTGTAAAAGTAGTGAAGCTGAGAGCTGTGTGGCTCAAGGTGAGCAAAAGCATTGAAGGATTCCTTTGCGGACACACATGTCACGCATTGCGATGTGATGACAGCTGTTTCTATCACGGTGTTTGTGAGAAAAAATCATTAACTCATTACTAAGTGAAGCTGTTCAGGCTGGTAGGAGTATTGGTCAACATCCTGTTATGGAAAGAGAAAACCTGTCACAATTGTTTCCACAAGGTTCTCCATCAAGAGATCAGAGACAAACCAAGAGCCTGGAGCCTTTTTTCTTTCTTTGACAGGTTTGTCTTTGAAAAAAGCTGATTGATATTCACCGTTATGTAACAGCTGGATCAGTACAAACATGTGCAACGGAGTCATTAATGCACATCGTTGCGTGGAAATGGAAGGAACCATCTCTCCATCTCTTTTTCTCTATCTCTCTCTATCTCTGTCTATCTCCCTCTCTCTTTATACCTCTGTTTCTCTATCCCTCTCTCTATACCCCTCTGTCTCCCTCTATTTCTCTTGCTGTCTCTCTTTCTTTCTCTCCTCCTCTCTCTATCCCTCTGTTTCTCTCCCCCTCTCTCTATACTCCTCTGTCTCTCTGTCTCCCTCTGTTTCTCACTCTCTCTGTTTCTCTCCTTCTTTCTCTCTCCCTCCCTCTCTCTCTCTCTCTTCCGCTAATGGCACCCTCTCCAGCGAACACCAGCGATTACTTTCGCAGCAGTGGGATTTTTGTCATAGCGCTGACTTGCTGGGCACGTCCTTCTTGCTGAGCCACAGAGGCCCTTTGAGGGCTTTCGGCAGTCATGGGGGGGCGGTGCGGTGACGGGGACGGTGATGCAGAGCCGTGACTGCTCAAGGAGGCCAGGCCAGCCAGTTCATGGGGGCTGGTAAATGGCGTGTGTGGATGTGTGGAGCTGGATGAAAACACAGAGCTCAGTTTCACCTTGTGGAGACGAGGAGGCATAAAAGGAAGAGGCGACCAACCAACCGGTTGAATGCCAGAGGTGCTGCTGGCTGCCACAGTAGCCACACAAGGTCCATTCCTTCAGCCCTCACAATACTGCCAGTATAAGGCAGTCAATCCATGCAGGCATGTGTGTGTGTGTGCATGTGTGTGTGTGTGTGTGTGTGTATGTGTGTTTATGTGTGCATGTGTCTGTATAGCTGCGTGCACACATGTACGTGTGTGTGTGTTTGTGCAAGAATGTTTCTATGTGTGTGTGTGGGTGCGTGTGCATGTTTGTGTCTGTGAGTCGGTGTGTTTATATATGTATGTGTGTGTATGTGTGTGTTTGTGTGCATGTATGTGTGTGTGTGTGTTCGTTTGAGTGTATGTGTGTGCACACATGCACATACGCCAGCTGTATGGTCTGGTGTTTACAAGTAGACTCGCTCTATTTGGTTTCAGAGAGAGAGTAGAGGGGGCCAGGGATCCCTCTAGAGAGTACTACCACAAGCCAGATCTGTGGCTGACCTGACTAGCATAACCACACAAAGGCTCCAGCAGGGAACAAAATGCCCCCCTTGACACATGCCTGTCAATCCATTTCAGTTAAACATTTTCTCCCCCTTTTTATTATTCTCCTCAAGTATCTTCCTGCTGCCATATGCTGTGGCGATATATATTCCAGCAGGTCCTTCCACTGCAGTGTCATCGAAACTCTCTCACAGATAATAGCTGAAGCCTGTTCATGGAATTTTTTTGTAATTAATTCTGCCGTAGAAGACTTCTGGCTCGTCCCCCTTTCCGCGGTGATGACAAAACAAAAGCATAACAAATGGGTCTTATTAAAGTGGCAGTAAATATAATTCATATCTGTAATGACTAGGAGATGGCAATGGGGTTGTCTCAGACATTTTTTTTTTATTCACCACGTGCCCGTTTTTCCTTCCTCTCCCCAGAAGGCAGGTAATTAATTCCTGCGCCATTCCATCAAGCATGAAGTCGAATGAAAATTTTGCAAAACACTAATCGCACACATAAATTAATCAAACGTGCCATTGCCATTTTATAATTACGCCAATAAATAAATGCATTTCAAATTTCAGAGAGGCAAAAAATGTAAAAAAAAAAAAAAATCATTAATTGACATTCTTGCCTGATTGATAATTTTGTGGGTGCCTTTGAAACTTTTTTTTTCCCCCCTTCTTTCCCCCGATCGTTTCTGAAGGGTACAGTGAATACAGACCCAAGCAGCCCTTCTCAGAATAGCTCGAGCTCTCACTAGTGAGACATGGACTCGTGGACAGACTTAATGGAAAGCTAGTGTCTCCGTCCACACGAATCGGGGGGAAGCGGTGGGGCCTTCGCTCCTTGAAGACTTCAATCTGTATTCAACCTCTGCTTCCATCCCAGGGCATTGTGATGACTCAGCGAATCACTGTTATCTTTTTAAGAAAAGAAAAGGGCTTGGGTGGGGGTTGGTTGGGTGGATGGGTGGTTTGTGTGGGGGGAGGGGGGGACTCATATACTTATGCATTTTCAATTCTGCCGGAGAGAGGCAAAAAGATTCCCCATGAGACAAGCATTCTCCCCTCATCTGAAGGTGAACCATTTAAGCCAGCCATGCAACATCACAAGACTTGTTATCTCAGGGTCAGAGCTGTAAAATGCAATGGAACCAGCAGAAAGTATAAAGTTGTCGGATTCATAATAAAGTAGTGGTGCTTGTGCATTGTCATGTCTTATTTACACATATCCCCCCTTTTTTCACCCAAATATCACTCAACAACCATCCAAGCACACACACTCCCACACACACAAACATACACACACACACAGAGACACGCACACATACACACACATACTCAAATACACACACACACACACAGACACACACACAGTTTCAACGTGTGTGAGCCTAGCCTAGTAGCTAATAGCAGACTGCAGCGGATGCTTGTGAGGTAGATTTAGCTGGGTGCTTTATGCGAAAACCTTAAATGGTGGTGACCAGGTCAACTTCAATAATTTAAGATGTTATCTAGGCCCTGGATTGCTTCACTCAAGTCCATAAAGAGGGCTAGAAGAGTCCAGTGCAGCCTTCTACTACTTCATGCAGTTCTTTCACTTGTGAGCAATCTGCAAGGCCTCTCCCATGAATGAAATATTAAAACGTTGAGTTTGTCTGAGGAAGGGTGGTGTGTGTGTGGGGGGGGGGGGGGGGGGGGGGGGTGTAGGGAGACAGTCTGCTACTGTAATATCACATATCACAACACGTTGCATTGTTCTACACCACTGTCTGTGTGGAATTATATTTGACCT
Source organism: Setipinna tenuifilis (assembly GCA_030347295.1). NCBI lineage: Eukaryota > Metazoa > Chordata > Actinopteri > Clupeiformes > Engraulidae > Setipinna > Setipinna tenuifilis. Next base: position 19,721,670 of record CM059277.1, read on the forward strand.
TAGGCTACGTTAACAGCACGTGGGGGCGGGTATTTAGTGTTACTGGTGCTGAACCAATCACAGAAGTCATTTGCCTCTGAGATACTGGGCCATCAGAGCAAGGATGGATCTTGTAAATCTAAATTTGCATCTAAAATTGCAGTTTGAATTAGCATGTTTGACACAAATCAACATGTTTTTCATAATGTTAACTTTTATGTGTCTGCTAAAGTTAATTTTCTTTCTGTCCTGTGATAGTAACTTACATACTGTATAACAAATGTAATGTAATAGTACTTAAAACCTCCATAGTACTTAAAACTTGCATTTGTACATTTATTTACATTCATTTGCATACATTTACATCATTTTTTGTCTTCTACAGAGTTCGCAAAGTGAATCTTAAAGTGATTTTTAAGTCCAGTAGTACAACACTTAATGTAACACCGATTTGCATAGCCATTTTATGTTAAATTATTTCTGTGAAGACTAACGATTTATATGCATGTGTATGTCTTGTGTCTTTTCCAAAATCATCTAAATGTGTTTTTAACTTGAGGTATGCACACACTCTCTCTCTCTCTCTCTCTCTCTCTCTCTCTCTCTCTCTCTCTCTCTCTCTCTCTCTTATGCACTCTCTCGATCTATCTATCTATATCTATCTCTTTCTTCCTTTTTTTCTAGGAAGAACATGTGTGTGTGTGTGTGTGTGTGTGTGTAAAAATAAAAAATGAGAAATAGCAAAATGCAAGGCAAAAATACAGCATCTCCACACAGATAATGCAGTGCATATAGTCATTGGTAATGCATTGTTGCAGATGTACTATAGATACATTGACATTGGAATTCTTTTGTCATCTGCCTCCCCTCATGGCAGCCTCTTAGAGGACAATTCAATATGGCTGCCAAAACTACCTTGCTATGTACAGTTATCATGGTCATGTATTATTCTAGCAGTCAGTTCCTTAACCACATCATTCAGAGAAAAAAAACAGGCTAGGATTAGAAACACACAACTTGTGATTAAAAAGAGTGCACTTATCAACACGATGCCGGTGAGAAACTGAGTTTCCCCTTAAGATGTGCAGAGCCCAGTTTCCCTGAAGTCTTCTTAATGCTACATAGTTTTACATTTAGCTCTATCTTAAGATTTTGACACAATTCCTGATATATTTGTGGATAAATATATCTTATATTCATAAAAGTGGTGTCAATCCCAGCTTCAGAAAGTAAGAATCTTGCCATGTTTTTCTTCTAACAAAGGTGACTTAAATGAGTAGCTGATCTACCTAGCTGGTCTTGAGTGCTTATTACGATCAGCTGATTCAGAGCTGGTTGGATCACATTTTTGTGGCAGGGTTTTTACTTTCTGAACCTGGGATTGATACACCTGATTCAGGAAACCAGAACCAGATATCATACACCAGTGCTTAAGTGTATCCATCATGTGCTCGCCTGCAAATTCTATAGTGTTAAATCAACTCTGAGAGTGTCAGTTTTAACACTATGCCAGTGTTTATTATGTCCCAATCTTTGCACTGTTAATTTAACACTCCTCCCTTACATATTTGACTCCTTTACAGTTAAATCAACTTTCTACCAGTGTGATTTCAACTCTTAATTTTACACTTACACTCTTAAATCAACACTTTTGCTGAACACTGGGAAATGAACTCTGAGAATTTTGCTGTGTGGGTCTCCACTGTTCCCTTTTCACATCTTAACAGCGTCACTTTTGTTAAACATGTAAAGCGCTGTTTAAATGGAGCAGTTTGCTTCCGGGACCACACCACACCACACCGCACTGCACTGAGCCAGTGCATTTCAGGCCTGAACCGCAGCGAAGTGGGTCAGTGTGTTGCCGTGGTTCCCCACGGAATGCATCCATACATCAGCAAGTCCGGCGTTAGCGCCGCTAATGCTGTCACTGTTCATCAGCTAATTGCGCTAATTTCTCATGGGGGATTGATTCCTATTCAATATTCAGATTATCCTGAGGGGAGGCTTGGCGCATATGGGCATATGGTTGTGAGTGTATGTCAGTTTATACAGTACCATAGCCATAGAAGGAGCGTGTGTTATGTTGTGTTTTCTTGGGTTGTGTTGTGTTGTGTTGTGTTGTGTTGCTGCATATTGTCATCAGTGCATGTCAGTTGTGCGGTGCTGTGCTGTGTTGTGTTGTGCTGTACCATGTTGTGTTGTGTTGTGCTATGTTGTCCTGTGTTGTATTGTGTTGGGCTGTGTTGTGTTGTGTTGTGTTGAGAATGAGAAATGAGAATGCCACTAATTATTCAAGTGGGGGATTTTACCCATGGGAGCATGTTCTGTGCTTACATGGACCAAGAACACTAAACAGTTCATACAAATCCTTGGTGGGTGTGTGTTTGAAGGCCTGTGTGAGTAAGTGTGTGTATGTAGGCATGTGTGTATTCTTATGCATGTGTGTGCACATGTGTATGTGTGTGTGTGTGTGTGTGTGTGTGTGTGTGTGTGTGTGTGTGTGTGTGTGTGTGTGTGTGTGTGCATTTGTGTATATGTGTTAATGTATTTGAGTATGTGAGAGTGTGTATGCATGAATGTGTATGTGTGTGTGCATGTGTGTGTATGTACTGTACGTGTGTGTGTATGTATGTACTGTATATGTGTGTGTGTGTGCATGCGTGCCAGTGTGTATGAACTGTATGTGTGTGTATATATGTACTGTGTGTGTGTGTGTGTGTGTGTGTGTGTGTGTGTGTGTGTGTGTTTGTGTGTGTGTGGCTGAAAAACTGAATGCCACTCTGTACTCTGTACGTGTACTGGGTGTGTGTATGTATGTATGTATGTGTATATGTATATGAATGTATGTATGTATGTATATTTGTAAGTATGTATGTATGTATGTATGTATGCATGTCGTGTATGTATGTGTGAGTGTGTGTAATGGGATCGGACTCACCCATCTCTGGATGGTGCCTCCCCTCAACAGGAACGCTGACTGTCCTGCGCAGCAGCTTGTTCCTGTGAGACTCCGAGCGCCGCTCGCGCATCAGCAAAGGGTGGACCTGCAGAGACAGAGACAGGGAGGGTGGAGGATGGAGGGAGAGGAGGAAGAGAAGATGGACCGAGAGAGGAAAAGAGGGAAACAGAGAGAGAGAGAGAGAGAGAGAGAGAGAGAGACATGAATGGAGAAGATAGACAGAGAGCAGAAAAAGAGGGAAAGAGAGAGAGAGAGAGAGAGAAGATAGACAGAGAGCAGTAAAAGAGGGTAAGAGAGAGAGAAAGAGAGAAAGAGAGAGAGAGAGGATGGACAGAGAGCAGGAAAAGAGGGAAATAGAGAAAGAGAGATAGAGAAAGTAAGAGAAAAAGAAAGAGAGAGAGAGAGAGAGAGGATAGACAGAGAGCAGAAGTTGATGGTAACAGAGAGAAAGAGAAAGAGAGAGAGAAGAAAGAGAATGATGAAAGGGGAAAAGAAAGCAGAG
>CM059277.1:19735109-19747609 GCA_030347295.1 Setipinna tenuifilis
CTGTTAAGAAACGTTGGGTGTACACATTTTTTCCCCTTCCTCTCAGGTATAAGTGATACCTGAGACGAGGGTGGTGTGAATTAGGCTAAAATATGACAGGGATGCGCTTACGGGTGGAAAGGCTGCTATTATCCTGTCAGGAAGATGATGGCTGCTAAAACACATGCTTGTCTCCCTTCTCGCTGTGTGCCCTTCAGTTGTACATTAAGGGGGTGACACGTTTGTGGGGTTTTTTTTATATTGTACTAACATACAATCTGGATGTGAGATCATTTCTAATGTCAGTGGTACAAAAACTCAAACATGAGGATATGAAAGAGAGACAGAAAAAGAGAAAGGGAGAGAAGAGTAGATAGTTCATCTCATCCTCTCAGCAGACAGACAGACAGACACACACACACACACACACACACACACACACACACACACACACACACACACACCTAGCATAAATGTCTCCTTGCTGTGGTTATGTTGTAGATACATTCAGGGGTGACACAGTTATCTTTTTTGCCCAAGAGATGACTCGATTCATCCAGGGAAGCCATTAGACATACACAGAGAAACACACACACACACACACACACGTACATTTTAACTTTTACTTTTACTTTTATTTGGGTCTTTGCATAGGGAAATCATTAAAGATTCAAACACTGATGGAAGTATATCATAGTAATAGCTCAATTACAAAATGTCCTGTGCTATAAATTGCGCTACATTGATGGTTAAGGGTAGACATGGCATCTCCTTCTCCAGACTGATATACTGCCTATTATGGCGGAGATTGAGCAGCACTTGGCAAGTCTTTTGGAAAGACCTTATTCAGTTCACAGAGTTGCAGCCCCGCATCGGGAACACACACACACACACACACACACACACACACACACACACACACACACACACACACACACACACACACAGACTTTCCAAATGGCTTCCCATGGGTCATGCATGTGTGAGAAATGCTAACTAGCTCATGGGCCGTGCTTTATGTGGTGTGACAACAGCAGCCATAAGCAAAAGCCACTGCAGCACTTGGGTTGGGGCCCCTCTCCCCTACTCCCTACTCCCCTACTCCCCTCTCCCCTACTCCCCTCTCCCCTACTCCCAACCCCTCTTTCTCTCCCTCTCCCCAACCACCACCACCACTACCACCACCCAGCTTCTTGCTGTAATGAAGCCATTTACAGCAGTGTGCTGAGGATAACATATGGATGTTTGCCATGCAGGCACGCGCTTAGACACACACACACACACACACACACACACACACACACACACGCACACACACACACACACACACACACACACATATGCACACGCACTCTTTCTCTCGCTCTCTCTTACACACACACACAAACACACCACACACACAGTGACATAAGCCTCAGGCCACACACACTCTTTTCTGCACACACTGGCATATGCACTGTGCATATGCAATGCGAAACATCAGGGGAACTACAGTTATGAATCATATGATGATGTAATGGACTATGGGCTGTTTCTTCTTTGTTTTCAGCTGTACAAGTGTAGTGTGGCTGTGTTCATGTCTGTGTTAAAGCACAGGCGTAGCCATGGTTGGGGTAGGGTGGGCCTGTGCCCACCCACTTGTCAATCAGGCCCACCCAATCAGAAGCCTCCCTTTGTTTGATTGATTGTTTTATTAATAATGATAACCTATGTGTTTTGAGGTATCACCTACGTCTTAAGGCAAGTTTCCAACACTTGATGATTTCCTGATATGGCATGTATGGGCATTTTTTTTGCTGCCTGAGGCTGTGATTTCTTAGTTCGTGTTTTTGTTGTATTTTTAAAAATGTATTTTGTTTGTCCAACATTCAAAATTAAGCATTTATTATGTTCATATGAAACTATTTCAATATGTTCATTAATTACATTTCCATTTACAAAATAGGCAGTTGTTTTTTTATTTTATTAGATAAGGGAAGAAGAAAGAGGAATAGAGATTGGTATGATGTCATTCCTTTTCCAATTTGCGTACATTTACAGTTTCACACAGGCTTTTAAAAATAAGTTTATTTGTTGGCCTTTTATGGCTTTATTTGACAGCACAGTAAAGACATAGACAGGAAGTAAGTGGCAGAGCGAGAGAGAGAGAGAGAGAGAGAAATAGAGATGGGGCAGGGGAAATGGGAAATGCCCCCAGGCCAGACTTAAACCTGAGTACTTGCCCATCCATGGTTGGGTGCTCTAATCTCTGTGTCACAGCACCCCCCCACACACACCCCACCCCCCCACACACCCCCCTTACACAGGCTTGAACTTCAGCTTGAGCTTGTAGCAATACTGCCCCTTTAAGAGCAAAGCGACCATTCTGTCTGAATCACACACTGAGCCGTTACGTAAGAGCGATGCTCTCTAGTTCTCTCAGAGGTATCGTGGGCCTTATTGATTCTGAGAGGCATACCTCACCTAATAGGCAGGCAGCCTCCCCAACGCTGCTGCAGCTTAGCGATCCAGGGAAACAGATGGAAAGCATCTGCAGCAGCAAGAAGCTTTTCATTTTGTTTTGTTTTTTTCAAACTGTAGCCACATTTATAGCCAAAATAATCAGTCAACATCATCATGAGGCATAAAGGACTGCTGGATGGAAGCATCTTAGCCTTAGCCAAAGTGAAGCCGGGGGGGGGGGGTCGGTCCTAATGTAGCATTTATATGCAGGAGTTGGCCTGGTGACTAATGGGATAAACACACGACCTGCTTTCCTTCCTGCCTGCCTGCCTGGCTGCCTGGCTGCCACAGACGTGGATGAGTGGCGGCAGTGGTGGTGGAGGCTTTGACGGATGTCATCGCTAAAAGTCAAACGCAGAGGGGGGAAGGAAGGAAGAAGACTAAGCGCTGAATAGAGAGAGACATGTAGCAGGTCCACTGTGGGAGATCCTCTCTGCTCTCTCTCTCTTTCTGGCCAATGATCCAGGAATGAGATGGGCAGGGGAATATGACAGATAGACAGAGAGAGAGAGAGAGAGAGAGAGAGAGAGGAAGAGAGAGAGAGGGGAGAGATAGTGAGAGAGAGGAGAGATAGAGACAGAAAAGCAAAGAAGAAAGAGAAGAAAGTGACTGATAGACAGCGAAGGAGAGAGAGAGAGAGAAGTGTAAGTGAGAAAATATGAGAGAGGAAAAGGAAAACAGCTATAGTAAGAATGAGAGACTAGGAGATAGTGAAGAAAAGGAGAGTGACAGAAAAAAAGATAGAGAGACAGAAAAAAAGAAAGAGAGAGGGAAAGATGGAGGGACTGTGATGGAGCGAGAGTCACCACAGGAGATGAGTGACATCCATGAATATTTCATGGTCCTCGTCCATGGGTTGAGGTGACAGCGATTAGGCCGCCTTGACTGATTCAAATCCATTCAGCGTGGCCCTTATCGGGAAGCGCCTGGCAAAATGGCAACAATTACACAAGAATGGAGCCTTGATTAATCGGGCCTCCATGGTAAAGCTGGAAGAGACCTTCTCCACACCTGTGCTGCCCTTCTCTGTGGCATGAGAAAGAAAAAAAATAAAATAAAAAAAACTCCAACACGCACCATTTAGAGGAACGGTTTCACAGTCATAGATGGTGGGGGGATGAGAGAAAGAGAGAAAAAGGAGGAGAAATCTTCCTCAGTCACAGCTATTACCATGTAATGAAGGTTGAATTCATTCTCCTCCTCTAATCTGCCATAACACTTCATTATATGAGCAAGGAGTATCACTCTTAAACACCTTTAAATATTAATTGTGTTTAGCTGATTGGAAAAGTCTAGGGGTCTCTATACCCTTGCCAGAAGCTTCTTAGTGTGGGAAAGAAGCACAAGAGGAGAAAAAAAATGCGGTCTCGGCAGCGGCAACGGCAGCGGCATTGAGCTTTACAGATAATCAAAAGCAGGGACATGAAATGTGCTGAGCTGGACGTTTGTACTTCTGACAGCCAGAGCCTTGTTCAAAAGGTGGTGTGGAAGTAGAATGCGTTTCCTTTCTTTTTTAACATGCTGGTTTCAAATGAGTTTGGCTAAGAAAAAGAGAACAAGGGAAAAAGAGAGGGAGCGAGGTAGGGAGAGAGAGAGAGAGGCGGCAAAAAGAGAGAGGGCAAAAAAAAGCAGGTAAGCAAGAGTATATGGGAGGAAGAGAGAAAAACGCTAGAGATCAAGAAGGAAGGTAAATAAATTAGATGAAGGGAAAGAATAAGAATGAGAGGATAAAAAGAGAGAGAGAGGGGGGAATACAGAGAGGGATGGAGAGATGCAGAATGGGATGAAAAATACTTGGAAAAAAGGAAAAGGGAATTTGGAGGAGGGCTAAAATGCATTACAGAGGTTAAGGTGAACAAAGATTAATTCAAGGAGTCAGAGACAGCAAGAGAGAGTGAGTGAAAGAGAGACAGAGACAGAGATAGAGATAGAGAGAGAGAGAGAGAGAGAAAGAGAAAGCTAAAGAGGGAAGGAGAGAGAGCTGATACTGAGAATTCCTCCCTGTACACCTCCATGTTAATCTCTATCCCCTTATCTCCCCATACTGATAAATAAAACCCAACTGCCTTTCATGTAAATGAAAATGCAATTCATTAATTAATATCAGTTGAATTGGTTTAATATGAACATTTTAAATGCTAAATGTTAAGCGTTTGACAAGTAAATACATTTTTAAAATCAATTTTTTAAAATAATTTTTATAACATGCAGACTAAGAAAGCACACACTCAGTTAGGAAAATATCAATACCACTTAAATTTATGGTGAGAGCGATGGAGAGAGAGACATTAATGGGAGCAAGAGAGGAATGTAGGGAAAGAGGGATGGAGGGAGGGATCTAGGGAGCGAGGGATGAAGGGAGGGAGGGAGATAAAAGGATGGATGGATGAGTGACAGCGGTGAGTGACAGACTATGAAAAGGGTCAAAGGAAGGAAGGGGTGACCCCACACAGTACCTCCTCCTGGTCCAACATGTAGATCTGATTCTGGGGGGTCACGCGCACACGGGGGTCCCAGCCAGGGTGGTCGTAGGAGGGAGCAGCGAGGGGGGGGACGTGGGAGCGATAGGAGGGGGGGACAGCACACCTCGCATCTGAAGAGGGAGAGAGACATAAACACAAAACAGGGGGAGAGAGGAGAGAGGGGGGAGAGGGAGAAGGGGAGGGGATAGAAGGAGGAAAAAAGGGGATGGGGACTCGATTAGTGAGTAAAAAAAAGCTTAGGGTAGAGAAGGAGAAAAGGTGAGGAAGGAAGGAGAGGAGGGGATTTAGAGAGACAGAAACAGAGAGAAAGAAAGAGAACAGCACAAGGCACCACCAGACCCAACAAGAAAAAAAATGGCTGTCTGTAGAGACACAGAGGCGAGACAAAAAAAAGTAAAAAGCGTACAGAGTAGATGTGCTTGCACGCTGTGGGCAACAATAACCTGAGATGACCTTGAATTTCAAATTGCTTAAACCCTGACATTAACTTTAAAATCACTTGACAAGCGTTCTAATCCTGCTCCTCCTCTGAAAGAGCAATATTACAGTGCGTTACGTAATAGCAATTAGCTGCACCACAGCTTATTCTCTGGTGACAAACGGCGACATTACCGCTTATTGACTAAAACAGCACAGAACAATGCAACAATATATCGTACCGCCAGAAACAGCAAATTACCACACAGTGGGCTAAACATCATGCACACACACTGCTGGGGTTATTCAATACTCCACGCAGCAATGCAGGAGGAACACTTCTCTGTAACGATCCCTCAAGTGCACAAAAGCACCTCCTCAGCCTGCGGTTGCTGTGGTTTGTATTTACATTCCTAAAATGCTTGTCTAAAATTCTTCTAGTGACACTTTATTTTACTGTCTCTGTTAGAGCAGTGAGGTACAGTGTAACGAAGTGTGTAACAATATGTAACATTATGTACTCACAATGTACCATAGGGTTAGGGTTAGGGTTAGGGATGTACAGTGTAAGTATATAATATTACATGCTGTTACATGTAGATACACTGAAAAAGGATCTATAAAATAAAGTGTTATCATCCTTCTGAATATTTTCCACAAAGCTTGTCCACACAGTCATTGTTTATCTCCGGGTCTTTGAGAAATTATATGTTCACTCTGTCTCTTCAAGGGGGCTGGGGGGATGTTTGTGTGTGATGTGTGTGTGTGTGTGTGGGGGGGGGGGGGGTCGTTGTTTGTGTGTGATGTGATGACAGCCACCTACAAGGTTACCAGCAGCATGACCAGCCCCAAAAATCTGTGCGACAGACACACGGAGCAGGAGGTGTCATTTGTCCCTCCCTGCACTGGCCCTGCCACTATGGTGGTGGTGGTAGCAACTCATCACCCCCATCAACCCACATACCCACCCACCCACCAGCCTGCCTGCCTGCCTGCCTGCCTGACTTACCAGCACCCCCATCCCTTAGCACCACCCTCCCCCACTCCACTCCACTCCACCCCACCTCACCTCTGGCCTCCTCCCTGAGCTCTAGCAGCCTGGACAGATGGCCGACTCCCAGACACCCGCCTGCCTGCCTGCCACAGCCACAGCCACAGCCATGGCCACAGAGCTGTGCCGTCAAAGTGACAGAGGCAGAGAGGGAGAAGGGGAAAAAGAGAGAGAGAAAGAAGAGATGAAGTGAGAGCAAGGGACAGATAGATAGATAGAAAATGGAGAGAAAGACAGACACAGAACAGAGACAGAGACATAGGAGGACATAATAAAACCACACAGGGGGATAGGCAGAAACAGTGGAGACACATGTAATAGAAGACAAAACAGAGAGAAAAAGACAGTTTAGGAGGGACAGAGACAGAGACAGAGACAGACACAAAGATAGAGGGGGACATAATAACACCACACAGGGGGACAGGCAGAAAAGGTGGGGACACATGTGAAAGAAGACAGCGACAGAATAGAGAGAAAAAGAGAGCTTAGGAAGGACAGAGACAGAGACAGAGACAGAGAGAAACAGTAAGAAATACTCTGTGCTGGTCAGCAGTGGCAGAACGAGCAGAGGCACAGATTTAATCTGTGGTTGACCCTGCCACAGACAGAAAAAGAAAGAAAAAGAGAGAGAAAGAGAGAAAGCGAGGGAGAAAAAAGAGACAAGGTGATGTAATACGAAGGAAGGGTCAGGAGGAGAGAGGTAGCGAGGTTGAGAGGGTAAGAGAAAGGGAGCAGAAAAAGGAACAAGAGAGAAACCAAAAGGGAACAAAAAAAGAAAGGCTGGTCAGGAGGGAGAGAGAGAAAGTGTGGGAGAGGTAGACACCATGGAGGACAGAGACAAAAAAAAAGTGAGAGAGAGAGGAAAACACTGTAGAGGAGAGAGAGAAAAAAAAAAGAGAGAGAGAGTAGGCAAGGAAGACATAGAAAGAAAATAAAGAGAGATACAGAACAGCAACAGAGATAGAGGGGAGAGACAGAAAGAGAGAGAAAGTAGGCAAGAACAAGACACATAGAACATTAAGAGAAGGAGAGAGACACAACAGTAACAGAGATAGAGGGGGGGAGAGAGAAAGAGACAGGGAGAAAGAGAGAGGGGGGAGAGAGAAAGCAAGGTATAGAAAAAGACAGAGAGAGAGAGGGACAGAAAGCGAGAGAGAGAGTCAGAGAGAGAGAAAGAGAGAAAGCAAGGGAGAGAAAGACAGAGAGAGAGAAAGCGAGGGAGAGAAAGAGTCAGAGAAAGAGAGAGAGAGAAAGCGAGGGACAGAAAGAGTCAGAGAGAGAGAGAAAGCAAATGAGAGAGAGAGAGAGAGCGAGGGAGCTTCGCAGCGAGAGGATGCCAGAGCTCTCCAGGCATGTGCTGTGTGATGCGCGAGGGCCATGTTGGCGTACCCGTCTCTTCCTTCCCTAGCTGACTGCTTCATCTGCCTTCACTAATTATCTCCCCGGCTCGTCCACGCTCCCCGTCTGCAAAAAAAAATCAAGCCACAGCCAGCCAGGATGTGAAAAAAAAGTGCAAAAAAAATAAGAGGGAGAGAGAGAGAAAAAAAAGATGGAGAATTAAATCCTCAACATTCAGTGCGATACAATCAGTGCATCTTCTTACACTGGTGTTTGAAACACCAGCCATGTACGGTACAGTAGCAAGTGGCACAAAAATTGCTTGTAGAACAAGAAAAAGCAGACGATGTGTTGCACATTTCTGGTTGTGTGGTTGTGTGTGGCTTGATATTGGGCCTGGAAAACAGCGTGTGTGTGTGTGTGTGTGTGTGTCTGTGTGTGTGTGTGTGTGTGTGTTTGTGTGTGTGTGTGTGTCTGTGTGTGTGTGTGTCTGTGTGTGTGTGTGCGTGTGTGTGTGTGTGTGTGTGTGTGTGTCTGTGTGTGTGTGTGTGTGTGTGTTTCAACATGTGACTGGGACCAGCTGCAGCTGTAGTGTGTGCTGGTTGCTTGTGTGTGAGTGGTGGAGGTCCAGACTGCTGGGGTGCTGCATGCTGCCTGCACAGTGCCTGCTGATCAGCTACACTTCCTCCTAACTGTGGAGTACGTCAACATGCACACACACACACACACACACACACACACACACACACACACACACACACACACACACAAACACACACAGCTACCCACCCACCCATACACACACACACACTGTACAGACACACGGTTTAGTCACATATGCACACAGACACAGAGACACACACACACACAAAACACACAGACTTGCACAAGCATGCACACACACTCACACACACACACACACACACACACACACACATTTTGCTCACATATGCACACAGACACAGAGACACACACACACGCACACTTACACAAGCACACACACACACTCTCACACACAAACAGACACATGGTTACTCACATATACACACAGACACAGAGACACACACACACCCACACACAGCCACCCACCCACCCACACACACACGTACAGACACATGGTTACTTACATATACACACAGACACAGAGACACACACACACACACACACACATACACACACAGTTACTGACATATGCACACATTTATACCCACAAACACACACAGACAAACACACCCACCCACCCACACACACAAACACACACACACAAACACATACATATAAACAACCCCCCACACACACATACAAACACACACACAATCACACAAATACACATACACAAGAGTTCCACCATGCTGTCCATCTGACACTGAGCCAGATTAAATCACTTCTGCCTTGAAAATTACTTGTCACATGCCTGCTCCCCACCACCTCCACCATACTGCACCCCACCCCTCTCCACCCTTCCCCTGAGCACGAGCCTCTCTGCAGGCCGCTCTCTTGAGCGTCTCTGTCCTCCCTGAACCACAGACACACTCATGCGTTTTTCTCTTTATTGGGCACAATAAGCTCATCCTCATAAATAAATGACTGGCAGGTAATGAGCTAAAAACAAAAGGCAAAAACTGTGTGGAAACACACAGAAACACACACACACACACATATCCACAAACACAAACACACACACTGACAACACACTCGACTCAATTGGCCAGGAAAGATTGCAATAAAGAGCCATTGCTAATTTCACTGCCCAGCCCTACTATAAAGTTGTGGTTGAAAATAGCTCAAGAAAAGTGCGGCGTTAGCGCAGTGGGTTTGGGAGTCTGCATCTGGAGCAGGCCTCTCCTAATTGAGGGGAAAGAATAAGACGACTCACTGGGGACATCTAAAAGAGTGGCACAGTTGATACACTTCCTCAACGCCCTACAAGTTTACTTTTAGGGCGCACTCACTCAGACTATCCCATTTGAGACCGTACCCGAGTACACTCAAAGTCTGGTTCGTTTGCATCACTGTGATGGCTTTATTCCATACCGGGGCACGGTACGGTAGTACACTTGGAAGAGGTGGACTTCAGTCTGGTTTGGTTGGACGTTAGTGTGTTCACAAAGCACAGTTATGAGTTCCATTTACGTACCAATCAAACAGATCGTAAAGAATTCTGTTGTTATGATAGTAAAATATGTGCTTATGCAAAGGTTCTATAACACAGCAACTCAACCATGCCCAGTTTGATATCATACAGTGTGAGTGCACCCCAGGGACCAGAGACAGGCGTACTTCAGTACAGTACGAGTGAGACTTGCCTAGTTTAAGTACGCCCTTTTTCAAGTCATAGACCAATCAGCACATTTCTTTAGTGAGGGGGGGAGGGCTGTAATGTCATTGGCTACCAAGCTTCAGTATCAACAACATTTTGCCAAAATTACAGACACCACCTTCGAAGTTGTGGGCTCTGTCCAAAATGTCTATTCATTCACTATATAGTCTACTATGATATATAGTCAATTTTCCAGCTTAGTCAATTTCCCATCCAGATCTATCTATCTATCCATCCATCCAGCTATCCATCCACCCATCCATCCATCATCCATCCATCCATCCATCCATCCATCCATCCATCTATCTATAAGGCGTGTCAGTTTCACTGGCTTTTTTACTACAAAGTGCACTGCATAGTGAATGAGTACAAATTGTGGGTTTGGCCCCCTGGTTTAATCAGGGCTGTGTCCAGCTGAGGGGTCCAACATGGCGCCCCTAATGTGATGTGAAAGAGAGGCTGGACAAGTCAGCTGTGAGGTATGTCACTGTGACATCGACCCGGCAGGTGTGGTAATGTTCCACAACCTGGTCCTTGACGGCACCCCCTTTCCCGTGACATGTGATTGGTAGGGCACCAACTGTCTCTCTCTCCCCTTTTCTCTATCTTTCTCTCTCTATTCCTCTTCCTTTCTTTCTTTCTAATTTTTTTGATAGGCTCAGCTAAGATGGCTATCTGGAAGACCCGTAAAGACCAATTACTTGGTGCTGGTTCCTGTGACCCAGTTGAGGTTTTTTTAGGGGAAGGTGGCTGCTCAGGTAAAATTTCAATATGCTTATTAAAGGTTAAAGAGATACTATGCAACTTTGAGTGCTTTTTCTCACTGGAGCTCCCCCTAGTGTCTCCAGGGTAATGGACAAGCATAGCAAAATGACTGTTTTCCCTTCCCTTCACCCTGTACATGTGTTTTTAACTCAGCTGATCAGAGTAACTGGATATATATATATGTCCACTGAGGTAAGTAGAGTCAGAATTTCTTCAGAATTTAACATAATCCTGCTTCTCGCGATGTTCAAGACTTTGTGAGTCTGAGGGTGCCAGGACGGACACCCAGATATTGCAAGCATGGTATTCTGTCTACAGACAGTGGGGGTGGTTGAGAGAGTCATCATTCGTCTGGTAATGACTCATTTAAGCATCTACCGACTTATAAAGATGATTAATTAACTCAAAAAAGTGTCACTTTAATTGATGGTATTGATTGTTTTGTGGCTATGTGGGAGGTAGGGGAAGTGTTGTACCATGTCAGTGCTGACAGAATGGTGGTTTTAAACGTGTGATGAGGGTGGGGCTACCTTTAAAATTCACAGAAGAATAGAAGCTGTGCGGTTGATGATGTGGTATTATAAAACTGTCTGACAATGATTTAATAAAGAAATGTTATACCTCTCTCTCGCTCTTTCTCTTTCCCTCTATTTCTCTCTTCCTCTCGTTTTTTCTCTCTCTCCCTTTTATTCTCTCGCTCATCTCTCATGCCTGCTGACCGGTCAGCTTTGCTCAAACGTTGTGAGACGTGAGCTCCAGACGAGGGGGGTAATGTTGATTACACACATCGCTGCTCTCCAAACAGCACTAAAAATAAAAAAAGCACACAATCTAGCCGCTTGGCCCCGGGCAGATTGTGTACAAACAAGAAAAAGCGTGACCTCTTTCGAGGCGGAGCATGCTGTACAGTAAGCACGTGTTCCGCGCTGCTCCTACACCGCAACGACGAGGGGGGTGGGCGGGTGAGTGTGGGTGGGTGGTTGCGGGGCTTACGTCAGCTGATGTTACTACTACAAAAACCAAACGACAAATCAAAAGATGAGGCCACCGTGTGTCGTGAGCGGAAAATTCAAGAAACCAGGTTCTACATTCTTACTACTTTTTATGGTTTTGTTGTTTATTTTAAAATTTACCCAAGTATTTTTTTGTTTATAATATCATGTTGTTAGTGTTGTATGTCACTTTGGAGAAAAAAATGCCTGTAAATACTATAATCGTAACCGTATGCTGTAGCAGAGCAGAAACTATTTGGTTCACGTTCCGCTGTTTTATTTTTTGCCGTTTTTTTTTCCTTTTTTTTTACTTCAAAAATAACTTTCCATCACAATAAGTGCTCTTACCCTCATCATAATCCCACCAAGCCTTTTAACATCAGGGCTGTGCCAAGAGATGTCACTGTGCTAAAGCAATGGCCAGGAAAAAAAAAAACAAAAAAAAAACAGGAGAAACAGATGGTTGGCTTCACCTTCGCTGGTGATGAATCAGTGCGTGGAGGCTGTGTGTTTGAGGCAGTCTGTGACTTAGTGAGAGAGAGAGAGAGGTAGAGAGAGAGAGAGAGAGAGAGAGAGAGAGAGAGGGAGAGAATGGAGGGAGACAGGTGTGTGTGTGTGTGTGTGGGGGGGGGGGGGGTGTTGAGGATGGGAGA
>CM059277.1:19752609-19772609 GCA_030347295.1 Setipinna tenuifilis
TGTGTCTACAGTAAATCCATACATAATCTATGGTCATATGGTGTATAAATGTGTGTATTATAAGACTTTGAGGTACTGTACAGTCTGTGTATGAAAAGTGTTAAAGCCTTTTATAAATAAATGTAGCTTATTATTATTACTATTATTTTTCATGTTCAAGCACTGTTATCTTCCATGATATCTATTTATCTATCTGTCTATGTATGTATGTATGTATGTATGTATGTATGTATGTATGTACTGTATCTATCTATCTATCTATCTATCTATCTATCTATCTATCTATCTATCTCACATATGATGAAGGAAAGCTTAAGTACTGGCACAGGATTTTAAAAACCCACCTCACTAGACTAGCAGTGGCATAAACTACACACAGTCCCAGCAAAATTTCACACTCATACGGGAGAGAATAGGTTCATCACTGCACTGTGGTCTCTGCATAAGAATGAGCATTTCACAACAGCCGAACAATAAGGAAGCATTTCAAGCCTCCTAGCTCCTTTCAGCGATGCAGCTTCTCCGAGGGGCTTTGGGAGAGCGAGGTTAGGCAATATTATGGTAGCCAGAGCACACACACACGATGTGGGATTTGTACTTATGACCTTCTGGGCAACAAGAACATAGCTACATGGGGCGTGATCTGTTTTTATGCTGCAGTGTGTGTTTGTGTGTGTGTGTGTGTGTGTTTGTGTCTGTCTGTGTGCGTGCATGTGTGACAGGGCATTTGTGTGCATGTGTGATTATGCATGTCTGCATGTGCATCTTTGCATGTCTGCATATGTGTTTGTGTGCATGCATGTGTGTGTGTGTTTGAGAGAGAGAGAGTATGTGTGTATGTGTGTGCAGGCATGTGCATGTGTGCATGACGTCTGCTCCAAGCAGTAATGTTAGGAGGTTACATTAAAGCCGTTGACACAAACACGACCTCGAGGTGGCTTTCTTTGACATGCACTGCATTGCTAAGGGGGATGGACACGTGCCTACCACGCCGCCCGCCCGCTACAATAGCTACGAGAAGCAGCTTGTCT
Organism: Setipinna tenuifilis; assembly: GCA_030347295.1. Lineage (NCBI taxonomy): Eukaryota > Metazoa > Chordata > Actinopteri > Clupeiformes > Engraulidae > Setipinna > Setipinna tenuifilis. The sequence goes on from CM059277.1 coordinate 19,753,641, forward strand.
GCCTGCCTGCCTGCCTGCGCATCACCTAGCAATAACCACAACCACTACCACCACCAGCACTGCCAGATGCTGTTTACTCATATCATTGCCTTAAATGAAGGCTTAAACGAGTGCCTGCCTCAGAAGACGTGGCGACAAGAGACGAACGGCAAGGGCCCCAACAGTGCCTCGACTGCTATGCACCCACACACACACACACACACACACATACACACAGAGCCACACACACACACACATACACACAGAGGCACATGCACATACACATGCATGCACACACATGCGCATACAGACACAGACACCCACACACACACACACACACACACACACACACACATACACACACACAGAGCCACACACACACACACAGAGGCACACGCACATACACATGCAAGCATGCACACACATGCGCATACGCATACAGACACAGACACCCACACACACACACACACATACACACACACACACAGGCACAAGCACAAGCACACACACACAGTGGGTCGGGTAGGCACAATAAAGAGTGGGGCAAAAGATGGATTTTTAAACATTTTTCCTTTTTTAAAAAAAAAGCTATAATGTGACAAAGGACCCCAAACGGCCACAGATTGTGTGAGTCATGCAGCTGCACTTTTTCCAGCAGATCACCTCTGGTGGACTGTGGGACGGACGAGGGCCGCTGCCATGGTGCCCAGTGATGCATAATGCAGCCCCGGGTTACGGGTTACGAGAGTGCAAGGTGTGCTTATCGCAGGCCTCTTTTCGCTGTCACATTGTCTTTGGAGTGCGCTGAAGTAGCAGCCCAGGAGGCATGGCTATGGTAATATCTTTCATGTGCGAGAGAGAGAGAGAGAGAGAGAGAGAGAGAGCGGCAGGGATCGTGCTGTGCTGGTGTGCTTTGACTAGTGCCGCATCGACGTCTCTCGCTCTCTTACTCTCTCTCTTTCTCTCTCTCTCTCTTGAAGCGTGAGAACACTAACGGTGTGGCCTGCTACTTCGGGTGGCTAAATTCCTTCTAGGTGTAACGGTAGTCAAGCGGTAGCTGTGCAGTGGGGTATGTTAGCGAACCTACCCCCTGACACCTTAAGGGGATATGCTAGTGCCTGGCCTAACAGCTTAGCTTTTCACTCACTTAATGGTGCACCATCTCCCCTCGACACTTCGGGATACGCTAATGACTGATCTAGCAGCCTAGCTTTTCACTAACTTGGTAGTGCGTCTCCACCCGACACATTAAGGAAATATCCTTATGACTGACCAAGCAGCTTAGCTTTTTGCTTACTTGCTTGTGTGTCTCCCCCTGACACCTTTTCTCGCCCCTGATACATCAAGGGTATACGCTAGTAATTCCCCTCCCCTACACACAACAGGAGATACGTTATAATGACTGACTTAGCAGCCTAGTTTTTTGTTTACTTGGTGGAACATCTCCCCCCTCTGACACCTTAAGGGCATAAGCTAGTGACTGTCCTGGCAACTTAGCCTTTTGTTAACTTAGTAGTGCATCTCTACTCCCACTACAAGGTGCTACAGGTTCATGGGTTCTAGCCTGGGCTGTTGCGATAGCTGAATCACAAATAAGGTTACTAAGGCATGGTGGTACTCATGCATACCTGCCAACATTTGAGTGGCTAAATCTGGGAGATTTCAGTAATGGCGATCAAACACATTGGATTATCAATAAAGACGTCTCGGTTTTCTAAAGCATGGGAGATTACCAGGACAGAATGGGAGCATGTGGGAGATGGATCTGGGAGTAAACTGGGCAAAACAGCAAAAGTTGCAAGCCAGTTCTCATGGCGACGCAGACTTTGATTGTGCCTGATGAATACCTGTCAGTTTTACTCCAAATTGTCCTGAGATCTTCAGTGCACCATTGTGTCTAACCTTCCCCTGGACACTGGGTTGTTATGGGCTACTGGCTTGTTACGGACCAAACAAAAAAAAAGTAAAGTGTCCCCACCATTGTAAGCTAAGTTCAGAAAACTGCACAGTTAAATGAATTCACTAGAGGCATGGTGGTGGTGTCCACATTGTGGTAATTGTGGACAGCCCCACTCAGTCTTGTCTACATGTGATTTAAGCATAGTTCCCAAGAGCCTTGTTTCCATGTACCTTTCTGGAACACACACTGTTCCTGCTTCTACCTAACCGCCCCGACTTATTGTCCTAAATTCCAAATTGTACACCCTTGCCTTTTAATTTTTGTAAGGGCTAGATTTGACCTGACCGTTGACGGTCTGTTCCAGGCCAAATGTCAGTGAGCCGTCCAGACAGTGGTCCTGAACAGACTTGTAGTTATGTTCGCTGACAACCCATTTGTCTGACAACACACTGACCACTGACCCCACAGCAGAACTAAGAGCACTATGCATCCATTAGTAGAATAAAAGCACTGCACTGTACTGAGTAGCTTTTCTTAAAATAAAAGAATTTTAAAAACTGTGGTGAAAAAAAACACCCAATTTCAGTCGGGTTCAGCGTAAATCACTTGGAATGAATTATGAGGTATTAACTTGATCTAAACTACTTTTGCAGTGGATACCACTCTCTCTCTCTATGTGTGGCTAAGGCCTTGACTGGTTGGATGAACATTTCCCACGTTTCCCTGTTTCCAGGGTCAGTATCTGGGACTCTGCTCTGACTTGCTCATCCTCGTCCATCCTCTCCGCTCTGTCCTGCTCCTGCCACTTGGCCACGAGCTACGACTGACCCACTGATCCATGATCCCCACAGAGTTCACAGTGACTGCACACACAAACACACACACACACAAACACACACATTCAGGGGCCTTCAGTCTGTTGGGGCATAATAGATATGGGCCTTGACCCAGCTTGGGGCAAAAAGCCTGCCACCCCGAATCAAACCAACCGTGCCTTCAAATGCAGCCATGCTAATGACACAAGTTCAGAATGTTTGGTTCTCCCGTTCCTCAGTGTTTACAACCAAAAAAAGGCTGCCTGGTCACTGAAGTCTTACACTATGACCTGCATCTGCCACTGAGCATATCCATTTTAAAGTGAAGCAGGCCCCATAAAAAAACAGCAAACATTGTGGGTACAGTTGAAAGTGAGGCCAATAAAAGGAAATAAAAATGAAATGAAAAGAAATAAAATAAACAACTCTGATTCAGCCAAATGAGTAAATGGTCAGTTCTGATTGTGATTTTTCTTTCACATGCTCCAGCTCCAAAGCAGTTATGGCACTAACTCCAAATGGCTTCAAATGAAAAAAACATGGTCTAGGATAGGCCTGCAAAGTATATTGATAATATTGCAAGATACCAATAGCACAATATACAGTAAAAATATAGTACATGTCACACAGCATTGCTTAGCTGCAATAAATAGTACATTTTTATAAGGTATTCCTGTGAACTCCACATATAAAAATATTTGGTAAATCCGATGGAGCACTACTTCGCTTGAGGCACACACTGAAGGCTCCAAATGTGAAAACATGGTAGAGGACTTTTTTTCCACTTTTTTTCCACAGAATGGAGGGGCATGGCACCCTGCCATCTATTGTTTTTTACAGTCGTTTGGGCAGGCCATGTTGGCCTTGCTCAGACTGGGCCTCCTACAGGGGTATCACTTAGCACATCCGAGGACTTGCTGTTAAGACACCGGGGCGTTACTAACACCTGGACCAGATTTGGACAGAAGCACAAAAGCAAAAGCCTCTCACCTACAGTACATACAGGTCTCTCTGACCTTATCAAATTCAAATTTAAAGTCGCTTTATTAGCATAACTGTTGAACTACAGTGTTGCCAAAGCATAAAAAATAACAGAAAATCTTGTCTATTTGCAAAATAAAAATGTGTGTATTAAGAACCATTGAGAAAAACAGGAAATGGAATGGGGAACAGGGGAGTGAGAGAAACAGTAGCATTTGAAAGTTGTCTTATCTGCCTGAACATGGCCTATAGATTATCCCAGGTAATTATTCAAGATAGTAGCAGGACAGGACTACTTGGTTTGCCAGGTTTAGTCTGAGATAATAATGTAGATGCATAGTTTCAATTTGCTATGATTAAAGGGCTCAATAAATTGAAGTGTTATAGTGCAGGGATGGGCAACCTGCCATTACTTCTATTTAATCACCTGCATTACAGGCACAGGTAGAACCAGGTGATGTGAATTATGTGGTACTGCATTGTAGCCTCTGAATCCAAGTTGTGCATCACTGTTTTAGTGAGTATGCAGCCTCCAAGACCGCTGACCCTGGCTAAAACTATCAAGCGTCCCCATCACAACCAACCCCCACTGAGTTCAATTAGTTTAGCTATATAGTGTCGGTTATATAGTGTGCTTGATTTTTTTTTCTGTGATTGAATCGCTCAGCAAATGGAACAGGTTTAGAGAGTCTGATCCACAGCCTCCCAGCCAGCTGACCTCTTGCCCAGGCACAACTAAGTGCTGCCACACCACCCCACACCACACCACCCTACGCCACACATCACCCCACCTCACAGCACACCAGCCCACCCCACAGCACACCACCCCACCCCCAGCCAACCCTCCTGCTGAGTTCCATTTATCCGTCTGAAGGTGTTTGTGTGAGTTCGCCACGTGCGGCCTTTGAGCCTCTGTGCACGACTCTCGAGCGGAGCTCTGCCACTGACAGGTCCCTTGGTCATCCACCTGCCCTCACTGCTGCAGGGGAGGATCCGGATGGCCTACCTCCCACAAAGGCAGCAGTCTCCTTCTTTCTCTCTCTCTCTCTCTTTCTCTCTCTCTCTCTGTCTCTCTATCCCTCCCCTGTCTGGGTAGCCATGCGTGGCACCAGAACAGGGCACAGCGAAGGTGAGACACTCCTGAGAATATATTACTATGGGGGGGACCTTTATTCTGGGTGAATGTTGCTGGTCTCTTCAGTTCATCAGCCAATCATATCAAAGCTGCATTAATGAAGCCATGTGCTGATTGGCTCCTGGGGTGCATGGTCCAGTCAGAGCTGCTTTGTATGTCCCGCAACAAAAAGACCCATGACTGTGCACAGACCACAGTTTGTTTTAGCACACACACACAGGTTGTTCCTGAAGTCTGGACATGTCACTACTTATAACTATATATTTTTTGCCCCACAGATCAAACATGAGTTTGCTGAAAGAAGAGGAGAGTAATTAAAATGTTGTTGTTTTATTTTTTAATTAAAAAATACATTTTGCCTATGTGTCCAGACTTTGTAGTAGAGACGTCACATAGAGGAATAATGAACTAATAAACACTGACATTCATGTGGCCAGTAATCTACAGTACACCCCTCTTCACAACCACCATTGTATCAGTGTCTCTTAATCATGCTGTTTGTTCTTCTTCCCTGGCTGGCTAGCAGCGACTATACTTCACTATCTGCTCCTTTCCCTATCATTATTATGTGACTGAGGTTGTTTAAAAATGTGACCGTATTACTGCTGAGCCCACTGGTAGTGTTATAAAGAGCGGCTTGCACTGCCATCACTATCAGCAAGCCAGAGTAGCCTACATGCAGCGCGACTAACATTATGGCTTGTTTCATATTTTTAACTTCCATTATAACAGGGGATGCTCTAATTCCACTGACGGGACATGGGCAGCATTCCATATCCTGAAATTATTACCGCGTTGACCACCTGACCAGGAAGTTTGCTGTTTTTTTTTTAAAACAACTGGGTCTGCCAGTCCAGTCCACACTGTGTTTTGTTTCTTACAGAATGGGAGACCAGGGGAGAGGAATCTGTTTGGGTTAAACGGGAATAAGGTCCGTGCTGGGAATTGAGGACAACTGTTTTTCAAAGCATGCCGACGGCAAGCGAGGATGAAACATGTCTAAGCGAGCAAGACTACTGGGCCTTTGTGTGCCATAGGTACTGTATACTGTACACAACTGGGCCTCCTGGAGAAAGAGCCGGTGTGTCATACACAAGTGTCCCAGCTGTGCTGCATCAAAAGTTAATATTTAACTTGGTCTTGCCTTTGATCTGATCCTGGCCATATCTGACTGGATGCTCTCTCTCTCTCTCCATCTCTCTTTTTTTGCATCACAATCCCTTTCTCTCTCTTTGCATCACAATCTTTCTCTTCCTTTCTCTTTCTCTATCCTTTTCTCATCTCTCCCTATTTCTACCCCCTACCTTCTCTGAACTTTCTTAAACACACACAATCTGTCTTTTCTCTCTCTCTCTCTCTCTCTCTTATTTTTTTTCCCTCATAAAATCCACCAATCAGTTGTAGTAGCAGTGCTCGTCAGCACTTCACAGCAACCTTTCTCTAGGACAGCACTTCTATAACTGCGAGAGGAGACTGAATGAACAAAAACTCCAGATAAGCCGCATTTATCAAAGAGCATTTTTAAAAAAAGCACCCCAGCGTGCTACAGCCGTGTGCTGAAGGCCCTTTCTTTATTAAAAAAAAAAACACATATTTAATCAAGTACTATGGCCCTATCAGGGCCAGGTGTGCAGGAATCACAACGCTGATATATCATGATACAAACGTAAAGTAATGACAGTATCAAATGTAGCGATTAGTGTGACAATCAATACATTAGCAGGGATATCATCTATAATATTATCATAAGATGTGTTACTGAGAACGAAAAAAAAAAAACATTTAAAAAGGCTGGCGATATGCATTTGTTCAAAGAACTGTGGTGTCCATTTCACAGAATCTGACAGCTGAAATGAAATATTGCACAACAAATTGCACAGGGCCCACCCCAGATGAGAAGGTGAAGAAGAATGAGCTTTTCTTGAAAACCATAATGATTAGCTGAATAATTTCCTTTTCATGTGCCCTGAGCCTGAAAATATGTACCGATATTTGGTGTCACAGTAATGATAACATATTGCCAGCAATAAAAATATCACCGTATATCACCAAATAGTTGTTTCGCCCCATCCCAAACCAGGATGCAGAAACACCCTTTCCACAACGTACTCTATGCACCTTGTGTTTTTCTCCCTCGCTGACACCTTTAATTTGTTCAGAATTGGCCCTGTCCTCAACACTAAAGTATCAGGCCTCATCAACCAATGCTGAGTGTACTTTAGCATTATGTAACCGAGACAATGGTTTGTGAACAGTACTGTATCCAAAACTCCACCTTTAAGAATGGAGAGCTACCACAGATCTTGACCGCAGTGCTCCCAGTGTCTGCAAGACCGACTGATTCCCATCAAATCAGTGCTATTTTTGGGCTGGAGTCATTATGGTCTCCTCACAACAAATCGCTCTCCTTCTTTTTTTCAGACCATCCATATTTCAAGGCAACGATTCCTATGAATACCCCCTCTTCTGCTGTCTTCTAAAAGGGCTGCATTTTAAAGGAATTGAGCGCTTCCCAACTCTGTTCTAAGACTGGCACTCTCAACCATCACTAAGTGAAAAGCTTGCCAAAGAAACCTACACAACAGACTCTGAAAATTCGATTAGGTTTCAGGACCTATCCCCTCCACCCAGCCCTTCTTCTTCATCTTTCTATAATTAAACCACAAATAAAAAGTACATGGTACCTGAATGTGAATGTCAGTTAGCCATTCAATTTTAAACACAAATCTACAGATGTTCAAAACTTAAAATACGTTTTCCATACAAATGTAGACATGGCCAACAGCAACAAGTACACACACACACACACACACACACACACATTGTCAGCTTATTTCAAGACTTCCAGATTTCTCAGAGCTCAGGCTGTGGTATAGGACAATCTTTATCAGCGTTCTTCTCATTATGAATATTAAATTCTAAGTTACATTCTTGCTTATATTTGTTTTATAAGTGAGTCATATTTTGAAGAATCTTGGCAACTTGGGGATTCTTGTGTGAGAAACGTTGTGTGAGCAATATTACGGGCAATTCAGCGGAGGGGAAATCATGTCATAAATTGTTATGGCCCCCAAGACGGCACTAAAACAATTTAATGAACATATAGTTTAATTTCTAGGTCCATTATGGCATGAGCTACATTATGGCCATCTTATCTCACATGTAATCTCATCGGCCTTAGAGATGTGGAATTATAGTAGCGTACCATTTAAAGGTTTAAGTAGAACAAATGGGAAATTATAGAAGAATGTTAATGTGTGTAAATTGCTACTCTAATGTACAAATATGCAGCTTACAGAAAACCAAAACTTTGGTTTTGTTTGGCACTAAAGGAAATCTGTAACATTAAAATTGACAAGAATAGAAATAGCTTCCCTTGGGGTACTGTTGCCAACTTCCTTAGCCAACTTAGACGATGTGGGAGCCAAGCCTGTCCAAATGATGCAAAACAGCGCACAGATCCATATTACTTAAAGTGTTCTCTACACCTTAATTTATCCACATCTTAATTTCGCTAAAACTATCCAACAGAACTTTGACACCTTTAATACACAGACCAGAGCAGCGTCAGCTGTTTTTGGCTGATTAAAATGTATGGCTATGTTGTGTTGACCAGTTATTAAACCTCTAAATTTCATTCCTCATGCCTTTATTGGACTGATATCAGTTTTAATAATCCCTGTGGTCAAATGCTGGTACAGTGTTTGGATACAGTTTTTTGTCTAAAGACCAAAATGTAATGATATTTAAATTTCAAATTTCTTTTCCTTTTTGCTATCTTTAGGAAAAAACTACCACATATACCACCTATTGTATAATGTCAAGTGAATCAAGTAAAATCAAGTGGAAATTCCAAGAATAGTTAACACAAAGCAACATAGTACAGGGCTTTAAAACATGACCATCATGTAACACAATCAGACTTTCTATATTACAATATAATATTCTACACTAATACATGCACCATATTGATAACATTAAATTAGTGCCAAAAAATTAATTGGTTTCGTGAGCAAGTCATATATTTTGTTTCGCATGGTGGTATGTCTCTATGTTATCTCATAATTAGAATCAGAGGAGTGACACATTAGAACTTCATTTGCAACAAAACAGTTGTTCTGTGCCATCATTATTGCCTATAAATAATTCGATTGGTTATCATTAGCGAATCAAACTCGCTGATTGCCTGCTGTTTTTGACAGGCAACGTTGTCAAGAGATGGGGTGCCCTGTAATTTTATTGGCAGAGAATCATTCAGGCGGACATGGCTCTCACAGGAAGGATGGCTCTCATTGGCTGAATGATGGGATCACTCATCACAGAGTCAGTATGAAGTGTGTGTGTGTGTGTGTGTGTGTGTGTGTGTGTGTGTGCGTGTGTATGTGTGTGTGTGTGAGGGGCGTTCACAGTGACCTTTCTGGTGGCAACTGAATGCAGAGATCAATCAAAAAAAGCCCAGGGCCTCTGCTGCAGAGAATCCCTCATCTTACATCTCCTCATCTGCAACCTGCACTTCACACCCCTGTGAGGGAACACAAACTCATTCTCCTCTCCTCACTCTGGTCTTATGAAGTGCCATCTTGTGCAGATTGCATTGCCTCAAAAAAAAGCAAACTTCATAGCAGCACCAAGGCCGTCCTGGGCCTCTTGGCTTGAACAGGTGCAGCCAGGATATACACTTAGCTGAGCTTTGCAACAGACAGAGGTGGTACTGAATCTCCTTTGGAAGATCATACCAGCTATGTTAGGTTTCTTTCTATCTGAGATCTGAGATTTTTTTTCTTTTTTTTTTACTTTCTCCGAAAAATACGGTTCAAGTGAGAATGTGAAGCAAGAACATTGCAATGCCAACAGTTTACATTCCCTTTTGATTTGAATGTGAGTTAATTCAGTCACACTTAACCCCTGGGGACAGTTTAAAGGTCTGGATCTCTGTGTAATGATATGGGCGACGAGGTTAAAACCAAACCGCAGAACGCCTCCTGTTCTTTTTTTATGGGACAGCAGTCTTGTTGTAATGAATATGCTAATATCTATGCAAATGCTAACAAATAAAGTGCGGCTAACCTTTGATTGACTTCACTGAAGTAATGTGGGTGAAGGTGGTTCATTTTTTTTAAGATCCTAAACTTGATTTTAATTCCTAAGCAAGCACAAGGATAATAAGGCACTAAAGTGACAGTATGTGATTACAGCAGGGATCAATGACTCATAAATGCCATTCATCCACAAGATTATCCACTGCTACAGTATATGACATTGAGAGTTCGTGAGAATTGTCCGTGCCATTATCAAAAAAAAAAAAAACTCTGCTATTAATCTCAGAGACAAAGTTATTTATAGCCAAGAGAGAAATTGAATACATTGACGGAAAGCAGCCCGGCATTGCACATATTGGGCTGACAGAATGTGTGAACACAAGTCTTGTGAGTCAGTGAAGGGAAGGTTGCAGCATATCTCTGGCGCCCCTGTCTCTTTAAGTGCCCAAGCTAGGAGTACCATCTCACACTGTAAAATCAACATGACTTGGGCTCAACGCTTCAGTGACCACATTTCTGACCCTTACTGTCTGTTTCTTTTATCTGTGTATCTAGTGTAGATTGAGTGTTGAGTAGCTTAACTGATCTGTGAAGATGATTAGACTCAAGAAACAGATGTGATGCTTACTTTACTGTCCTAAACGCACAAATTTGAAGGTGTCAGTTGGATCCCCAGATTTTGAATATCCTATGAATTCTTACAGTTAGTGACATACTTAGCCCCACAACTGTTGAATGCTTGGAAAACTTCAATTGCACTGCAGTGACTTACATGAGGTACAAATATGGCCACAAATGCTCCTTGGTGTGTCTTGAAACACCAAGAACATATATGTGGTGCCTCAAAAAATACAGGAAACCATCAACTGCATTCCTCCACTCACAGAAAGGCATCCGATTTTCAAAGAAGGGATTCGCTGGGCTCTTGACATGATTTCAAGTCAGATTACTTGTGCTTCCCGATAACAATATCCACAGAGCCTCGCTCAGCTTAACATCCCACAAATATTATGTAACCCATTTCAATAGCCTGAACTCACACTGGGGCCGTATGGGCATGATAGTAAGTGGAGAACATCACACTGTGAGCTTGCACCAGCCACTGCCTTTTTTTTTTTTTTTTGCGAGGGCCTTAAAATATACCAATGCTTTAACGATTTCTTTTTTTGAAATGAGGGGGTGTCCAATGATAAGATGCAGGCTTGGCTCTCACAATACTGTGGCTGAGATGTGACTACTTTGGGTAGAGAGCATTAGAAGATACATAGTATTCCACCAGTAAATGATAGTTAAGGAGCCTGATGGTTAAAGAGAATTGTGTTATTTGGTATTCATTTATGGATTGATAACAATTAGCTGTGAAGGAATTATACATTTTTTTTCCTTACATACGAATGAAAGCTGTCTCGTCCATTTTTCCTCATTCAGCAGTATGACAGTGAGGCACACTGGCATGATATGGGCTTACTGGAAAGTGCATGTTGTTCGCTGTCAAAATTTTGGTCACGCTTACACCGTTATAACCCAAACGTAATGAATCTGAGCACTCTCTCGACAACATTCTCTTACTACTTGGTCATAAAATATTGAGTTACAGAACATACCGACAAAAAGTAAGCTATATGGCCCTTTTAGTGCTATACTGTAAATGAGTGCCGTGTGTTGTTCATGCAGGAATTCTCGTTTGATTGAAACTGAATGTGAGCCCTCACGAATGCGAAGGCGAATTCACACAAGAACTTCGACATGATGCGAGATGTGTATTCTCGCACACAGGGAAATCCACTTGCAACACGATGACTGATACGCATGTACACTTCAGTGAAATGCAACGCTACGAATACGGCAATGCAAAACACTAGCATGAACACTGAGAGTCCAAATAATCTTTTTTTTTAGAATCGCACTACTAGAGACTGTACCGTTATAATAGCGCCCATTTGCTAAAAATCAGTATAGGAGAAACCATAGCGCAGGAGAGAAGCTAAGAAGAGGGAGAGGGGAGGAAGAGGGGGAGGGAGAGGGAGAGATGCAGTGGTGAAATATATCAGTTCTCTTACCTTGAAAGGGAACATAGGACATGTTCCAACGGCATTGAACGTGGTCTTCGCGTTTCGACAGTCTGTCGGCACGTAAAAATATTACCTCACCAATCAGAGAAGAAGAATTTGTTCACAGTTGGAGGCGACGCAGACCAATATTCCGAAGATGCAGAATGTAAAATTTAAACTGTAATCCACGAACGAAGTGAGCCATTCAAAATATGAAAACCATGGCATAAAGTTAAATTAACTAATATCTTTTACGCGCCGTTATATTGGTGTGGGGGGAACGAGGGACAGAGAGAGAGAGAGAAAGAGAGAGGGAGGAGAGAGAGAGGGAGAGAGAGAGAGAGAGAAGGGGGCGGTTGAGTATGCGTGTGTCTATATTCCAGTGTAAAAAATCTATATGCACTACATGTCCCTGGTCTTCTCTGCTCCTAAACTATTCAAGTGCAATGCTGTCCAAATTCGCCGTAGTGGAGAACGGCTCCCTCCACCGCTTTCAGGCGCACACGCAGCCGCAAGCTCACTCTAATTCACATACGCCCTATAGATACGAGGAGGGTGGGGGGTGAAGGGGGTGGTGGGTTCTCATATGGCAATTACGCGATAAAATCTCACTCATACCACATTTCAGTGTTTTTTTATGACAAGAGTGCAGAAACTCATCAAGTTTCCCTGGTGTCAAAACGCATTTCAACTACCTCCTAAAGAAAAAAAATGTCCCACATCTTTTTTTTTCTACAAACTTAAAAATATAATTTTGCATTGCAACCTCAGTTCAGAATGTCCAGGCATAAGCTACATGGGAGAGGCTATCAGAGTGTGTAGTTTCTTTCCATTCTAGATAGTCGACCACTCCAATACATCAATGTCATAACTCTGAAAGCACAGAAATTCCTCAGCAGGGGACTTAAGCGAATTTATTTGCAACACAGGAGCAGGACCAAAAGAGTAGTTTGTAAAGGACAATAACTACTTAGTGCTAAAACATTATCTGTCTGTTGTATTACCGCGTTTTATCACTCCCAGTCACTCACTCACTCACTCACTCAGTCAGTCAGACAAGCTCAGAAGCACTCTCGCTGCCTCACACGAATGCTCGCGCACCACGCGTGTAACTCATGACCAGATGCATCACCAGGAAGCTGATGCCACTGTGGTGCACCGAGCCAAAATGGCGAGCAGGGCGGCCAAGAGCATCCTCACCTGTTTTCATAGTAGGAAACGAGGATGTCAATCTTCAGACGTGGCTACCATCTGCTGGTCGGACACTTCTATTGCACCCATCTGTGCCGGAAAGAAACCACTGCGATGTGGCTTGGTTTTTGAAGTGGTTACCAAAGTCGATTTAAAGAAACAACGGCTAATTAATGAAAAACTTCCCAATGTCATTTTGCTCATAAGCATTGCGTGTGTGGCATGTATTTAACGCCACAGCCCTTCAAAAAGCCCATATTAGTTCAAATGAGCTGAGGGGATCGAGGAGACATTTTCTTCAGTGTCTTAAAGCTCGATGTGAAACCGTCTGCAGTCGTTGACTTAAAATTAAAAATAGATGGCTGGCATCCACCAACGTTTTGTACAAATCCATGCGAAAAATACTACAAGAATTTGTGAGAGCGGTGTTGTGATAATCCAGAATAGGACTTCAGCACCATAGTCACGGCAGGATTTGCAGACATGGAGCTGTCCAAGTGCTGAAAATGGATAAAGTCGTACATCTATCCTTACTTCTGCGTTCTTCACTGCAGTAGCACCACGAAGACCACTTCACGGCGCTACTACAATGAAAAACGCAGAAGTAAGGATAGACGTAGGCTATGAACCGTCCACAAAGTTGTGAGTGTGGATATATTATTAATTTCCGGTGTAGACAATCATCTTGTACCACTGTATGTACTTGTACTACTGTACTCCACCACTCCCTTTAATTCAACAATTTTAATAACGGATTGGTTTGGTGGCGCTGTCAATGTTTCCCTGCTCTTAAGCTAATTATCAGCTGACTGAAATATCATGGGCCTGGTGCAGCTGTGCAGGAACATGGCTGCTTCCCCATATTCTACAGTTAAATATATGAAATGACCCCTCTGAACAACCATTGGCTAGCTGTGGGTGGTTAGCTTGCCTTTTCTGATTCACAATAGTCCTTCCAATTAAGCATTTAAGCTTGTGCACGCATTGAACAGAGCTGCAGGTAATAGTACATTACATTGCCTTTTAAACACTAAAAAGAGCCAGGTCTTGTGAATAGCACTGCTTTCATCTTTGGGTTGAGTGTCTTGGTGTATTTTGACCAAAAACTAAATCAACAAGCAATGAGCTAATTCTGTTACACATGACTTAAAGCTATTGTGTTGGCACGTTGTGCTGACCTAGCCACGTGTGCACTTAGGATATTGTTCATGGTTGTTAAATTAATTTACTTCAGGCATGGCAGACTTTTCTCACTGTATGTTGTCTGTCAATGAAATCAGGACAAACATGTATACCGTGACTGTGAGGGTCGCTGAAAATAGCCTGTTTTGCATGCAGGTGGTTTTTACTCGTACAGGTGCATTACGTAACCTATTCTCAGACTGCCTGCCACAAAATACCTGTGATTCTGCCATCGTGTGGCAATCAAGAAATCATAGTCTGAGGAGGAATCAATCCATTCTTTTTAGAGCACTTCAAAATGCCATTTTTTTACTGCACAGTCGACCCATAATTGTGTGAGAGAGTGTACACAGAGATTGACTTGTTGGTCCTTTTCTTTGTTCCTTAATTTGGAAAGAGCTGGAGGACATATTTAGGGGTGTAGAGGTGGAGGTAAAAGTAGGACTGACTGACTAGGGTCCCCGTGCCAGTGGGGGCCCTGGCAAGCCAGATGCAGGAGAAATATACAAAAGAAGGGGGCCAAAGATGCTGATTGTGCCCAGGTCCAAGATTTAAGTGCTACCGCCCTTAACACATTTAAAGGACACAGCAAGGAACTGTGTCACTAATGTACAGAGAGGAGGTCTAATTTTAACATTGCACCAATAATTACAACATACTTTACAACTTACTAAATGTGCTGTATGCGGTGGTTAATTTGCTTTTTTGTCTAACTTATGGATAAGAAGAACATTTTATTTATTTTATTATTTTTTTAAAGGTTGCTCAAATTTGTGTTAATGGTTTCACGCTTACGGGAACACTGAAGATCTCTAAAATAGTATCATGATAGATGGTGTCGCAATATAATGTGCATCATGTTCTCAAAAGGGTCAAGCAGAACTTGCCGTCTTGGGGCCTAGCATAGTTTGTTCTTGCGGAAACTGATGTTTAAGAGTTGCCTGGGATATGGTTTATGTTTTCATCCTTACTGGTTGTCCTGTCTTATTTATTTACTGAAACACTAAATTCAGCATGTTAATAATATGACAGATGTGTTGAAATGTAATACAGATTATATTGACAGTATGCTGGCAAAAACTGTTCTCCTACAGCCTGCTAATATATAAAACTGTTATATATAATAACAAAAGTGAACAAAGATGACAAGTTGATTACCAGAGTGAGACCTGTAACACTTTTTTATTATTTGTTGATACTTCGTGTGTGTCAATCTATAGTACATGTACAAGTATAAACTTAATCTGATCAAAAGTCAAAGGATACACCAAAGCAAACTTGGACCTGACGACAACTCAAACGAGAGACTACAATGTCCAGGATTATTTTTCCTTGACTTAAAGTTGTAACCCTGACATGTGATAGATATATACTATAAAATTCCAACTATGACCTAACAAGCACTTTACAGGTATATTGTCCATACCATAAACATAAGAAAACACACAAATACATTCATTACCAATCTCAGAACGATGGTTTAGATCCCTTGTTTTAACAGCTACTGCCAGATTGGTGGAGCGGGATCTTCAACCAGCCTGTCTTGTACTTTCCCATGCTCTTAGAGTCAAACAGTCAAAAGCATATGATTGGTTTAGAGGTTTCAAACCACCACATTTAGTCATCTCAGTTTTCTTTACAATATAATGATTCAGTGATTCAGTTTGTGGAACTTAGAAAGTTTAAGTTGTTCATGTTTCAATTTGTAGAATAAACCCATGTCATTTGAAAAAAAAAAACACAACAAAAAATAAAACCTTCAGATAGCTTGTGTTACTTCTGTGGTGCTACACTTCACTTCATGCGATGTTTTCTGTGACTGAAATGGAATGTTGGAGATCCACTACAAACCTAAGTACATAATTGGCTAGCCTTCAAGAGTGGTCTTCACAGAACTTAATGAAACTGGTCGTCCTAATAAATGCATCACCATCACAGTCGTGTTTCAGTCATGAATGCTAAGTTTCCAAGCTCCAAAAAAAAAAAGGTGAAAAGGTATTCTGCCTCCAAAACATACAAATATCCAATGGGAAAATCCTGTAGAGGACCACAGCTGTTCTGCCAGCCAGACACCATATTGGATCAGATTATCATGGGAGTAAATTGCCATCTCAGTGAAATGGTGACTCAGTGGCATATTGTTCATACTTGAACGCATTCTGCCTGGAATATCCACAGTTCCTGTCAATCTTAACAACGTCATAAGGATATGCATAGTGTAACATCTGTGTTCTCCACTTTGTATTAGATAAACAAAGAACCTTAGTTAACCTGTTGCAACGTCTATAACATATCTGCAAATAAGAGAGGCATATGAGAGTTCTCCTGATCTGTTTAAGGTCAGCCTACCTAACAGTTATGTAGAGGTATACAATCCAATGATGAGTTACTGTTGACAAGTGAACCCCATAAATATTAATACAAATTAATGCCCTTAATTGTCTTCCTAAAGGCTCTCATGACCAAAAAAAAAACAAAAGCTCAAAACAACATAATACACTGATGGAAGGTAAAGTAAATCCTGATCAACAGATCTCAAGAAGGCATATTCTAAAGGTATCTGACACTTAAACGAAGAGAGAGAAATAGCAGGGCAACGTCAGCAGACCGCCATGCTAATTCATGTTTTTTTTTTTTCCTTGAAATTAACCTGAATTTGGAGTAACGTTACATGTTCTTGCGCTCGCTCTCAAACTCTTGTAATTTCCCAAAGCAGCCTCGGCAATGTGTGTGCTCTGTGCTGAACACTGAACACTTCTACAGCTCACTCACTCGCTCCCTCTGATGTGGCCTCACACACGCTAATTGTATCGCCTTATCAGTCTCTCTTTTCCTTCCAGGCCTCCTCTCTTTGTCCTCTCTTTGCCCTTCCCTCTCTTTTTTGTCTCTCTGTCTGTCTGTCTCTCATACACACACACACACACACACACACACACATACACACACCCACAGACACACACACACATGGATAGGCAGGTGCAGGCACGCACACACACACATTCACATTGATACACACACACTCACACACACACACACACTCACATTGATACACACACACACACACACACACACACACACACACACACACACACACACACACACACACACAAATGGACAGACAGACACACACACACATACACATACACACACACACACAAATGGACAGACACACATATACACAAACACAACCAGACAGACATACGTATTCCCACAGACAGACAGACACACACACACACACTCGCTCAAACTAACTCAGTACATGCCCACATTGCCCCACTCAACGAGGTACTGGACTTTTCCGTCGGGAGTTATCCGTCTGGCCAGGATCCTCACCGCCTCGCCCCCTCCCCAGCCCCGTGGCGCAGGCCCTTCCCCTGACATCCCCCCGGGAAAGGAAGTGACATCACGCAGGAAGAGCGAGGGACACGGCTCTAACCTCTGGCCCGGCTGGTGATGGTGGGAGGATGAGAGGGAGAAGGGAAGGCAGGAAGGTGGGTGTCTGCAAGGGTCCTCCGCACTGAGGAGCAAGAAAGGCAGAGAAAGGCAGAAATGGAAAATAAAGCAAGGAACGAAAGGTGAAGAAAGAAGAAAGGTGGTTAGAGAGAGCAGGAGAGAGTTTATGGGGGACAACTGTAGTATAACCAATAGAGAAGTGAAGGCTTTATAAATGGTAAAGGGCTTGTAAAAAATTGTGTACAATTAAAATGCAGTTCAGTTATTAATACATGTTTAACTTTCTTTAGCTCAATACACAGACCCAATTCTAGAAAAAAAAAAAAAACACCCCCCTTGTAAATACAAAGTATTTTCCTGCAGGTATCAGGAGTGATTTTACACCTACAGCTGAGTCGTTCCTACACATTACAGTGGACAAGTGTAAACGGTGCTAAACTACTGTTAACAAGGTTGCATTGGCCGATGTGTCGGAAAGACTATCCGGCCCTCACCTGTAGTGATGCAGGGCTCTGGACAGTGGCTGAGTGCCATTGTAGGAGGGGTGGTAGAGCGCAAACATTCTCTTGGGAGGGGATCTTAAGACAGCAAAGTTTATCATCAATAAATAATCAAGAATTAATAGTATTTAACATGCATTGCATTTAGATACAGCAATATACATTTACCTTGAACATAAAAAAACCAACAGTACTTTTACAGGAGAGGATAAAATGTGCTTTATACTTCCAAATCACTATATATATATATTTATTTCTTCTTTTAAAATTACCGTTGGAGGCTGCTTATGAATTCCATTTTCAGGTTTTTCCTCCCCACACTAACATGTTAAAGAAACCAGCTGGGAAGGCATTTCATGTAATTTCATGCTCCGAGCACTCACCCCAACGTCAACTCCTCCTCGGATTTTCTGGAGTTGTAGAGGTTCGTCCCACCTACATAACCATGGCAACATGGCACCAGATCTATGGGGTTGGCTGCCGCTCCTTGTGGACAAGGCTGAGTGGAGCGGGGAGAGTGAAGCAAGTCAGACCTGTGCCAGCCAGCCAGCCAGCCAACCAGCCATCCAGGCAACCAGGCAGCCAACATTGCCTGTGTTCTCATCACTGCTGCTTCTGTATTCACCCAGGGCAGTTCAGATGTGTGCTGTTTTGTTTTGTTTTTTTTACAAACATTTCTGTTTCCCAAACTTGCTGTTGCTGTAACTGACTGTGTGATCAACCGTTGTAGGACAAAAACGACA
>CM059277.1:19777609-19847609 GCA_030347295.1 Setipinna tenuifilis
GTGAGATGGAAATGCGGTTATCCTAAAGTTGTACGATCAATACAAAAATATGATTAATATCAACACACTATTTCAACAGACATTTTAATATACTGTAAACTGTTGTCAAGAGATTTTTTTTTAACCACAAAAGGATTTTTGAGAAAATGTACTTTTTGAAAACAAAAAATAACCAAAAGCTGCTGTAGTCTTTTAGTCAGCTACACTATACAAGATGTGCCAGAAACGCTAGTCTTTATCAAAGGCTAACTATGCAAAGACAAACCCCAATTTATGCAACTGTCCATGCAACCTGTGTGGCGAGCTGGAGGAAGCTGCTACTGGCATGCATGTTAATTACTGCTGTCAGATCCACTCTTACCTGTCTTTATGGGAGTTTAGAGCGTTGAGCAGATTGTGGCATCGATCTTGCCTCGGCGTGTCAGAGAGCTAAGCGACAGAAAGAGAGAGACAAAGAGAGAGACAGAGAGAGAGAGAGCATTGAGTTTTGACATCAGTGGGAGGAATCACTTTTACATAAACACAAGATATTCTTTTTTTTTTGCGCGTGTAACCAAAGACATAAAAACTGATAAAGTCTCCAGACATCTTTTTTGTCACACTGCCCATGTCCGCCAAAGCAGCTATAAACCCAAACCCACAAAACACGCACGCACGCACGCACGCACACAGGCAGGCAGCCTCACACGCACGCACACACACACTCAACCAACACATTGTCCGTTGCGAGTGTGTAACACCAAGTGGGATTTAAAAACATTACGGTTTCCGTGTGCTTTGACAGCACTGTAATTTCAGCCTGTAAAAAAGGGGCATTAAACCCCAGTCAGTCAGTGTGATTTGCATTACTAAATAAATAAATAAATAGATAAAGCTTAGCCTTTGAGCACAAGCCGCACCTCTCCCAGCAGCAGGGATTCCCAGTTCTCGTTGGTAAAAGACAGGATTTCGTGGTCAAAATCAAAGTACTTCCTCTTGCAGCACAGGGAGAGGTGATACAGGACCAAGTGGGCCAAATCTACCCTGAAAGGGACAACAATGTCACAATCACATCACAAATATTATGTTATACTTTAAGTGATAGATCATATTTATTCCATTTATTGCATTGCTCTTATTTTAAATGCTCATTTATTTAGTTTTGTTTTGTTAAGCTGCCATTTGAGTATTAAATAAAAGTTCAGTTCGCTTAATATTACATCCGAGACAATTCAACAAGTCACGCTTCATAACGGCTCCATCAATCTAAATCCTAAACATGTCTGCAAAAAATTACACACAGAACAGATGTATTTGTATTGATATAAAGTGGCATTATTTGAAGAAAATATGATGAATGCTCCATAGCCAGGTTATTTCTAACACAGGCTGCAGTCCAGACTCCACGCCATATGGTAAGTTACCTTGCACAAAAAAAAAAACTTTCCAAACTGTCTGACGAATTCATTTCAGGTTCCCTCTTTGTGGCGAATAATACATCCTAATTTCACATTCTGCTGCACTTCTCTAGTTTTGCATACAGTACTTTTTAAATAAAATAAAATAAATCCCCTCCTCCTCTGTGACTGACTCATGGTGACCTTACCAGTTCATGGGTAGCCTCTGGATTGTTTCTGGTCCATTTGTGCAAACTGAACACTGAAACCGGTAGAACCTTCATGAAGAACAGAAAAAAAACAAAACAAAACAAAAATACTGACAAATTAGTTAAAAAAAAACCACACACATATAACAACAACGACATTACAGTCATAACATATTCAAAACGGAACACATTTTTTATATGCGTATGTATGGTTAAAACATGGTACATCAGACTTCATATTTCACATATACGTCTTTTCAGTGAAAGACCAGCGTGACGAGCTGTGCCAAGTGCCAGGTATACGTCAGCCTTAGACAGCCGTGATTCTGCTCGTGATTGCATATCTATTGCTTCACAGGGCCCCTCTTTCTCTCTCTCTCTCTCTGTCTGTCTCTCTCCATCTCTTTTTTCCCTCTCTCTCTCTCTTGCTCTCGCTCTCTCTCACGCTCTACCTTCCCTGCCATTCTCCCTACTCTCTCGTCTCCAAAGAGGAGCCGCTGATGCAACCCTGTATATGACCAAAAGAAATATAAGTGTGTAGTGCTCAGCAGCACCATGTATCTGCTCTTACTAAAAAGAGTCACATTTTCACTGTTTCTAAAGATGGGAAAGAGAGAAAAGAGCTAGACAGAAAGAGAGAGGAGAACGAGAGAAAGGGAGAGAGCGTGTGCGTGAAAGACAGAGAGAGAGAGAGGCAGAGACAGAGAGACATGGAGGGAGAATGGAAGAGAGAGAGAGATAGAGAGAGAAAGAAAGAGAGAGATCAAAGCTGGCTGACTGAGCCATTTGTCCCTGAATTAAAAATGCACAGCCATGGCTAATTTTATACCCTGTCTATCAAATGATGACCTTGACGCCACGAGTCTACAACAATATGCGTAATAATGGTGCAATCCAATCTCTCACCTGTCTCCGTAGAGCAGGGGTTTGGTCAAGCACTGTGTGCACGCTTCATGAAACCACTGACCACAGCTGCCACACTGCAGCATCTTTAGGTTCCATCTAAACATACACAAACACATGGAGACATGAACGCACACACACACACACACATGCGCGCACCCACACACATACGCACAAACACATGAACCCACACATATGCATACATGCACACACACGTATGCGCACACACGTACGCACACACACACACACATCCACCCACACACACACACATCCACCCACACACATGTATGCACAGACAGACAGAAAAACAATACCCATTAATGACACCCTGTGTAATTCCACTATAGCCTGAATGACAGCAGATGGAAAAAGTCTTCATGGAATCAAATGCAGACCTTCTAAACTGGTGAAAAGCACATACTCATTATTGGTTTTACTAGGCTCCAACTCAACCACTTAGTTATACTGTAAAATCTTTCCATCAGACAAAAAATACCTGGCAAAAAGTAAATAAATATATATTCCATCCTAATATGTAATGTAAACATGCAACTTTGACCTAAGCTAACCATCTCAAACCAAAGCCTGACTTACTCTCCGGGCCCAGCGCAGTAGCAGTAACACTGCTGCTGATTGGTCAGGTGCTGGGGGTCCCAGTCCAGAGTCGACAGCTGATAGGGCAGCCGCAGCTTCATGAACTGCATGAGTCTGGCAAAGCGCCCCCGCTTCAAGGCACCCCCTCTCTAAGACACAAGACAAAAACATAGAAAAAAAAACACAACACACGCACACGCACACACACACACACACACGGAAAACACATCACTCGGCTTAGTCCTGGGCTGTGTGACTCAAAGCCCAGTGCCGTGGTCCCGCATCTCGCAGAGATTACCTGCGCCGAGAACATGACAAGGAATGACAGCGGAAGGGCCGCTAATGCTATTTTAATGTAGGGCGGCAGAATGGGATTCTGTCTGGAGAAAGAAAGAAGGAAGGGATGTCAGGGATAGTGAAATAAGAAAGAGGGATTGATAGATTCAACACGCATGGCCTATTTTCCATCTCCAGACCTCTACTCAAACTCCTCTCTCTTTCTTTCTCTCTCTCTCTCTCTGTCTGTCTTTGCACAGACAGATTGAAGGGAACACCAAACAAGATCTCGCGTGACTGAAGGAATATCTCCCAAACCAACCAACCTCCCAGCCTTTAATCTAGCGCAATTAAAGCACAAATTTCCCCTCCGTCGCCATATATTGCTGTCAACCATGCCACAATAATCAGGTGGAGATATGGTGGGGATGGAAAAGAAGGAGGAGGAGGAGGAAAAAAAACTGTGACATGACAGAACGATGCAATCCGAAAGCCGTCCTCCTAGATTTTGTATGGCTTGGGAGAGAGCTTCACAATGCAATTAGACAGACAGAGGAAGTGTGACTAACCCTTGTGGCAACTGCGAAAACACACTGGCGACAGATCCACGAGTCACTGTCAGCCTCCGCTTCGATCGCCGGCGTATGGCACTGGGGATGGTAACCTGCAGGGAAAGCAGGGAAAAGACAGAGCACCTTCCTTTAAAAGGGGCTTTATTGCGTAATAAACATAACGTAATTATGCCACTGTATATTACCGACTTGGCAGCAAGAGAGAGAGAGAGAGTGAGAGAGAGAGAGACGTCTAGATTTTCTACTTTTTGAGCTCACTCTTATTTAAAATCGAATTTAAAATCAGATTGAAAATGAATGACAAGACCAGGACTGAGTACGAGGGGGGAGCACTCGTTAAAAAAACAATCTATTTTTTACTGTTATTACAAACAGTACTGCATTAGCACATAAAATAATCTGCTCGGAATTAACGTCAATTAGCTCACCATGGCGACACTTGAGACAGTTTATAAGAGGTTCTTTTAGGGGTGGAGCATCACAGATACAACAAACTTCCTCTACTCCAACAGAGACTGTGAAAAAAAAGAGAGATACAGAGGGTAACAGATATGTAAAAAGAAATACAGAGAGAAAGAGAGTAGACAAGTAGATGTGTAATGAAGATAATAACGCAAGAGAAGTGGGATGAGAGAGAGATGAGAGAGGTGAAGAGAGAGGAAAAAAAAGTCACAGAGGAGAAAGGACAGGATGCAAGAGAGTGGGGGAGTGGGGAGGAGAGAAGAGAGCAAGCAAGGAAGAGAGAGTGAGAGAGAGATAAAGAGAAATAAGGGAGGGAGGGAGAGAGAGAACATTATTTATTTGTTTATTGACTCATATAATTGCCACTTCAATAGTTCTCACATATCGTGCTCTCAGATGTCTAGGGCCACTGAAGTGCATATCTGGGTGTGTTCGACTGGTGCTGAAACGCAACAGCCTTTTCACACGCTAGCCTGTCTCCTCCATAAATCAGAGCAGTGATCCCCAGAACACTATCAACCCAGCTCCTAATGCTGTCAGGACTTCTAATCTATGCTCTGTTTCAAAAGGACCTCTAACATCACCCTATCAGAGAGAAAGGCAGACAGACAGACAGACAGACAGGCAGACAGAAAGAGGGAAGGGGGGAGAGAGAGAGAGAGAGAGAGAGAGAGAATAACCAGAAAATGTGCTTAAATATGCTCTTAAGGCAGCAGTCCCTGGATATTGATAAAGAAATTCTTTGCTCAGGACTTGTTTGGTATAGCAAATAGGCATTAAAATGAATCCGAGCAATGAGGCATGAATCTGGTCTATGGCCATTTAAGAGCATCCAACCACTGATTTGTTAAGCAAGCCCAATACCAGAAAACTCTGCTAGTATATATAAATACTTGGGATGCTTACAATTCAGATGCTTAATAAAAATAAACAGTAGCACACAAAAAATGTTCTTTATAAAGCTGTAAATAATTGTTTTGAGAGCCACCAGTGTTTGGATTGCAAGCACAGCTTCCTCTGGGCTTCCTCTGCTTTGACTGGCACCGTGTGTAGCCTACAATAACTAGACTAGGTGTTTACTTCCTTCATCTCAGAGCAGAGTGGGAGGGGCATGCAGTAAAAACATGGTCATGCTTCATTATGGTGGAAAAGAAAAGTCCAAGCCACACTCTTGGTGGAACTTGCATGAGTGTATGTCTTTTCTTAAGACCCAGAACTCTGAGTTGTCTTCGAATCGGACCAAACAGCACTGTTTTACTCCATCCACCTGTGGGAGAGAAAAAGAGAGAGAGAAAAAAATGAGACCGGTGCTGTGGCTGGCTCAGAGACAAGAGAAGTTTTACTGAAATAGACAAAAAGTGCAGAGGGAGGGAGAAAAAAAAAGTAGTGCACTCACTCTTTTAACATTGCCTAAGTAAAGTAGCCCATCACTCCATCGTGCTAAAACATCATCTCCTTCATTCACTACCCCCATCCTGCAAGGAAATGTGTGTGTATGTGTGTGTGTGTATCCAAAGGGGCAGAAAGAAAGAGAGCGAGAAAGAGAGAGAGGAAGAATGAAGCAACAGACTTTATATCACTATCACTGAGTACGAAGTTTTTCTTCCAACAGTAGACGGGGAGAGCCCAAAACGCTGCAGGGCCTTATCATATCACTAACACGGGGGGCACAAAGGGTTAAATTCACACTAAGAGCATAGCGACAGTATACAGTACAGTACATTGAGTGACGAGAGTAAGTACACATTAGCACAGATGCAAACAGCTTGGGGTACCATACATATGACAAGTACCAATGCATGATACAATCTAGTGAAATACTGGCAAATTCAAACAATACACGAATCCGTTATTTCCCTGATGACAGACACGAACAGATGTCAACTGTTGTGTATGTTTAATAATAGGACATGTTTCGGCTCGCGCGCAAAAAAATATGCAGATGAATGCACTCCAGAAATTCGCTACACATGATCAAATTCACGAATCAATTAAGCAGCAACACAGTGACCGAAGCGAGATTGACAGAAAGCTACCTGTAAAGTCGAACTCCTCTCCGTTGGGGTCACAGAGATTCCCGTGCAAGCTTGACATGAAATGCCTTTTCTCCTCTGTTTTTTTCCCGTCTCAATTACTGTCCGGTTATGTGTCTGTGTGCAAGAGTAGATGTGTACGTGTGTGTCGGTGCCAAAACGGGTATGTCAGTCAACCCGTCAGTGAAAAGGCGTCTGTCCGTCTGTCTCTCTATCTGTCCGTCTTCCGCGACGTCGTTTCGTCATGTTCCCATCCCTTTCCTCTCTTTTCTCCTCCTATTGATATTATTAAACGTGTTTGTCAGAGCAGCATGAGAATCAACCCGCGAGAGACGCCATCATCTCTGCCTCTCTCTCGACCGACTTGTTGTGACGCAGACATAAAACAGAGAGATCGAGTGGGAGGGAGATAGGGGGACCGGGGAGTGAACGGACCGAGAACAACCTCACATCTGTAAATTTGACCGAGATTTTGATGTGGATTTCATTTCAGGACGGTTACAATAGTCCAGTCGTCGCTCACCGAGCAGAGCGACCGTGGCTCCTAGCGCCGGTTATTAATTCCCGCGCCCTGCTAATTAAAGAAAGTTGTGAGGCGACTGTCTTAATTGGTCCAGCAGAAAGTGCGCCGTGGACTTTTTGAGGAAAGTTTGAAAATGCCTCCTTGCCGCCCAAACGTAGAGAACGAGCTATTCACGTAACAATCTCTAAATACCGAAAAGTTTATCGTACACTCAATCGCTAATGAAATATGAGCCTAATTATATAACTGCATACACAGGCACGCTTTATACCCAAATTATAAAGCAATAGCCTAGCCTTTGTCTCGTATGTTTGGCATTGAAAACACGAATCCCCAACTTAATTAGACCTCTCTATAGGGCAACTTACCGTGTCATTAAACACTGGTGTAAAAATATCAACACCTCATTCCTATTTTTGCATTTCTTAGTCGTCAATGTCGTGATAATGGTTTGGTAACCTATGTTACCATTTAATCTTTACACAGCCTCTTCCTTTTCTTCTTCGAAAGTGCAGCAGTTTTGTCTACGTTATGGTACATTCACAGACGACCTGATTAGCACACTGTCTTACATTATAACTACACATTTTTAAACCATGGCAATAGCTGAGGTCCGTATTGACCATCTGTATCATCCAGCTTACTGGTATGGTTTGATTAGTTAGGCTGCACTTTTGAAAACCGTTGTTTCGCACAGTTAAGTGGCTTACTATTTAAGTCTAACAAATCCGCATGTATTGCGTTTCTTTTGTATCTACCCAAAATTAGGCTATAGCCTACCAACAAACTGTTATATCACACGTAAATAAAATTAGCGTATAGGTAAATTTGAAAGAAGTCAATGAAAGACTTATATAGCAGGACAACAAGGGCTGTTAAATAAATAGCAGATATTTATCTTAGAACATTTAAATCGCCCGAGACTTTCAGTTGTTAACATTTTATTCACGTTTGTTACGCAAGCTCTGATTGTCTTAAAATGGCTACTAGCAATTTGGGCGCGCTGTATAGGCCTAACTTCCTTTTTTCTACACCAGGTGGCGATGACACGCCGCCCACTCAGTTCATTAGTTCATTGATAGGGTTAAATAATGATGTGTTGGTCCCAAGTTTCATAAAAAGGCCAAATTGAAGTGAGAAAAGCTTATATTAGAAGTGGCATGTAGTAGCACGTGTTGCACATTACCTAAAAGAGTACACCAGCTCCATTCCCTGTTGCAATCTGTGACTCTTGGCCATTGAAATATTTAGAAATATATATAAAAATGAGATGACCGCAAAAGGCTGCCAAAATGATGCAAAGGTTTGACATGAAGGCTGAAAAATAAGTTATCCATACTAGGGTCAGATAAACAAAATGTGGTAGCCTACATACGGTCAGGGATAATCTATATTCTATAGCCTAACATCATTTTTTTTAGCATTGTTTACGGGTTGAGGGAACAGTAAGCCTTTTCTGTTTCTATTGCATTGGCTCTAGGCTACTCCGTGTTATCTGGGTCATCACGAAACTGGAAGTTTTGTCTTTCAAAAGTCACATGAAGAAATTACACTTATACCCACACAAGCAGGGTCTGTAAAAGACTCAGGAAATCACATTTTAATGTTGACAGTGATGCTTGAAGAAGTTTCTAAATATTTCTGAGTCAGTTCACAAAGCTTTCCCAAAGGATAAACTCCAATTCCTGAAATTTCTACTTTCCTTTATCCCCGGTTGCTATAGTGCCAGGATTAGCATGCTGGCAGATAATCACCTTAAGCACCACATAGCTTTTTAAAAGTTTAATTCACTCGCAAACGACATGTACATTGGTACTGTATAGTTCTTTTTTGGTCAGTTGTCTAATCTTGACTAATAGCCGATGCAATAAAATATCTAATTTTTCCCAAAATCACGCACGTCCTTAATGTATGGTTGCAAAATGTTTTAAGCATTTGTGAATATATAACTAATTGGGGTAAAAACTGTACGAGCTACTGTACATAACTCGCCCCTGCCAAATAATTTGCCAGAGGTGATCTGCCTCAATGCACCAAACGCGTTGAGCACGTAGCCTAAATGACAGGAACTGCGCCGTCAGAGAGCGAAGGGAGGGAGTGTGCAGCACACGGATATGTTCAGTTCGCCAGTGTAATCACACGATAAGGCTTGACAGGCGACAGGGGGGAGGTAGATATGGAGGAGGAGAAACCCTGACTTTAGAGGCATCTGTGAACGAGACCGGATGGACACCGTGGTCGATTAGCAGGTATCATTTTACCCTTGTGGATACCGCAACGGTATATGACCGATGCGAATTACGCTCGCTGAACCAAGCAATCGAGCACATATGAAGGAAACGTAGACGGAATACACGGAGGCGTAAGTTGCCATGGTTCTTAAAAGATGTTTATGATCGATGTTCACTATAAATTGTAAGTTTATATGTGGCCTGCAATTCGTTGCCACAGCCTGCCTCCGTCTTTATGGGTTACTGTGGACTATTACGCTGCATTATTCGGTGACAACCGTGAGTGTCCCTAAACTTTGTCATGGGATTTAATGTGAACTTGTAAGGACAGTCAGTTGGTGGAAAGAAACGAAAGATTTGAGGTCAACCTAGTTTTCGAGTAACTTAAATGAAATATTATAATGTAAGTATTCATTTCGGATATGACCTACCTACAGTGTCGGCCTGCTGTGTGTTTTAGACGTTCATACGTAAATATTTGTAGTGGTCAAGGGAGGCCATCTCTAGCGATGAATAGAGGCTATTGATACTGGGGAGTAATGATCCAATGGAACTGTATGAGTAAACATGTTCGAAAAACGGGAAATGTAGGGTTCCCAAAACACTTCAAGTGGAAAACAAAACTTTGTTTTTAATCATAGCCTCTAATGTTTTGAAAATTGCTTTTAAGACATTAAGTACCCATGTTCATTGTAAATGACATCCTGTCTCATGCAATTATGTTGCTCTTGGGTAACGTCCAAGCTAGGATAGAGCTTTGGAGAGCATGTTTTATATTTCAGTAACAGAAAACCCAGCTAGATCTGACCTCCGTTTCTGCAGCATAAGAAAGTGTCATGGGTTAGGGCTCTTGCTTTCCCGTCGTTGATGTCTATCTGCACAGTAATCAAAATACCCCTCAGGGAAAGGGGAAGGGAAAGGAGGGGTTGGAATTCAAATTAGAATTTTTTTGCTCAGCAAGGGGAAATGTAAATTGTGTAAACAAATGAAGTGGCGAGCAGGGTGAAGTGACACTTCGTTGTAAGTCCAGTGTCAAGTTTGTAATATGTGGAGCGCAACAGCTCAGAGGCTTAGAAATGTGTCACATAGTCCGAGTAGTTGTGATGGACTAAGGTAGGTATTGGTCTATAGATTGTTGTCACTCTCTTTTTAATCTGGCTGTCTTATGTTACTTCTCTCATAAATGGAAGTTACAGGTATTGATGGATACCAATACGATTAGTTTTGGATGACATCACTTCAGGAACAAAATACATCATGCAGAGACATGCAGTTCAGGTTTTCTATTGACTATACTAAACCCAAGCATACTTCCACTCTCTCTTTCCCACCCTCTGTGACTAGTCATCTCCACCATGCTTTCCCGCAACATGCGCACAGCGGCAGTGGACTTGCCTGGGGTGGGATCCAGGGATGTGCCCCTCATCGGGTATCGGCCCCTGCACCCTGACACAGACCAGCCGTGTGATGGGTCAGGCAAAACAGCAGACACAAAGTCAAATCACACTACACTGGTAAGATTTATATATGTCTGTCAAACCCTCCTCCTACGCCCTGAGGAATAACCTGGATGTAGTCATTGTGTCAGCAGTCTGCTGTAACGTAGAGTCTTCAACTTTTGCTGGTAGAATTTGTATTGAACTGATGTTAGCAAAATAATGCTTGCAGAATCCAGTGTCTGATGTTAAACCTAATTGGATTATTTAGGTTATTTGACTTGCCAATTCACCACTTATGGAATATTCAATAAGATTTAATCTATCAAACCTCAGACAATGATGTAGCTCAAAGGCTAATATTATATAATCCATGATAATTTTTAGCCATGGCCGGTAAACATTAACATCATCGCCATAGAGAGTTAGAAGCAAATAATTTAGACTTTTTCCCTAAAGAAATATTAACATTGGGAAACTGAATATCCTCATGAACCTGTTGAATATACACTGATACAAGCTTGTGCAACT
This sequence comes from Setipinna tenuifilis, assembly GCA_030347295.1. NCBI lineage: Eukaryota > Metazoa > Chordata > Actinopteri > Clupeiformes > Engraulidae > Setipinna > Setipinna tenuifilis. The sequence continues at coordinate 19,788,756 of CM059277.1, forward strand.
GTAATTTTTGCATTAGTTAATGGAGCTATCAGTTTGCTGTTAATGTGTTACTCTGATCATTACAATGTACAATAGGTCATTAAGACAGGATGCAGTAATACTTGTAGAATACTTGTATATAAAAATTGTATAGTGTAGCGAAATTGTATATAACTGAATATAATTGTGTGTAGTGCATTGTACAGTGTATCAAAATGATACTCTCAGTGTCTTAAGTAAACAACAGATACTTTAGTTAAAGCTTTTATCATGGCCTCCGGGTCACTGCAAAAGTGAAATATGAAAGAGCAGAATGAACACGGAAGGTGATCCGCTGAGTCAGCCCAATGTATTTGTTTTATAAACTCATCGAAGCAGAGCGTATTTATAGTTCGAACTAGCTGGGTGGAACACTAACAGGACGCTATCTTTGTTGAAAGTGCAAGTAAGAGAGAAAGGGAGAGACCACAATAGAGTTCAGTTTGTTTGAATGTATGGACAGACTCACCTGTGCCTTCCACAGAACGAGTGAGTGACCCTGTTAAACCCGACGTACTGTGAGGCCATAAAGTTCTTATCAGCTGTGACACTGTAACACTGTGCCTATGTGGTTCATGCTCCACAACATGTAGCCACAGCATGGCCCAGGAGCCTTATCTTTGTTGTTTTTTTTTTTGGCATTATTCCTCCCGGAAGCTAGGCAAATATTTTGTTTACCTATAGCCTAAACACACTACATGCTCACTGTAACACGCATTCTTAAAGTGGAATATATAGAGTAGAGGAGAATGTATTGTCGTTATACAAGTACAGCAAAATTAAGTCAGGCATCGCTCCACACGCAACAGATAACAAGTGAAAGATGGATAAAAGACGATAGTAAGGACTATGAGACGACAACAAATACAATCAAAACTAATCAGGATTGGAAATATAAAAACATTTAAGCATGTTGTAGACAGCGAAAAGAACATAAAACATGACACAGGCAGACTATTTTGGATGACTAACTCCTGGTCAGTGTGCAGCATAAGCAAAGTGTGCATCTGCTGCTGCTGCTGCTGCTGTTTGCTGTTTGCACCATGCTGTGTGTGTATGCTCATTTAGCACTCTGATTCAAGGTCCTAAATAAAGAAGTCACACTGACTCAGGCGGATGGCCCTTGCTGTTGTAACTTCCCCCCCGTTTGGTCACATGACCGCCTGACTAACTGTGCTGGGCTTCTTCGAAGCCCCGTGGTGAATTATGCAGAGGGTGGGTGGAGGGGTGCAATGGGGTGGTGCCGTAACACACTTGGGCTTTTGTTTCACCACCCCTTGCTCTGGTGTCACTAGCTCCCACCCCACCCCCAACCCCCAGAGCTGGGTCAGTAGTCTCATCTATTGTGGGATGCGATAGCCTATCCACACACACATATACGCGCGCACACACACACCACACACCACACACCCATGCTTCTTCTGTGTTTAATGAGAGAGGTCTGCGTGTGTGCATGTATGTGTGTGTGTGTGTGTGTGTGTGTGTGTGTGTGTGTGTGTGTGTGTGTCTGAATGGCCTAGAATGCTGCTCTCAGCCCAGTGTGAGCGAATGTGAGCCTCAGGCGAATATGGGCCAACACATGACCCTCTTTTCCATCATCAGTGCGACACCACATACACATACACACACACACACACATATGCTGTACACACACCACACACGCGCTGTACACACACACACACACACACGCTATACACACATACACACACACACACACAATCTATATACACATACACACACACACACACACAGACGCACACACATGGACGCACACACTATCACATAAATGTAATCAATACTGTTTCACATGATCCATCACATTCAGTCGCATGGCTATAATGGTTGCGCCTAACTGTGATGTCCAGTTGACGGCAACGTGTTTGGTTGGGCGTCTCCAGCCAGAGGGCATGCCTAACACCATGAGAATACTGGACTAGAAGAGGGGAAGGAGAAGGACTGTGCGTTAGAGAAGGATGAGAAGAGAGCATGAGAAGGGTAGAAGTGGGAAGAGGGGAGGAAGGAAGAGGTTGTGGAACTCCACAGGAGAGAGGAGGGGGAGAAAAAAACGTGTGAGAAAGAGCTGAAGACAAAGGGTGTCTTTAAATAAACCTACTCTAAGATGTATTTATGGAAGTCCTGCAAAAATAGGACATTCGCTCAACGTGCAAACAAACATGTAAGATGACAATGAATACGTCCATTACAGCTCTCAGCTTATATTGTTACCCAAACCCCTAAGGCTCTGTAAAAAAAAGGCTTGCAAAATCCAGACAAAGCGTTCAGCATTGAGATGTATTAGTAAACACCATGCAACGGAGGCCGAGACAGAGATTCAAAGGTCTCTTTCCTGTTTTTTTTTTCTTCTCTTCTCAAGGCTGGCAGCTTTTTAGGGATGTACACCACAGGGGGAACCACAGTGGTTCCCCCAAGGGGAAGGGGCAAGCGGGGGGTGGGGTGGTGGTAGGGTGAGGATTGTGGTGGTGGTGGTGGTATTAAGACGGGCCCCTGTTTGAGGGTGGCGCAGATGGCAGCCATGACATGGTAGCATATCCTGTTTCCTGTGTTTGTCCACTCTCATTACGGACTTCCTGCATGCTGAGCGCAGAGGCCAGTGGTGGACAGAGAAGAGAGAGGAGGCAACAGGGGAAACTACAAAAGAGAGCTGAGCATTAAAGACAACCCAGTGTCATGGAAGAACAGAGCAGATAAAAGAGAAGATAAAGCATTCGACCAGTAACATTGCACTACCTCCAGAAGGGAGTATTTAACAAGAAGAATATTTTGTCACAGTTTGCCAGTAGCACCTGTAGCTGTCTGGAATAATTTACTTCAGAGCTTTTCATTCTTGGAAAGACAGGAGCATGCTTGCCTGTCATTGCTGTCACCCAGTTCAGCAGAAAAACACCTCAGTTGCTAAAAACATGTGGAAACACGCCATGAAGAAAACAGGTGTAACAATCCACAAACCGTCGTTTCATTGTTATGTTTACGATATGAAGCAGATGTGTATTTCTATCCAAAATACATGAAATACTTTTACTGACAAAGTAGAAGTAGACAAGATGAGATCTAATCGACTTCTTCGAACCCATTTCCTCCTGAAAGATAACAGATGTCCATAAACTTGCGGTCTATTTGAACTCTCTCAGTGAAACTCAATTAGAATATATACTGTCCATCTTGGCTCATAATATATACTGTCCATATTGGCTAACATTAAGTACATCCTTTTATTTGTTAATAAACTGAATTTTAAAAATTAATGTATAAACACGACATGGAGTCAGCTTCAAACTTGCAGTCCGTTCAAAGTCTGTTAGTGAAACTCTGTTCAATATACATACAGTCAATTTTTGTTGTATTATCTTGAAGTAAGTCCTTTTCTTTGTTTATCAACAGAGTTTAACAAGTTGATGGATAAACATGGCATGGAGTCTGTGTATAGGACAGAGCCTGGCCAGAACCACAGGGCCACGCTGTAAACTCTTGTGTTTTCTCTGCTATAGAAATAGGTCAAACAGGTTTAGCAACACTGGTCAGTGAATCAGTGGGTTGTATCCCATGGGAGAAAGGAAAGGGAGAGAGAGAGAGACAGGAAAGAGATAGAGTGGGGGAGAGAGAGAGGAAAGAGATAGAGAGAGAGGGAGAAACAGGGAAAAGGAGAGAGAGAGAGAATGAGAAAGAGGAAGAGAGACATAGAGAGAGAGAGAGAGAGAGAGAGAGAGAGAGAGAGAGAGAGAAAGCTGAAAAGAATCGTCAATGGCCAATAGCTGCAGGCCATTCTGGCTGTTGCTTGTGATGGGTGTGTCCTGGTGACATGACACCGGCGGGGAGGGGCTAGCAAGCAACTGCCCCAGGTGTGTTTGTACACTTCAAAACACACACACACACACACATACCGAGTGAGAGAACCTGGTCAAGAGAGAAACAAAAGAAAGTGGTGAGGGCACAAAACTGGGCTTCGAAGGCAAAGAGGCAAACAAGAAAGAAGGTGGAACAGAAAAAGAGACCCTTACAGCCAGATGACAGGATCTGAGGCAAGCGTTGTCTCTAGATTCTGAGCGTATCCAGGAAGCCAGCTGCTCCTCCTGCTTCTGTCTGGACTTGTAGGGTGCACAAGGTAGCTTTTTTTTTGCACTCGCAGTCTCTCAGTGTCTGTCATCTTGTACTGTACTCGTAGAGTAAGATTAAAAAAGCAAACTTAAGTGTCTTATAGCAGTAGCAGCACTTGTGTGACTGTGTGAGGAGATGTTTCCTTATAAAACCTACTTCAGCTGATTATGAGTATGCATATCACCCAAAAGCTTTTTTGGGTGTAAAGCAGGGAGTACGTGTGGCTATGAATCAGGACTTCTTGAGCTTAGCCAGTCCAGACCGATGAGGTCACTTTTTGCTTAACACTCATAACTTCTGTTACAGTTATTGTGTCACTGTTAGCATGAGTTAGCATGATTGTTCTTTTAAGAGTTTTTAGTTCTATGAGCAACAGACTTTGCATGTTTGGTTGGTAGTCATTTGCATTATCATTTGTAGATTAAAGAGGGTGAAAACCACACACCTTAAAACCACCATCGTACTTGTATTTCAGCCCTTTGTGGACATGCTATAGGTTGAGGTTCTGTTGCCATATATATCGTGGTGTTTGAAAACATCTGAATGCTGAGTGTTGGAATGGGGTGAGATGCTTGAGGAAATAGGGCATGATCACAGTGCTGCTATGAACAGTGAGAAGGGTTAGGGTGATGTCATGGGCATCTTCGACCTCATGCATTTTTCATGATGGAAAGTCTCACTCAAAGAACGGATGTCTGTCACAGTAGACGAGATACGTGTCTGCACATTTAAGACTGTTGTGAGTTAGTTTGTGAAATGAACTGTCCGTCCATGTATCTGTGGAGTTAAGTGAAATTGAAATATTTCCAAAAACTTTTTTTGGTGTTTGTTATGGTCAGCGTCACTCACATATACTATATGTCAGATGTGTGCTATATATATTTTTGCTTTTGATTGATTTCTGTTTTAATTGATGCAAACTCTTTCACTTTTTGTGTCATCATTTAAGAGTATTCTTTTTTCCACTGTTCCATAGGTGGAGCCTTCACCCATGAAAACGACGTGGTATTGCCCACTTGACCTGGTAAGTCTGTTTATTCTGTTCAAGACACACTGTCTTGCCCAATGTTTGTGTCCTCTTCTGCAAGACGACGTCACATGTCCTTCATATCGAAATGAGCAACCATACTGCACCAATAAGCCTTTGTCCAGAGAGCAACAGTACAACTGAGGCTCCTCAGTACCAGATGAATGTTGTGATGGTCTTGGCTAATGGCATTACTTCAGCACAGCAGTATAATGCAAACTGCACAGCAAAGCTGAAGTACAGTTTATGTGTATTTGTCTGCTGTATACACTTGGGGTGGGACAAAAGTAGGCTTACATTTAGTAGGTATGCACTTAACATTTAAAAAAACATTGTGAGAAAAACAAACAAAACAAAAATAAAACGTGACACAAATAGTTAAACAACTGTAAGCCTACTTATAGACCTCCCTGTACATACAGTACTCTTGGGTCTGCATTGTGGCATGTCTGTGTTTGTTTACAAACAGCAGGTAGTGTTTTATTTGCATTTTATATACACGATGAGCTGTTGTTAAGAATATTTATTAAAATGGTAATCTGAGACAGATATATTAGGTGTAAGATGTTTTCTTATTCCTTTAGCCTGGTGTGGCGTCCATGGTTTTACTCATAATTTCACTGTAGTCCTTTAGTCAACTGTCAGTATTGCATATGGGGCTTCCTGTTGCTCAGGAGCCTCACCCTCTGAACTTTCCATCTCTTTCTGTGACACCTTGCCAAGTCGGGGGGGATAGAACAGGCAAGGATGGTGCCATACTACAATATACAGTATCTGCTTGCAACACGTCATCGACTCATACTGATTCACAATTATTCATATAACCATTCTGCTGTTCCAGCATGCCACAACCCTCTGTCTCCATGTAAAAAAAGTGGTTGATTTGGTTTAGGAATCCCATGAAATCAAGCCTTTTTGTAGTTATAGGCTGAAGTTAGATTTAGTTTGTTTATATATATAAATGTGGAAATGCATTTCATCATACTGTAGGTCCATTTTATTAAATCAATTATCTGATATTTTTGCCAGCAATATACATTGGAAGTGTAGCTGAAATGCATGACAGTGTCAGCCTGTGAGTTAACCTATGATTTTCTCCCCCTCCAGTCGACTGTGTCTGAGGAGGAGGAGGATGGCCTCATATACACTGTGGTGGTGAAGCAACAGCATGGCACGCCGCCTGGCCCTCTGGTAAGGCTGCTGTTGCAGACTCTTGGTTGTAGATTTTCTAGGGGTGATGCTGGAACCTGCAAGCAATGACTTTGGTGATGACTTATGGAGAGTGCAGCAAAAAACACACATTGGTCTCTAAAAGTCTGGGTGCTGGAGTCTTAAACTGGCCTAAAAAGTAAGTCAATAAAGTCTGCAACCCCAGTAGTTTGCTCCTAACAATTCTTTTTATTTGTTCAAATCTTCACACCCAAACTGTAACGAATAAACAAAATTGTTGTGACCAAATTTCTGGTGCTTCAGACTTTATTCACTCACATTGATAATAACTTCATATAAACATTCCTTTGTGCTCACCCTTACAAACAGCAACACACAAATGATTTTTCATAGATGGCTGCATTAGCTGGGTTTCCATTTAACTCATCTGCCCTAAGGTATCTGTGTTCAGATAAACAAAATATACATCAGTAGCTGCAGTTGTATTAGTGTTTGGGGAGCTTATGTGTTCATACTCTACCCTACAGCCAGTAACTTTGTGGTTTCCATGGATGGTTGCATTGTTATAGTCAGTTGTGTTGGTAGTGACAGTCCTCCCCTATTCCTGTGTAATGTGCACCTAATGACGGACACCAGTCTAATTAACTGTTAATTACCTGTAGGTGTCGTGTTCAGCAAGTGCACTAATAAGTCATGCATGCAGAGCTTAAGAGGATAAGTGGGTTTCTGTCCAGCTTTTTAATACACACATTTTGACCATTCAAATGAGAAATCCTAGTAGGACATGCTTGTACAGTAGTTCGCCTCTGCTTCCATAGTAATGCGACCACTGATTGTGTATATTCTTTTAGGCGAATAACCGTGAATGCTCACAACTGATCTGAATGAGTGGAATGGAAACCCAGCTAGTGTCTCGCACAAGAAAGAGAACACTTGGCCCAAAGCAGACAGTGCTAATGGATGCCAAGTGCTGACTACACAAAATGGCTTTCAGTAACAACAGTTGTGCCAGAATCTGAATGCCATTACTGCAGCTCAAGAGAAGGGTCAGCGAGTTTATGGGTGAAATCTGCGGAAAGATTAGCAATGGTTGAAACAAAATAAAACGAAAAGATTTTCAAGTGTGCGGATCTATTTTTTTTTTGTTTTCGATTTAATTTCAACAAGTCTCTGACACAGCGCTGTCCCTTTGTCCTTTTTACTTTTGTCCTTCTAGGCCCCCAGGTCACGGTCGCGGTGCGTGAAGGCGGGGACAGAGGAGAAGCTCGTCCTCCATCTCCTGCACGCCTTCTCCATGGGCGACTCGTCTTTCGTCTCCATCTTCCTCTCCACCTACCGCTCATTCACCACCACCGAGAGGGTGCTGGGCATCCTGGCTGACAGGTACAGGGTGCAGGGTGCAGACAGGGCTTCAAAATCATCAAAGTTACATCACGCGCACCTCCCATTTTTTGACTTTCAGACTGTGAGGAAGAGCCAAATGGGTTGGAAAACTAATACACTAACACACACTATAGTGTGCCGACTGTTACTTTTTTAGACTTTTACGGAATGCAGGGCTCCCATGGGAGAGGAGCGGAGACAGAGGGAAGACAGAATGGGTGACTGAGGGAACAGAACTGACATGAGCAGTCTATTAGTGTTAAAAGTGGTCCAAAAGTGCATACACAAGCACTGTCTGTGGCGTAAGCTCTGAGGTGTTGGTTTAAATAACTGAAATGACTAACAGCGTGCCTGAACCGAATGTGACAGGACTCTAGCATCGATCTGTCTACACTGAAACCCGTAAAATTTAACTTATTGTTAAGTCACGAAGACTCAGTTCCTCAGTCCTCAGTTAAAACTAGTTGACTGTCCTCCATGGAGTCTTTTAAATGCGAGCAACAAAATAAATTTAAAAACAGAGCAAGTGAGAAAAGTGCTTTCAAAACGTTGCACGTCAGCAAGGATTAAAATACTTAATGATATATGAAAGAGACAAGGTTTGGAGCCAGTTAAAATACCTTTGTCTTAAAGGGATGTTTTTCGGTCTTTCCAGTGTTACCACACAGGAGCCATGTTGGTTCTTACGTTTGTGATTAATGTAAGCAGGGGATTTCTCTTGGAGCTAGTTAGGCCAATCTACAGGAAAGGTCTGTTAAAAGAATTTAAAGCCACTTCCTCTGAACTTTGGACAATAAAACAGGGCTCCATAAGGGCTTTTACCCCAATTGACCTGCCTCTAATTGCCAACATTTCTCTCTTACACTCTCTACCTTTTTGACCCAAAATCCATATGTAATGTTTATGTTCTGATTCTAGATTGGAGCACCCCCCGGGAGAGAACAAGAGGACCCAGACAAGGCAGGCTTTCAACAAGTACGTCCTGCAGGATGCTTTCTGTCGTTAGTCACACTCATCTGATTAGGTTCAAAAAGGCAAAGGTCAAACATTCAGTATTGAAACATGATTCCCCTAAAGTTGCATCTACCCCATAATAGACCTGTGGGAACTTCCCTCTTAAAGGGGACATAAGGTAGCATGTAGTAGTTAAGAAACTACAAGTTATGATTTATGAAGGCTAATGGAGACGTAACAGTAAAGCATTAACGAGCAATGGACATAGACAGGCATGCAAGGTTTGCTGCTTTGAAACAATGTACAGAGGTAAAAAGACATGCATATAGAGGAAGATGTTTCAATTACACATATATTTACTGTTTCTGCCCCTTGAAGTATTATTATAAGTGGTTTATTAGGTTAGTGTTAAGCATTCAGGTTCTACACCTACAATACTTCTTTTCCAGTACTTCTACTCTTATGCTTCATCAGCTTTGTAAACAGTCCAGTCTATTTTAAGTGGAACAAGTAACATGAGCTGAGAGAACAGTGAGACTGCAGGGCTGTGATTTGGAGAGTTAAGCTAGGAATAGACCTCATGCTTTTTAACCCAAATTCTGATTAATGAAACTAGGCCAGACATAGGGTAGACTGACTGATGTAGTCTGAGGTAGTCTGAGGCAGTCTCTGTGCTCATTTGAAACATGACTCAACATGTTTTTTATGTAGGTAGGTAGAGAGATGAACTATCTTTCCCATTTTCATTTACATTTCATCTGACCCTGTCTGTAGGGTCTGGTGTTATGAGTCTGTAGGTTTTGAGTACTCAGTCACTTTCACTAATCGTAAAAAAGACTGAAAAAGCATGTTCCTGTAGGCCTGTTCCTAGCTTGACCCTTCCCACCCATGCTGTCCTCCTTCCTGCAGGGCCGTGTGCACCGTCTTCAGTACGTGGCTGACGGAGTACCCCGAGGACTTCCGCTCCCTGGGTGACCCCTCATGCCTGCTGCGTATGGCCCCCCTGCTCCCCACTGACCCAGCCGGGGTCGAGCTGAAGGCACGCGTCCTCAGGGTGGCCGAGGAGCTGAGTGAAAGGCAGCTGCTCTCCGACCCTCCCAGAGGTGAGAGTTAGGGTTAGCATAGCGTCAGCTCTGCCTCCATTTCCCTTATCAGTTAGTTCATAAGGGTAGGAGCAGGGTTCACCATGTTTTACTTACTTTTAAAGTGCTGGACAAAAGTGTCTTAAAGTAATGGTATATGTGGTAGGCCAGAACTACGTATGTAGGCATTATAGTCAACTTCGTAGGCAGGACACTCCAAAGCCTGTAGAACCATGTCAGTGTTGCCTCAATTTTCCCTTATCAGTTAGTTCATTAGGGAAAGGAACAGGCTTCACTCACACATTTTTTTTTACTGAACTTGCAGAGTGATGGACGAACGTTAACACAATTGAAAGACAGAAAAAGAAGGCTGCACTATGCTTATGCATCATTTATTCACACAGACGCATGTCGGCATTCTGCCTTTCTCAGTGGGTTCAAATACAACAATTAAGACATTTTTTAAGTAAAAGTCCTGCCATATATTGGTTTTACCTGTGCACAGGTGAGGATGGATGGTTTTACTAATAAGCTTATCTACCTGGTTAAAGAGTTGTGCTAATTAGGATCTGTTTCTTTAATAAATGGCTGATGCGGTAGGAGTTTACGTCAGTGGTGTTCTTTATAAATGTGCACGGATGCACGTAACTGTCAACTGCTCGTGATGCAACAACAAGGTGTTGCAAGCTTGCCCAAAAAGAAAATGTTTTCACACAGTCAACAAAGTCACTGAGTCACCTATTCCATCAAATACCCACAAATACCACCCAAAAGTGCCAAAGCGTGTGTAAGACCTTTAAGAGCGGATGGTATGTTCTGCTCTTAGTTATTGAAAGGCGTACAAACACCCGTCAAATAGTTTGAAGAAAAGAAAGGTTTCCTCTATTAAAAAATGAATAAGGCATGCCATTGTTAAGCATCTCCTTCCAGGCTCTAAGCTGGCTGGGGTCTTTTGTTCCAGACAGGGGCCTCTCAGTGAGTTCCACCGGAGGCGACAGGACGCAATTCGATGCTGCTCTCATCCTGGGCTTCCCCGCCAGTGTCATCGCCGAACAGCTCACCAAGATTGAGACAGTGAGTCACATTACAGTATAGTGAACAATAATAATCTAGCATGCATAAATGATGGGAAATAAGCAAACTCCTAAATATGTGATACTATTCTCTATTCTCTTTCCTTATTCAGGAAAGTCATGTAAATGGTGCTGGTGTTATTTTTATACTAATTAGAAATTGCTCATTACTGAAGCACTGAGCTCTTCGCTTCTGAAAGCTCCATAATAGTCTGTTAGCGAACTGATTTGTATGCTATTACTCCATCTGTTACCTATAACGCAGTCTCAACACTGCTCAACGTGCACACATTTGTGAGAGAGCCTGTAAAATGGGCAACAGTAGGATAAGATAGTACAAAAATGGATTTTCAAAGTGAATATAAAAAATGCTTCTCTCTCCCTCTATCTCTGTCACTCTCTTTCCCTCTCTCTCACTGTCACTCTTTGTGTATGTCTCATTCCCTTTCTGTCTGTCTCTCTCTGTATCTCTCTCTCCATCTCTCTCTCCCTCTCTCCCTCTTTGCCCCTCTCTCTGTCGCTCTCTATCTCTCTCTCTCTCCCTCTCTCCATATCTCCCTCCCTCTCTCTTTCTCTCTCTTTCTGCCTCTTTCTCTCTCTCTATCTCTCTCTCTCTCCCCCCTCTCTCCCTCTCTCCATATCTCCCTCCCTCTCTCTTTCTCTCCCCCCTCTCTCTTTCTGCCTCTTTTCCTCTCTCTATCTCTGTCTCTGTCTCTCTCTCTCTCTACCATTTGCTCTCTCTCTCTCTCTCTCTCCCCCCATCTCAGGAGCTGTTCCTGCAGCTGGTGCCCTACCACTGCCTGGGCTCTGTGTGGTCGCAGCGGGACAAGAAAGGCCGCGAGGGCCAGTGCTGGTCGGTGCGGGAGACGGTGCGTCAGTTTAACCGTCTGGCCAACGCGGTGAGCGCCTCCTGCCTGTGGAGGACGGACCTGCGCAGCCAGCAGAGGGCCCGCCTGGTGGAGAAGTGGATCTGCGTGGCCGAGGTCAGTTCTGGGCAGTTCTGTTCCACACACACACACACACACACACACACACACACACACACACACACACACACGCCGGACGTCTGAGAGTTGAAAAGTAAGAACGGCTGTAGGAGTAGTGCACTTTCCATCGCCCAGAAGCAGTTATCTGTCTTTGTTTCTTTAGATTCAAGATTTAGATTCAGGTTTGTTCTTTATTTGTCCCCCAATGGGAAATTTGGTACCATTGAAGTTCTTACTCATATACTGTGAAAAAACATGTAAGTGGACAACAAAGAATAGACATGTAAACATTCATCAGACAAAATGTTCTTTAGTAAGTATTGTTTCTCCAAAACAGCCCATCAGCCTCCCCCTTTACTTATAGTGCTTATGCTATTTATATACATTTACTAAACACTGTAGAGAAATTACTTGTTTTAGACCTAATTTGAATAGAGTGATAAGCCTTTCCTTATCTGTCCTGCCTTCTGTCATTAGTAAACATACTGTGTTTTGGTTGAAGTGCAGTCAAGCTTTTGTTCTGTTTTGTTTTTGAAAGTGTGGTTTGTTTTGTAATAGCCTAAGAGAATTGTTTTTGTATCTTTGTAACCTTTGCCCCTTTTCTTAGCTGTCTCGACACTGTGTTCTGTTTGCCAGCCCCAAAAAATTGGAAAACTGCTGTAATTAAGAGGGCCGTTCAGTCATTGTTTCCACATTATTCGGCTTGCGCTGCCGCCACACACAAAGCTCAGGTGTTTCCTCTGCGTCTTCCGCAGGCCTGCCGTGCCAGAAAGAACTTCTCCTCCCTCTACGCTATTGTGTCCGCACTCAAGAGTAACCCTTTGCACAGACTGAGGCACACTTGGCAGGAAACTGACAGGTGTGTGATGGGAGAATGAGGTGGAGATGGATGTGGGATTTTTTTTGTGTTACGTTCTGTGCTTAACTGGTTTATTTGGTATTCTTTGTACTTGCCTAAATAGTTGTAAGTTCTCCAGAAATGTACGACATAATACACATAATGAACATTTCCGGCATCTTGTAAGAAAAAGACAAAAAAACGTATCCTTCTGTTTTGATGGCACTTTGAGATAATTTGTGGGAAAAGGAGAGCTGTACTGTAGCTAAAACTAACGCTTGGTTTTGTTTTGACAACGGCAGGGAGGCGGTAAAACGATACGAGGAGCTGTCATCCATTTTCTCCGAGCGAGACAACTACTCACAAAGCCGTGAGCTCCTCAAGGAGGTGAGTCATGGATTAATCCGTCCGTCGGAGCCTCTGCAGAAGCACCAGCCTCAACGGTACCGTCACTAATGCACTACATGACACGACTTGAAAGGCAATTCTCCCTGCTCGGCTGTGTGTACCTACACGAGAGACGCCCAATGTGGCTGCAGCAAATATCACCACAACAGCTGCCGAACTTTAGAACTCTGAATCCAAGTGGAGGAAATGGCATTGCCTTGTGTGTGCATGTTTCACGTCTTATATCCCTGTTGTGTAAATTATGTGTATTTTAAACGACAGTGGGGACAGATTCAAGTGCTATGTCAGTATTGGACTAATGGCTGATGTTTGATATTGATTGTTAGTATCTGCACATTATAGTATTTGCAGAGAAGGGCATTCAGTCAGTTTATGCCATCACAAGGTTCTCTCTCTCTTTGCTTCCAGGAGGGCACTTCCAAATTCGCTAACCTGGACTCTAAGGTAAACATCTGGAAAAACCATAGGGACAAGTTGTGTTTATGTTTATGTTCATGTATTAATAACCTCTAACAGGACTGGATCGAGCTTTCAGTAGCAGGGTGGACCAGAAAGATTTTTGGGGGGGCCCATATATACATGTATATAGAAACAGGGATTGATAGCTGGATTATGTTTTGACACTAAATGTGTTTTTCAAGGGCAAGTTCAATTACAAATAAAAATAAAAATATATAAAATATATTTAAAAATCTCCCTTTTCTCATTAGGTGTGGGACAGGCTTATGATTAGGTGAACCAGGCCCACTTTGCCTTCCCCTATTGAGCCAGGCCCATATATGGCAAATCTCAAGTCATACCGCACGATTGCACTGTTCGAAACAACTGACATTTTGTACCTTTTGGTGTGATAAGCACTGTAGAACTGGACATTATTCATCTCTGCTTGACTGTAATCATCTCAACTGACCTATGCTCTCCTTACAGTCCAATGCTCAGGGCACAGTGCCTTACCTGGGCATCTTTCTCACTGACCTCACCATGCTCGACACTGCTGTTAAGGACAAACTGGAGGTGAGAAATCTGCTATTTGTCTGTGTGTCTGTCTGTTTCTTTCTCACGCTCTCTCTCTCTCTCTTTCTCTCTCTCACTGGGGTGTGTGTGATGAAAACCTCTTGTTGAAAGGACTGTAACCATGCCAAAAATCTTGATATGGTTGGCCTTAGTTCAAAAAGAGGATCCTCTTGCCTCACTGTTTGTGGTGAGAAGCACCAGGTTGCAAATATTGTAAAGGACCTTTGCCACAATCTTATAAATATCTCTAACCATTTGTGGAAAGACATTAATGCATGCATGAGTGTGTCCAGTCCAGTGTGCGTTTTATAAGATACTGACAGTAATGTTGAATTTAGTGACAGTTTCTTTCTCTCTCCTGTTATTAATTTATCGGGTCAGTTTGATATTGAGAAAGGCAGGCATTTTGTTATCATGCAAGAAAGGTCTTTGCAGTGACTAAATGTTGTTTTCCAGAATGGCTACATCAACTTTGACAAGAGGAGGCGGGTGAGTTAATTTTACATGAGATTCATTTCTCTTTGCTCCTGACAGCTGAGTATTATAAATATTCTTTTTCCCAATTAATAATACAAAGGTGCAGAATGTACTATCTGTGCATCTCTCAGTCATGTGGTGTGCTACATACCCATTACTTGGTATTGATGGGAAGTGTCTCATTGCATAAACTCATGGGCCAAGATACAGTTGTGTGCTCATAAGTTTACATACCCTGGCAGAATTGATGGTTTCTTAACCATTTTTTTCAGAGTCAATTGGGGTGTTTCTGTTGTCATTATGATTTCAATAAAGTTAGCACAGGTGTTTGACAATAAACGGCTTGAGCCAACACTAACCATGAGTAAAAGAAAAGTTTTGTGTTAATATTTGTTCATACTATCTGAAAAATGGTTAAGAAATCGTCAATTCTGTCAGGGTATGTAAACATATGAGCATAACTGTACTCTATGCACATTTGTAATCTATTTTATTACAGTGGCATGCATGTAATGGGGTACATGTTAGTCATTTGTGGCCACCACCACTTATCGCTTTTCTGACCCTGTTTGCCTCATGTAAACTTCCTGTTTCGTGCTTATTGTTTGTGCTCCTAGGAGTTTGAGGTTCTTGCCCAGATCCGACTTTTGCAGTCCTCCTGTAAGAACTGCACGTTCACTTTAGACGAGGCCTTTCTGCTCTGGTACCATGGCGTACCGACGCTTAGCGAAGAAGAAAGGTGAGTCAGAACGCACACCCCAGTCGTATGTAGAACACGCCTTCGCCGTCCTAGATACAACTCACTAGGTCAGATGAGTAAAAGTGTCTGTCATAGTTGTTTACAAGCTGACAGATTTAGGGCATAAGATTTTATGTCTGTATGAGCTGTTGAGTCAAGCAGCACTTTCTTGCTTGAAGTCCACAATTTCTGATTTCGCAAAGCTGGGTGATAACAAATATAGTTGGCTTAAATCATAAAAGCACACAATATTCACAATTAAAATAATTGTAGAGGGACTAATGGCTAAAGGGTTCAACATATTATTTTGTAACCGTATGTGTAGGCTACCAGATTTAATTTCAACAGGCCGTTTGTGTTATTGTGTAACTTAACCTGCTATTGCTTTTTGTCCGTATTGCCTTATTAGCATCTACATAGTAATGTTAGCCAGCAGCTAATGTAAAAGAGACTAAATGTTTCTTGTAGTGAAATTTGATTTCCCTCAGGCTTTCTTTTTACTCCCTAATCCTCATGAGTGCTGTGTTGAAGCATTCACATTTATGTTGTTTTATGCAACTCACAGATTTATTTTTTTTATCAAAGCAGGCCATGCAGCCTCTGTGTCTAAGCTTTTGTTTTAAAGGTTCTCTTTTCATCTTGGAAGCAAAACTAAATCTGTAAAGAACATTAAGACATGTCGTGTGCATCAACACTTTAAACTCCAGTGAGCACCTTGTGTTATTATTAGCCAGGAGTCCGTGTAGCCAGTCGATGTAGACATTCCAACACCTGATCACCTGTTTTTCACTGAGTGTCTGAGTAGCCGCCCTATCCTTTTCACATTGTTATCAGTTTTACTGATAAGTTGAGTCATAGGAGTTAGTTTGGTGAAGTTGCTCAATATTTTTTTTTTTTTTTTAGAAAATCAGTTATTTAGGTGGAAGTATCCCTCTTGAGTTTGAGTGTGTGTGTGAGAGAGAGAGAGAGAGAGAGAGAAAGAGAGATAAAGATAGAGAAAGAGAGAGAGTGAGTCAGTGAGAGAGCGGGAGAGTTTTGTGTGTTCCTAACTAATATCTTTTTAATATACATCATACATATACCGAACAGCCTGTTGACTATAAACTCTCTGTGTCTTGGTTACAGCTACAGGTTATCCAATCAGATCGAAGCTCCCTGCGAACCCAGTCCCGCCCGCAGCGTGTACCCCACTGTCATCGTCACCCAGTGTCCCAAGTGAGCTGCCACACTTACAACCCCTCACTCACTCCCAGGCAATCAGCCCTTACCACTTACTCTCACTCTCCACCCAAATGACTTTTTGTGTTTCAACATTCTCAGCACATCTACCCACAACATTACCTCACTGCGCTTACTGCTCACCCACAAATATCTATTTACAACAGCCGCTCTTCATGTCTTCATGTTTCAGTCTTTCTTCTTTTGCAGTTACATCACATGACTTATAGAGCAGTGGAGCGAAGAGTACCGATCTTCATTCTATGCAAATCACTGTATGGTTTCTTGAGCAAACCTGCATATCCTGTTTTGTAAAATATGCATGCTGTGAGTGTGGCAAAGGGTATTTCTTATACAGAAGTTGAGTTCAGCTGTATTTGAATGTAGTATCAGACTTGAACAACCTCATATCGTCGAGACACTTCCAAACGATTGACTCGACTATATTAGTTATGCGTCTGATACTTTATGTAAACAACAGCCTCCTCCTCCTCTGCTTACAGTGCTTTTCAGCCATCTCTCAAAGCACTTAAGACTTGGACCACCTCATTGATGTAGAGAATTACCTCACTCACTTTCTCTCCCTCTCTCTCTCTCTCTCTCTCTCTCTCTCTCTCTCTCTCTTTTCAGCACAAATTCTGCTGTGAGCAATCCTACCCTTGAGCCTGATGGAATATTTGACTTCCCCTCACCAGTCAACCAGCTTCTGTCTAAGCTTGCGAGGGTATGAGCTTTGAGATTTAGAGATTACATACCAGACTACACTTACATTTTGTTTTGTGTGTATAGACATAAAGAGAGTCACATCAGGCCCTTTCAAACCTAGCAGTATAATATAATATAATATAATATACATGTAAATGAGGAACCGATAGGGGAGTCCACACCTCATTTTATTTTTGTTTAGTACACTAGCATCAACATTCATAACGCTTAAAATCTTAACTATGCTGTGCAGTATAACTCTTCTTAACTATGCTGTCCACTGTGGACATTCAGGGTCCTTTTAAGGCCTTGCTATGTTATGATAGAGTATGGAAAAAAACCACTGAAGTTAATGGGAATGCATCCAATGCTCGTACAAAAGAGGTGATTATGTCTGTACATATTCCCAGCACATGAAATCCCCCTCCGTCTCCTGCCTGGATGTTGACTCATCCCCTCCTGTGCCGGCTGACCAAAACCCCTGCACGCTGACGCCATCCACACCTGTCAAATCGCACCGGCGGTCCGTCTCCTGTGGCAACAATCCCACCAGTACCAATCAAGGCTCGGGGCCCGACATGCGGATAATCAGAATACGCATGGACCTGCACGACGGAAATTTGTACCGAAGCATCCTGGTACCTACCGTAGCCATTTTTTATTTAATGACATTTCTGAATTGGATGTCAGTAAACATGATCTGTCCTGTTTCTTGTGTGTGGAACACACACAAGCACTGAGAAGCACACAGATGCAGCACACCATAGCTAATGGAAAGTCAGGACTTGCTGTCATGCTCTGCAAGCCTCTCAGTTTTAATATTTATTCTCTTGTCTCTCCCCCAACCCTCCCCCCCAACTTGTTCATTTGTTCTGTGCTCCCCCAGGTTACAAGTAATGACAAAACTCCCTCGGTAATCCGCTCAGCATTAGAGAAGCATAACCAAGACACCACAGAAGTCTCCAAATATGAGCTTATCCAACTATTGCCAGAGGGGAAAGGTACTTTATGATGTCCTGTGTTTGCTGTAATGACGCAAAAAGTGTCTCTCTAATGTCTTTTTCAAGTGGAGTGCAATATTATGGATTTGTCTTCTGATGTTGGATCAACTGAGTTACTTCAGTAACTTTAGAAGTAAGCATCACTGTCAAAGTGAAGAGATTTATTACAGAACCAAAGCTTATGAAATACAGGTGAAAGCCTTTTATAAACAGACACCTGACAAGACAACATCTGCAGTAATATTTGACAGAAATGTGAAGTCACCGCACTAAAAAAAATGAGACTTCCACTTCTCTTTAACTTTGGAAACCATTATTGTCTTCCTTCAGCGTAGGGAGGCATTGTATAATATTTACCCGAAACTCCCCATTTGTCTTCCAGAGTTGACCATTCCTGCCACAGGAAATGTCTTTTACGCCATGACCTCATCGAGTGTGGACTTCCTGCTGAGAAGACGCAAGGGAAGCCCACCATCCGGCTCGCCGTCCATCAGCACCGAGACCAGCGCCACCTTCCCCCGGGCCAAGTCCAAAGCTCACCGGCTGGTCCGCACCCTCTTCTGACATCCACTGTGTGCACGTCCAAGTATTCGCAAGAAGTCCCCCACAACAGAGGGTTAGAAAACCAGCGTCGTCATCTTCTCCTCAGCACAACTGTCAAGCCTGGAGATGAAACTGATCGACTGGCTGGCTGGCCCCTGTGTATAAACGAGTGCAAAGTCCTGGACTCCGCAACTCAACTCAACGCAACTCTGCCAAGTACTGAGACGACCCCCCCCCCCCCCCAAGTACTGACTCCATGAGGAAGTCAACCTAGGATATGATAATTAGGAGCTATTCAATATTCTGGAGGACCAGCTCAGTATATTACATATATACTTTATTTTATGAAACACTTTTCATATCCTTTTATTCTTTTTCTTTTATGAGGACCAGTTGCAGTGGTCCTCATCAAGAGGTTTTTCATTAAGATGAGTAGGAAGTGTAGGAGGCACCTATAGCAAAATGTTTGCCGTGTGTCGATTTAGAGATACACCTGTTTGCCTTTGAAACCACCGTCAGAGATTGTGTTGAACTTTGCTGTAGAAGCACAGGCAAACTAACTGAAACATTACACTAATGTTGAGCACTTACAGATGGTACTTTGGACTTTTTTCCAATCATATTACCTTTCTCTCTGCACTCTTCCATATGATCCCTGAATGCCTGACCATCCATACTACCGAACCAAAGTTTTAAGTCTAAATATGCATTATGCCTCAACCATCACAACGTTCATTACATTTCAGCATACTACTTGAAGCACTGCCAACAAAGCTTAGACAAAAAAAATATTCATCTGCAATTTTTGAAAAAATATGCAAATACTGGTGAAACGGAAAATGTAAAAAAAAAAAACACATTTAAGAGCAACATAAGCTGGTGTGTATATATTATGCCTTATTTGGAGTGAAGGTGAAACTGTTTGTGGAACAGTTGTCATTGGTTAGCTATCAGACTCTGGTGACACCTGGCTGCCTTTTGCTGTGGTGCTGTTGATGTCTCTCTCCCGAGACTGAGGCACTGAGAATGGCTAGGAGGAGGAGACATGCGTGTGGTCTGTTGTCGTGTGCGTTCTGTTTGTCCCCTGTCGTTGCCTGTAGTCGCTCGTTGTTAAGTGCCTTGTGTTCTCAGGTGCCCATGCCTTCATGCATGCTTTGAACTGCACACAGTCGGCGTTCAAAGGTAGAGTCATGTCTGTACAGTATAATATGGCTATGACAAGTGATGATTATGCACTACAGTAAGTACTACCTGGACTTGTACTGGATGTACAATAAAGTTATGTTTTGATACTACACCAGTGTCTTTGTTTGCTGAGCATAAGCTATATAGATGGGAGTACTGTTCACACTGAATTAGCAGAAAAGATGATGGCTTTGCAATAATAGTGCAGTTACAGTGGGAAAATATTTTATTTTGTTTAAAATAAATGTGCTCTCATTAATTCCAGAAATAGTTTCATCACAGCCGTTCTCTAAAAAAAAAAATGCTTCATAAAAGGTACTGATTGCCTTAAAGAAACTACAAGGACTATTATTACTCCTAAAAAAAGAAACTAATAAGGGACACTCCAAAATCAATTGTGCCATTCAAAACCCTGACATAAATATTTAAAATAAAATATCCCTTCAATACTCATCCACATGAACCCATCTATAATGGGTGTGTGTTAACAGATGTCAAACCCTAATACCACTCAGCTTCCACTGACTGCCTCAGATATACATTAACAATAATGCATCTGCACTCATATATTCTTTAAAGGTGCTAAGTAAGACATTTATGATAAGTAAGCAAAACATTGTTCTGATATATCACCCGAGATTAAGTAGTTATGTCAAAGTGAAATGCTGATTTAAATGACAACAGTACAGCCAGAGTATCCTCAACCTAAAACTTGGTTTGTTTTGATGTCGTGTTTTGCCTCATGTGTATAGGGTAACAGCGGTTTACAGTATTTTTTACTTATTTGCAATACCAGTTTTGGCCACAATATATAGCACCTATATAATATATGATTTTATATAGCACCTTTACATGCAGTAAGCACCTTAACTTATTATATGCTATTTGTACCAGATCATTTTCATTCAGTCACATTCACATGCCCCTACCTCTCCCTGAAAGTTACCTGAATGATTTACAAACTAACTAGCAAAATTTATAAACACTTCCTTGGCTGAATGAGGTATGATTCTAATAATAATTACTATAATAATTAATACTAATTGCTAATTTCCCCTAGGCAGTCACTGCCCATCTATACCCCACAGCGCAGTGTCACACTCTCCGACATCCCCATCACAGGAGTAGCACTGCACGGCGGCCGTCCTGTAGGCCTTCCATACAGTGGGCTCCCGATGGCACACCGTCCCCCCACCTCTCTGCTCCTGGGCCTCGTCCCGATTGATGTCTCCTACGCACACCCAGCCCCCCGGCGCCACTCTACCCCCTACGACGGCCCCACTGCCAGGGCCGGGGCTCACAGCCCACTTGGAGTGGTCCTTGGTGGCCTTGTAGGTGAAACGCTGACCGGGGGAGAGCTGTGCCAAGTCCAGCACCTTCCAGCCCAGCGTGCAGTCGGATGGCAGGACACCGCGGGACCGCCGCCAGAACTGCACCAGCAGGTCCGACTGCAAAGCGGGCGCCACCCAGCCGTGGTACAGATCTGGACATAAAGTACGGGCAAAATACACAAAGCTTAAGGAGAAGCTGCACAGTGAGTTTTAGCAATTTTACAGCCTACAACTTGCAAAGGTTTCATGTAAAACTAATTATCTGATAAAAATCAATTTTCAACATATTTTGAGACAGAAATAAAAAAAAAAACAACCAGGACACATTGACATAAAATGACCACTATGTCCACAATGCTTTCAATTGTACCCATTTGGCCCTTGCAGGCCTCCATTTTGTATCAATAGTGCATGGGAAAGAGGGCCCA
Organism: Setipinna tenuifilis; assembly: GCA_030347295.1. NCBI lineage: Eukaryota > Metazoa > Chordata > Actinopteri > Clupeiformes > Engraulidae > Setipinna > Setipinna tenuifilis. The sequence goes on from CM059277.1 coordinate 19,810,449, forward strand.
CCATTGTTAAATGACGCTCCTTTGGCAAAGCTGATGAACTGTGATCCGCCCAGGGAGGTGAGAGTCACGCTGCGATTGGCCGGTGCAGATGGGGCGGCTGTAGCGCTGACATTGACACCCCCTCTGCACAGGTGCACCAGGGAGGGCACTGAGGAGGCCAGGGCCGGGGGGACATGGCAGTCGTACACGTGGGGCTGGTTGATCTGCAACTGCTCTCCTGCAAAATGACACCCACCACCCCCCCAAAACACAACACAACACAGTCATGGGAGGTGTACTGGCACAGTTGGCTAAGGCATCTACATGATATTCTGGAGACTCAGGTTCGAAACTGACCCAAGGTCGTTTCCCACTCCATCTCTCTATCTCCCCAACTCACTTGCTATTAATCTCTCCAACTATCCAGTCTTAATGAAGGCAAAATGGCAAAAAAATAACAACATGCTCAGGTTAGGCTAGTCACCCACAGTATCCAGTCATGACATCCACTCTTGTATGTCACAAAATGGCTACACCTGCCCCCTAGCACCACCATTTTTTACATCATTATTCCCGCATACCCAGCTGATCTCTCAAATAACCATGACAAGAGGTGCTCAACACTCTCCACTGTCTCATTACCGCGAGCTACTGAACCATACTGGAGGTATGAGGACCTGGGCCTTTTTTATTGTGCTGCGCATTCCCCATTTGCATTGCATGAAAACATCTTTCATGTTGATGTGAAAAGCAATAAAAAAAAAGCCCACGCACACACTGATGGTAACCCATTTACCTATGCTGTATGTGAGCAGCGCAGTGTCAGCATGAAAGACAATGATTTCGACATCACACAGAACCCACTGAGCAAATACAGCACAGTGTGAACAGGTCTGTCACTATGGTTACACTGCCAGTTAGAGGGATTACTTTCACTGTAGCTATGGTAACAGCACCACATGCGTGATCTGCCAGTGAGGGCCATAGAGGTAGTGGCTCTTGCGGGCGGCCGGAGTGAGTTTTTGGGAGAGCTCCAGCCCGTATCCGATCTGGAACGTCGTCAAGTCTCACATAACTGCCAGATACTCCAGCCACTGACACTGACTGCGCATCTTACCAAACACATCGACTTATAGCAAGGATGCTACGAGTGTCTGTAATTGACACAATGTCATTGATATGATTACTGGGCATAAAGGCATAGTAATTACTAGACGTTGTCTGGAAAAAAAAACTAGGCTCAAAATTTCGAAACAATTAAAGAAATTATTTTTCCGAGACTCCTTGTAATTGTCTGCTAAACTAACACATGAATTAGTCTCCCTAAAGTGCTACACGATGATGTGAAAGACACCCTCTATGTCACAGTAAAAGTAGAAGAGCCATGCGCAGTCATGCATTTCCAAAAAACACAAGAAACCAACAGAGATGTTTTTTGTGCAGTATATAACGTTATGTATGTGCATAGATCAGCCTTTAGAGACAATTTAATATTATTCACCATCATTCTAACTTTGGACAACTGAAAAAAGGCAGCTGCTCGGAGTTGATGTTCATTCAACATTTAACATATGATCAGCCAGCATTAAATATTTCCAGTAACTTTGCCATAAGGAACATATCAAGTGTGTATCAGCTCTTACCAATGGTCTGAAAACGTTCCAGTGGGTAGGTAACACAGAGAAAGTTCTGTCCATTGATGACCCCAGTGCTCGGGTAGGAAAACTCCCCTTTGCTTTTAGAGGGAGGGAAATGTGGCGTACTGTGGACCAGCCAAAGCCCGGATTCTTTGTTGAACAGGACAACACCTGTGGCAAGGACAAGTTTTGCATTTATTACAGCATGTCCATGCTTTGTAGACCTAAGCATCCACATGTTATATATACATATAACATTCAATTATTAATTATTTAATGAAAGAGAACATAAACATCTCAATTAATTAGAAATTCAAGGCTAAAAGGTAATTTATGTAAAAGTTATTCCCATTCGTCATTGTGATCACACGGAACATCACAGCACACAGTGCACACAAAATGAAATTCAACCTCTGCATTTAACCCATCACACATGTGAGCAGGGGGCAGCCATGACAATGGCGCCCAGAGAGCAGTGTGTGGGGACAGTATACCATGCTCGGGGCACCTCAGTCACAGGGGAGGATGGAGGAGAACGCTGGTCAATCACTTCCCCCCACCCACCTTTGGCAGCAAGATCAACTCCTTAACCACTAGCTCATGACTGCAAGTCAAAATTAAACTCAAAAAGTGATATTTATATATAAATATTTATTCGTTACACATAGTGAAGTAATTCAAGCCTTTGTCTGCTTTCATTTTGATTTGCAGCTTACAGATAATGGTAACCCGAAGTATCCCAAAGTACCAAAGATAGATTTTGGCTTAGGACTACAGTCACCAAAATTACATGTCACAAAAAAGGAAATACCAACATGTTTTACCTACCAGTATTCTGTTTTATCACTGATCCACATTTGCAGAACTAGTGAAATGACAAGGTATGAATGAATAAAATACCTACTTTTGTGGTTAGAGAAAACAGTACCTTTTGTGTGGCCACCCTCATTGATTTTACAGTCTTTCTCAGCTGATTTTCCTGAGTGTGGTGTCTGATCATTGTACAGAATGTATCCTATTTCATCAGCCTGATGATACACACACACACACACACAAAGTATTACTATACAGTGCACTCAAATACCTCATACATAATCTGTTATGTAATTCCATGAGTCACAACATTTGGCAGTTCATTTTCTAAAGCTGTCTGTTTTCAGTGACTATTAGTAGCTTATATTTGATGGTAAGTCATGTTAATCATTTCACAAGTGACCTATGTAGCTTCTAGCAAGCCACTATACCACTAGTATGACACCAAAAGTTTCAGTTCTGCAAATTCTTCTTTTCTTAAAAACACACACAACACAGCACTACTAGAGAGAAACGAAAGTGCACTGTGTCAGGCTACAGTGAAGGTACCAGACCCTGTACAAAGGATCCATCGTTCGTGCCAGGGCTCCTGTACTGTCATTCACCAGTCCTGCTCCATCCACCCATCCTTCACTGCCCTTCTCCATCAGTAGATATTTTAACCCCTCAATGTGAGACTTGTGGAAGGGGAGTTTGTATAGATAAAACCTACAGTCAGAGACAAAGGGATAAGACATGTATACTTTGATCTGTAAAGAAAGTCTGAGAGTCACAATACAGCCACTGTATAGGTAGTCCACCACTATTTCTATAACAATCACATAGGCCTACCTAGTACTGGACTGTGGGTTTCCCTATCCTACACAGTAATGCATGTTTGTATCGGTTGTTTGCTGAAGGTGATTTTTAGGAGCCAATAAAGTGGCATTCTTCAATGTTTCATACCAGATTGTAGGCAATCTATTCTTTTAAACACAAAGAGAATATCATGCGAATTTACCAGTCGACAGTCTCCCCTTTATCATTGTAGCAAGAGATCTGGGAGGCATCTCCCTCTGCTGGTAGATATATCATTAGCACGGCAAATACCAACATGTTCCTGTAAGGATAGAAAGTGCAACTATAGTGGAAAGAAACTAAATAATTACCGCATATTTAATTACAATCTGAATAACGTTATACAGAAAAATAAAAGTCAGTTTCAAAATTGTTACAGTATCAACAACCCAAGGTAACGTATAGACTACTGCACACCGCCTTTAATGTTGGAACATAAGTCAATGTAATCAGTGTTTTAATGAATCTTTAACATATCATTGCCGTATAGTAACACATTTGACAAGCTTTGACAGGCATCCTTAAGCGAACTGTGACACATCATATTACCTTGGCTGTATCAATGTGTGATATTTTTGCTGTTTTCAGAAAAATGAATGCGGCGAAACTTGCTGTTATTGCCAGATTGTATCCTATGTCTGTCATTACTTCCTTAATTTTTAGGACTCAAATAATGAAGAACAAAATCACGTGAGAGACTAACCAGACAAAAATGCTTCCGATCACATGCCACAGCGAAGTTGTAGGCTACTTTGTTGCTGTTGCATGAGGCGCGGCAACGTAATGCTGTTCTTTATATTTGCCTACGGTTCGTTGCAGTTTTGTTTCAGTTGATTTGGTTGTTGTCGTCGTTTTTAGGGAGAGATTTTGTTTAGTTAAAGTTGCTGATTCTGTCCCCAAAGCCAACTTGTGTGTCAGACGACCTTTGCGAGCGGCTCCAAGACAAGTCCCTGCGTGTCGCCAATGACCTGAGGCATCTGGTTCCTGTCAAAACAATGGGCATATGGCATCCACAGTCTAAAACACAACTTCGCCCCTTACTTTAGTAGATTAAAAACAGCAATGAGGAAATGTATGTATGTAATGCATTGTTAAGCAACTGTTCGCTTTTCTGATTAGAAGACCTGGTGGTTTACCAGAAATCCCTACTGATTTGTGTGGGACTGATGCAAGTATTAGTGATGTCTACCTACTGCAGATAGTGGGCCATTCTGACCACAGATCAACTCTGAAGAGCTCCAGAAATCCAGTTGTTCTTTGTGCTTAAATGCTGTATATGTATATACATATTGAGGGTATGATTTATAAAATGAATGGAAGTCTTTCAAAGTATGTTTTATTGTTGTTTTTTTAGATGCACTGTTTTTATAAGCCATACTCCTTTCCAAACCCCAAAAAGCAATCTTGTGTATTTTTCCTGCGAACGTGGTACAACCAAAACAGTCTTGAGCATTAGGCAAAAATACAGTTCATTTAGTTTTTTGGTTAGGCAGTGAAGCTACTTTCTCAGAATTAAGTTATTTTCCAACCCCCAGCCCATAACAGCAGACAAGACAGCATCTTGAGCTTTGCCACTGTGTACCTTAATCACAGTAATAACTGACAATATATGAATAATGTCCTAGGTTTCCAAAACAAAAAGAAAGGGGGGAAAAAAAGCCCCAATTCAATAAACACCCTCCCGCTTACATATATTAAGATATCCAGTCTGTGTATATTGTGTAAATAGCAAAGATGATACCTAAATATAAACAGGACAAAATCTGTAAGGAATCCAAAACCATAATATAAAAGCAAACATTTGAAGGTCTTTTTTTATCTCCCACATACTGCTACTGATAAAGCCCATCTAAGAGAATGGACTATAAAAGATTATCTAAGACATTTATATCAACTCATTTCTCTAGAACACATATTCCATATACAAAATTCATATTTTCAGTAGATATCCCAGTGTTGAACCTTATCAAGTGTTAGGATATTCCAGTGAAGGCACTGTATACAACAATAACAACATTAATAACCCTCTGTAACGTCACCTTTCTTAAGACAGTAACTGCTTAGTAATAATAACAGTATGAATTTTAGGCACTTGGTGTGCAAGGGTTAAAAGAATAGCTTAAAACAAATTAGACCTCAATAAGCAGTAAATAAAGGCACCAAGGGCATTTAACATAACAGACACTAATCAAAACAGAAATATTCCTATTAAATACATCCTGATAGTAAGTTTGATTGCTCATAACGGCAGGAAAAAACAAAACATACTGACCCTAGCAACATAGGCTACACTGACGCTGGTAAGCTGTCCATAGTTCCCAGGTAGACAGTAGCCTCATTTGACCCTTGTCTTTTTCAAAAGGTGATTTTGACATGTTGACGACAACAACACAGTTCAGAGATAGCTTTGAGCAAGAAGGCTGGCTTTCAGCCCCCAGATAAGAAATCGCCAACCACACTTCTGCTGTTTTGGGTGTGAATTTGCTTCACTTCGGTTGAAGTCTGTCTTTTCAAGACGTTGGACTGGTTTAAAATATTATAAACATGCCAATGAGTGTTGTAATTTCCACTCATATTTAGACAGGATTCCTACACAGTTGTCTCCATGGTGACCTGTGGTACCGCTCTGTACGTCTGGCTTGTGTGACAATAGGGCCAATTCAGAGGTTACTTCCTTTTTAGTCTTTGCCTGTAACAGGAAGCTCTGTCCTCTGCTCATCCATCCTCCCACCCTGGACCTTCAGCAGCAGAGAGAAGAAGTCTTCATCATCCATGGGACCTGGAGCTCTGCTCCTCTGCTCCTCCAACCTGCCCTGCGCCTGGGGAGGGGGAAATAAAGAATAATATTTATTCATAACATTCATTGATAATCATAGGTATTGTATCTACACAACACGAAATTCATTTACATGCAGTTTGCCTCAGTAATAATCCCTAAGAACTTTGTGATGGCTCAAAGCAAGTCAAAATGACAATAATCTGTTTGGGTGTTATTGTGAAAACAGAGCTTGTCAAATGTAAACTTGCAGTGGGGACAGGGAGTAGACCTCTAGCCAGACCAAACAGGTAAAGAGCAGGTCTTTCTCATACGCAGAAATGCATGGAATGACTTTCACACCAAGCAAGCAAACAAACACTTTTACAGCGTGCACAGACATTTCCGCTGGACTTGTGCAATATTGTGCCATCAAGGTTGGCTCTGGTGCCTTGGTCACAAGTCAACACAATGGTTCCCGTTTATCATTGCATATGTCACCTCGCATATGTCAAGTCATGTACAAAGGGCACTGCTACTAGTATCCAGGCTGTATTTTACAGTACAGGCAGACTATGTGCATTTAACGTTTTGGTTGATAAAAAGATCAAAACCACAGCAATTACCTGGGATGTGAGGATCATATTGTATAGCTCTTCTTTAGGAGGCTGTACTGGGGCTGCCTTCTTTAACATGCAGGCCTTGACACTCAGCTTCCTGTCGTTGGGTTTGGGTTGCTGGGGCGGGGATGCCTGGGGCTGTGGAGGTGGCTGCAGGGGCTGGATGCTCTCGGCCTCGGCCCTCTGGTCGTCCAGACGCCGACCCTGAGACGTGGCCACCAGCTCAAAGAACTCCTCCTTCTGCAGTGATGTCATCGAGGAAAACATGACTGTTGGGGAAAGCAGGAGACATAAGAAAGAAGCAGTGAATAAAATGTAGACCCTTTCAACTGTAAAATGCAAAAACACTGTTAAACATTGAATTCCTTTCACTCCCTAACTATTTCCACTAAGTTTCACATCTGTGGAAATGTTAAAACAGAAGCCCTACGTAAACAGTTGCGGTGATAATAGTCAAACTGTCTTCAAATGGTCTATTATGATATCACCATCACGATGTTTAACATTGGCTTTCTTTTATTTATGGATGTTTTTGTGTGGGTAATTGCTGACAAATCATTTTTCATGCTGGAAAGATTGTGATTAAGCAATAGTGTATTCTGTCAAACACATGACTGAAAGCTGGCTCAGCTCCCTTACAGAAATGACCCTTTTTGATTAGTGGAATAATTTTGTCATGTGGTTAATTCTCACCTTTGGTACTGCTATGGCGAGGTGTGCTAGGCTCAGAATAGCATCGCCTCCTCTGTTCCAGTCTGAATGAGCAGCGCTGGTCATTGAGTCGTCTTCCCTCCTGGACCTTGTACAGAAACTCATAGAGAGCATCTGGGAAATCAGAACTTAACCTGTTGACCTGAAGTGGTAAAGAAAAAAAATGTGAAAATGGACATAGTATCTACTTAACCACAGTAATAATGGGTCAGCAATGACCATGTGATGTGTCAAATGTCCACTGTAGTACGACAGTGGATAGTTCCCTTTTAGAGTTATTGAAATAAAATAGTAAATATTGACATAGGTTTTGGGAACTTTATTTCTGGATAAGAATGTTCCACTGTATGCCATTACGAAATACATACAAGATGTGTGTATGAAAATATCTATGCATCATTTTGTATGGTTCTATACCTTTTTTTGCGCGTCCTCTGGACTTAAAAAGTCCTTTGATTTTGCTGACGTATCTGCATTGGGCTGTGTCTTGTGTCTTAATACGACTTCTGTGTTTGTCACTTCTGTCTTTTTTCCTTCAGCCATCTCCAGCTCCTCTGGAGGGGGCATAGTGTGTGAAGCACCCTCGCCCACAGCCTCTGCCACATCTGGTACATTCTCTTCTGTCTCCGCCACCACGTCATTCTCCCCTTTCACATCTATGTCAGCCTCAGTGTCTTTTATCTCCGTCTCATTCTGTATCCTCTCATCTGTATCAACGTTGTTCTCCTCTTTGTGCATTTCTGACTCTTTCACAGTCCTGTCTTCAGACTCACACTCATTTGTTTCTTGCTGTTCTTCCGTGGGCTGTGTGTTTTCTTTGATACCCTCAGCACTGGCTTCTTCAGTTACCATAACGGTCTCTTGGCACTTGTCTTTTTTTATATTGCACATAATACTGTCAATATCGTCACCCTCTTCTAAAATGAAGAGAGGTTCCAAATCTTCTGGTTCAGCAGCTTTACATGTTTCATCCACTGCATTATCCATTGCGTTTTTTTTTCTGTAAAGAAAACCATTTTTGAAAAGTATGAGATTTTTTTATTGATCTATACTCTCAGGCCATAAAAGTGTGAAATCTACTTTAAAGTCTTTGCTGCACACAGAATTTAAAATAAATGTAATACTTGAACCATAAAATATATTAAAGGCAGCACAGCACTCCTAAGTAATGTCTACAAGGACAAAAGCCCAACATCACCATAAAGAGCTTTAAAAGTTAAGTATTATGATGTGTACAGCTTTGTCAACACTCTGGGAATGTCCCTTACTTATATGTATTAGAAGAGCAGGTCAATGGTTTAACACACGTTAATCAGCAATCTATAAAGCAGACGAAAACTAATAAAAAACTAAAACATTAGAGCATGGTTATCCTTTGCTACCTATTAGTACGTTTGCCTAAGCTGTCACCTCTCCCTTTTTTAACCACCCCAGATAGTTATGGCAGCGTTCGTACCTTCGTGCTTGAGATGGTCTACCTTCAGATGCCTCCAGGTGTTTCCTTCTTACCTTTTTATCTAAGGTCGCTTCTCGTGAACATCACCTCCTAGGGAAAATAGACGTTACGCACAACATAACTTAATTTCTCTGTTAAAAACGCTACAGCAAATGTTCTGGACTAGTGGAAAGTTTATATGAAGTTGCAACATGCTCTACTTCACTCTCTCTGACTGTGCTGTCTCTTCCTGTTCCTCTCTTCTGCCTTGACCCACCCCTATTTATTTGGCCCATATCTAAACTAAACTCGTGGAAAACTGTCATTATGCGCTCAGGCTGACAACAAATAGAATGCATGCCAATAAATAGTTTCTTTGTTTATTTGTCAAACGTATATTGTTGGAAATGACCCAAGGAGTTATAGCCTGAAGGAGGTGTGCTATGCATGCATTTTATCTGCACCGGCTTGTTGGATGGAAATAGCATGTTGAAACCTAGCTGTTTGTGAGAGACTGAATCTGCGGTTTTGCAGACTTCCTGTTGACTTGCAGCTAAAGGAGAAGTAGACCTAAAAGAAGAGTGAGCAAAGTAGGCTAAAAGATGTTTAACACTTCTGGTATGAGCTGAGCAGAGTGAAACTAGGTGTCAAAGTGAATACATGAAAAAGTTTTATTTACTAGGGTAGCCTGTCTTTTGTCTATCTCACATCTGTTCTGGTGTAAACCTAAAGTGTGATTTATGTGAACTGCTGTTGCAACATTATAATTTCCCCTTGGGGATCAAAAAAGGATAGCCTACATTGATTTCACATAACCTGGTCTACAGTGAAATAATTAGCATGCTGTTTATTAAAAGAAAGATTAAAATGATCAGGGGTACTGGAAAAGTATTAAATGAAAGTGCGAAGTTTTAGTAGAAATATTTTGCATTTTAAACGTAACGAACCTAATTACGTAGCCTATCATAATTTCACAATAACCTAACCCTCGGAATTATTCCTCAACAATTCATAAAACTGTAGCAAACATGTAACAAATATTATAATACTGATGGTAATTCGACATTATTTGTGGTTCTCTTACCTACTTCCTCCACTTTCTCTGTGAATCGCTAGGGGATCACTGTGTGTTGCTTTTTTTCAGGGTGCATTGTGTAATCTCAAGACCACATACAGTTCAGCTAATGTACCGCTCGGGATGTTACAGCAGCAGCCTATCGCGGGCAATGGTCCCAATTCAGGCCGGGGCCTTGGTTTGAACGTTCCTCCCGGTATGCATCCCATGAATTCGGTTCATCCACCATCTCAGCATCGGTCCGATGGGGAATCAGGCCTCGAAGGATCAGAAAATGGGCACGAGAGCCGCAGGGATATTGGCGATATTTTGCAACAAATCATGACCATAACTGACCAAAGTTTGGACGAAGCCCAGGCAAAGTAAGCACCATAATATTTTAATTAGCAAAGGAGGTTTAACGGTAATGCAACTCCTGGCATTGCGCCCAAAAGTAAAGTTCGTTTATAAGAACAAAGTTCTGCGAAGGTAGCATGCTAACCGCTATTCACGGGATGTGGCTATTCTGATGGTAGATAGCTAGCGAAACAAACTGACTTCGAAAGATAGTTCTACTTGTTCCTACAAGAAACCCAAGTCAAAAGCTAGTTCTTATGGCGCACTGGTGACTTTCATATACGAGATTAAGACATGGCAGTTGTAGTTGTTATGTTGGGATGTTACTGCGTTGTGATCAAACTAACGTCAGCTATTGTTTACATGGATCGTTAGCCAGCCTAGGTGGCTACGTTAAGTACGGCTAGTTAGAGCTACTTGCTGTGGCAGCGTTCTGGCTAATTAGCCAGCTACCAGTCAAAGAGCATTCGACCAGCAATTAACCTCGTAACGTTAGCGAACATACTGTCATTATTGAATACCTTCCATAGTTAGTTTGATTTCTTTAGTTTTAAAATTAATGTTAATATTGGGCGATATTATGTGACATAGTTGAAGGAACACTTTAATCGTATGACTGACCTATGATTTGGGAATGTACATGGAGATACATTACATTGCTGTCTTATAACAAGTCATTTTATATGTTATAACCATGAAGCAATTATTAGCCGTTAGCACTTTGGTGTAGCATTAGCGAATAGCCTTCTTGACTCAGCTGTCGTAGCACCCATTTCAACAAAACAATTTGTCAGTTCATGATATTTTTTATATGTCAGCATTAAATAACATTTCATCACAGAAGAAAATCATCACATGTGTTACTTTGAATACCACTGTCATCCATGCTGTTTCAAAGCAAAGTATTGTCTAAATCCGAACTTCAAAACTAACCCCAGTCAACACTTGCGCAGATAAAAGCTTGCAAGCTAGCCATATATTAACCAGAAGCTAGCATGGTTGTTAGCTGGAAGATAAAACAAAAGCATAGAATCATTTATGCACCATCCGACTGTACAGCAGAGAAATGTGGTGCCGAGGTTAAGTTTGTTTGGCCACATATCCAATTATGTACTTTATTTTATGTTAAGAGTTACGCTTTTGAGGACAGGATATATGGCTAACCTTTAATGTTATCCATTTGTTCTTCCACCCAACACAGAAAACATGCTTTGAATTGTCATCGAATGAAACCTGCATTGTTCAGTGTGTTATGTGAGATAAAAGAAAAAACTGGTAAGTGCTTGGTGAAGTAAAGTTATGTGTATTACCATTTAGCAATGTACTAACTTTTTATGTATATAAAAGTTAGTATAATTACAGACCATTCTTAAGCTCTAGCGACAAGCTGATGAAGATGTGAAACAAAGCAGGAGCTTTGTGGATGTTGTTGTGGGCAGTGCCTTTCGTAGCCTACCTGTCCTTCCCATTACCGTTAGCAGTACATCGGTCTAGATGTGTGTTATAGCCGGGTAGGTTATACCATATCATTTACATTTGTATAATGAGAACTTAACAGGTCTTTCACCATTAGATGTATCTTTAACAAATTTAGATACACCTCCGTTGTCAGTGTTTGATATGGCCTTCCACAACTTAATCGGTTCTTCTAGGTCAGATAGAGTGGGACAGTTGTAGGGTTGGTACTGTGAAGTTTGTTTAGCCTACTTTTATACTTTTACGCAAGTTTTTGTCCACTTTCAGTCTTTTGTTTGATATCAGTAAACTAGTGAAATGCATTTTGTATTGTAATGTGAAATTTGCATCTGTATCTTTATTCCTCCCCTGTAACTTGCTTGTCCTGTAAGTGAATGTTGGCTCTCAAGTAACATTTTGCTCTAAGCAAACATGTTTTTTTTTCCTGAGATTATTCTGTCACTTTGCTGAATTGTGTGATGGTATAATAATAACAATAAATATGAAGTTAAATTTGGCAAGCCATCATTTTCACTTTCTCTCTTTTATATTTAAAACAAAACCCTTGTTGTTAACATTTAAGCTCATGTTTTATTCAATGACACACCAGAACTGTCTAAGTGATTTACAGTTTTTTTTTTTTTTTTAATGTATAGGCCTATGTGTCTGAGAATGCTTTTACTCTTTTGGGATTAGGTTTGTCTATGCGCAATGCGCAGGAGGAGGAACCACCGGACCCTCAGCTCGTCCGATTGGACAACATGCTGCTGGCCGAAGGTGTGGCAGGCCCAGAGAAAGGGGGCGGGGCTGCAGCAGCAGTGTCCGCGGCGACCAGCTCAGGCGGGATGTCCCCCGACAGCTCACTGGAGCACTCTGATTACAAAAGCAAGCTGAGCCAGATTCGCAACATATATCACACCGAGCTGGAGAAATACGAGCAGGTATGCACCCCAATGCCCAGACACAGATCATAGTCTGACCCATGGGTGGGTGCCAGGAAATCTTTGGGTCAGTAAAATTTAAATGGGCCAATAAATGCCCTTAACTGTGTTTAATAAAAAGTGTTTTAATACAAACTACCCTCCAGGGTAGTTTAATTTGAAAGAATCATTTAAAATTGGCAGTATCCTAAACAGTTGAAAATGCTTGTTAGGTGGAGCAACAGAAAGTTTGTGTGTGTTTGTGTTCGAGCAGGCCTGTAATGAGTTCACCACCCACGTCATGAACCTCCTGAGGGAGCAGTCGCGCACACGGCCCGTGTCTCCCCGTGAGATCGAACGCATGGTGGCCATCATCCACCGCAAGTTCAGCGCTATCCAGACCCAGCTTAAACAGAGCACCTGTGAGGCTGTTATGATACTGCGTTCACGCTTCCTCGACGCCAGGTATGTGTCACGGGTTGATCTGTTTTGTGACATTGTCTATACAGTAATACTTGACTGGAATTTTCCAAGTGTGTTTGTGTATGAGTGCACATCTGGTGCACCATGGTGCATTTCTTTCCGCTCCAAATATCGAAACATGTGAATAATCAGATGGAGTCCTACTGTTCTAAATGCCCTTACCATTTGTTACGACCCGGCTCGTAGGCCATAACATAAAATGGAGATGGACAACAGTGTATTACAAAAATAAACCAATTTTTAATTACAATAAATAACCCATGTTACAATTAAGCCAAACTGTGGGGATGAGCACCCACACAAACTACAACACAACATAAACAGCATGGTGAGAGCTTCCAGGAGAGAGAGAGGGAGAGACTGACGAGGGCTTTTATAGCCACACAGACACAGGTGTAGCTGATCAGCTGACGAAGTCCCAATCACCACCCAAAGGCTGTTGCACTGCCACTGCAAGGCCAGTGGGGGTGCAGAGGGACGTAACACATTACATAGGCTTGTCTTGTCTTGTCTTGTATATTTAAAGGTGTCATTCCCTGACAAGCCGTTTAGTACTTGCTCATTTTAAAAATAAGATGGGTTACTTCGAGTTACATATGGATGCTGCATGTGAAATTTTTCTTCTACCCCCATTGCCACCATCAGTAAATGAAAGAAAATAGAGGAATAACAAGCGGATAAGAAAAGGGCATACAATTACAAAAAGACATACAGTAGTTGTGATTACTGGAGGTTTTTTCCTTTGCAGCACACATTCACCTAGCAAAATATAAAGTGTTTGGTTAGACCGTTTAGATCTTCTATTTGGTGTGCTATGAACAAATGGGCTTTGAATGATGGTAGCCTGTGCCTAGCATAGCCAAAATCGTGTCATTCTTCTCGCTCCACCTCCTCCACCAAACTAAAACGACCTGAATCAGAAGCACTAAAGCCTCTTTTTTTTAACCAAAACCGGCCTACAGGGCATTTATTACTACTAGAGCCCATCGCAAAATGAAACAATTCAATGACACCTTTAAGTGTTTTGTTTATTTATTAAAAGTCATATTGTTGTTGCCACATTCACAAATGTTATTGCACGTTGCACATTTTCCAAATATTGTGCAGCCCAAAAGCCTACACAGTAGGAGCGTTGTAAGATTTTTGTAATCAGTTCAGTGTCCTGTTTTCTCTTTAACCAGGCGCAAGAGGCGTAACTTCAGCAAGCAGGCCACGGAGGTCCTCAATGAATATTTCTACTCTCACCTCTCCAACCCCTACCCCAGCGAGGAGGCAAAAGAGGAGCTTGCCAAGCAGTGTGGGATCACTGTCTCTCAGGTATGCGGGGAGCACGGGTCTCCATGCCTCTCTGCACCCAACACCTCATCCACCCCCCCCATCCCCCATCCCACCCTTAAATCCCAAGCGTAAACTGTTTATGTCATGATAACAACCCGGCATGCCTAATTTAACATTGACCTCTCTATCGGGACGCCCGAACCCCGCTGACAGGTGTCCAACTGGTTTGGCAACAAGAGGATCCGTTACAAGAAGAACATTAGCAAGTTCCAGGAAGAGGCCAACATCTACGCCATGAAGACTGCCCTGGGGGCCACGCAGCAGGGCGAGGACTCGCCGCACACCCCCAACTCCACCGGTTAGTGAGCCGCTCTCTAGTAAGCCACCCAGTCACGTGAAGGCCCTGTGTGGGAATGCCGCTGCCTGCTCTGAGTCAATGGAGAAGATGCACACATGTCCAACAGCTGCACAGATGGTGTGCATTTACACTGATTCCGATCAGACAGCAGCAGTGGTGTAGTTGTGACAGTATGGTGACCCACAAGTGCCCAGCCTTCCTAGCTTTGTGTTTTTTTTTTACCGTGCTTGTACTGTAAGTCACTGTGGATAGAAACGTCTGCTTAATGTTAATGGTAATGATGAAAACTTTTTGTGTAGCACTCTTAATACACAGACTACAATATATTTTAAAGTGCTTAACTAGTTTAAGTAAGAAAAGAAAGTACAAAAAAAGTCCAGAAAAAAAGAGACTGAATTGCTGATGGTTTGTTGTGGCAGCTTACTCCACAGTGTAGGGGCAAGGTGTGCAAAGGCTGCTTTTCAAGACTTCTTGTTAGGACCAGTTAAAACACTGTTAATTTGCAGAAAGGGGGTGAAACTGATCTTCATCAGGAGCCTCATCAGAATCAGAAGGGTCATGTGTAGAGTAGGTGGCTATTTGGTTATGTGGTCAGGGCGGTCAGTAAAGCTTATCGCCTCGTCTGCTCTCCTCCTCTGCTACCTCTTTTTCTCTCTCTCTCTTCTCTCCCCTCCCCTCTCCTTCTCCTTCTCCACGCTTTTCTTCCTTCAGGCTCAGGCTCCTTCTCCCTGTCGGGGTCGGCTGACCTCTTCCTGGGAGTGCCTCCGATGAACGGAGGCGAGCAGCCGGCCTACCACATGGGAGCTCAGGTAGTGTAGTGCGTGCATGCATGCTGTCCATCCACAACCCTGTCTTGTGACGTCCTTCCTTACTCTCCATCACCCCCCCTCTACTGTGCATGTCACGTCACCGTGTGGCAGCTGTTTGTTTTTCTGTCTCGTGTTTGTACATGTCGATGTCGTAGATCAGTGTAGCGGCTCGTGTTTGTGAGTGTGTGCGTGTTTCCTCAATGTGGTTGTACCTGCATGTTTTATCTTGATGACTCGTAATACTCATACTCGTACTCATACTGGTGCTTCATTCTGTGCGTGTGTGATTCTGTTCTCATGTTGGTCGTCTGTTTGGATTTCTGTGTGATTGGTGTGTGTATGTTTTGCATTATCATGTATACTTACATTGTGTGTGTGCACATGCTTGTGTGTGTTCTTAACCAGTGGGTGTGTATCTGCGTGCTCAGTGTATCTGAGTGCATGTGTGGGCGTGTGTGAGTGAGTGATTCACCTCTGCCTAAAACTTCCATGTCCATCTCTCTCTCTCTCTCTCTGGTAGGACTCTCTGTCTCAATTCTGTTTCTCAGACAGGCCGTGTAGTCCCAGAGAGAGCCCGGTGAGGAAGCCCATTAACCGCATGCTCCAGTAGGGGCCCATGGCCCAGCCCAGCCCAGCCCAGCCTGTGCCAACTCACTGACCACTGATACATTAGGACTAGATTGCTTCTCTGGCACCTTTCCCTTCCCCTCTCATGTTCTCTGCTCAGACTAACACTCCTCCTGCCCCCCCTTCTATGCTGCCCTTTGACTGTGTAAAGCCACAGACTTGACATGTGGAAGGGCTTTTCTGCCCTAGTTGTGTAGGATACACTACAGTATGTATCATGGAGATTACGGAAATAGCAGATCTACCAAGTAGATAGTAGATTGGCAATTATACATTTTAGGATATTTTGTTGTTTACTCTGTCACTTCGATATGTTTTCAGCATGTCTCAGAGAATACAGAGGCAAAGAAGACACATCCATCGTGTTAACATGCACAGAACTGGCATTAGTGTAGTCACCAGTCTGTGACTAAATTCCTTTTGGATAATATGGTTTTAATGTAATCATGATCAAATACATTTGTTCATTCTGTTGACTGCTGCAGTTAACATTAAACTTTTAGCACATGCTTTTATCCAAAGAGACTTACAATACTGTTATATGAAAATACTGACTCTGGAGAGAGAGAGAGAGAGAGAGAGAGAGTCAAGGGTGAAAGGTGCCTGTGTTAATTATGTAAGAACCATTCCTTCTGATCAGTTGTCAAAGTTGGGTCAATTTTTATGCTGTCTATGTACGTTAAAATGTAGAGATGAACAAACCAGCTTGAAAAAGTAAACGTTCTGTCATGTATTCCTTTTGTCTGTGCTCTTAACACAGGTGATTGCACTGATCAGCCTAATTAGGCTGGCTAATTAGGATCAGCTGGGTCAGTGAATTGGCTGGAACCAATATGTGGCAGAATTTTTTACTTTCTGAACCCGAGATGTCCACCCCTGATAAAATGTGCTTTGATGTTTTAAGTAAACCAAGCCTCTGCATTATGCAGACAGACAGACAGACAGTGGTCATAGTGATCTGTGACATGACTTAGAAGCTCAGAAAAGGGTCAACACTTGTTCCAGACTCACGTCTGTCCTTCCTTCCCTCCCTCCCTCCCCAGACTAATGGCACCTGGCAGGATCCGAATTCTCCGCGGTCGGCCAGCCCTCCCCTCAGTGACCACTCGGACAACTCTGACTGATGGAGCCGCCGCTCTCCAGCCCAGCCCGGCTCAGCCTAGCAGCGGGGACGGCGGCCATGCACACCTGACCGGCAACGACAACGAATGATGGTCACTCTACCTGTCATCACTCCCACCACCACCACACCACACCACACCCCCACCCAGCCTTGCGGTCACATCGCAGTTTTCACCTTATTTCTCTCAGTCATTTATTGTGCTTCTTCACTACATTTTATGTGTGTGTGTGTGTGTGTGTGTGTGTGTGTGTGTGTGTGTGTGTGTGTGTGTGTGTGTGTGTGTGTGTTTGCGTGTGTGTGCGTGAAAATGAGAGTAAGAGATAGTGAGCTTGTGAGTGTGTGTGTGTTTAAATGAGAGTGTGTGTGTGTGTGCGTGTGTGTGTGTGTATTGAACTGTGGGAATAGTTCCCATGTGTGAGATTTTTAAAAGGGAACTAGGGAGGAAAAGAAAAGAGAATCATGGGATGTTTGTTTTCTCTCCACTATAACACTATCTCCACTTGTTACTGCAGCGTCTAGATGCTTGTAGGAATGGGAGGAAAAAAATGCATCACGACTTATTTTCATGAATGCTATATTATTATTGTTATTATTATTGTTATCATGGCTATTATATATCTTATGGTTTTGTGTTTTGTTTCTTTGATGCTCTGATAGACGTGAGTTGACTTGGGTGAAGGGAGGCAATAGAGATAAATCCAAAGATTGTGTTTTTCTGTGAGTGTGTGTGTGTATGTGTGAGAGTGTGTGTGTTTTGTTTGTATTTTCCTTTTTTTTTTGTTTTTTACTGGGCTTATGTGTGTATCTATTATATGAATGAGGTGTGTGTTTGCTGTCTCTCTATATATATGGTTTGAATGGTATATCAACAGTGCTGTCTTTTTTCTGTACAGTGAAACACCTGTATTCTCTACCTCTTTTACAAATAAAAGACTGTCTGTGTACACATTCAGAAAGCCGGCGTGACTGTGGGTGGCTTTTCTCAAACGTGGCTTGGCCGCTTTGCCCGGCCGATCGGTCAGGCTTGCACAGGCTAGCACCTGTCACGGGTAAAAATAGCCCTCCCGGCTCCCCAGCGGTTCAGCCAGAGATTTACTCCAGAAACCAGAAACTTTTGCCGCCACCTGTTCGCATAAAGACCCCGACCAGCTGTGCCATATCACAAGTAGCTTCTACTGTTACTCGAAATGGATAAATTCATTTAAAAGAAAGCACACTTCATTGAGATTTATGATTATTACACTATTATGAATAATAACACCTTTTAAAAACAGTTGAATACATAGTATTATGACAAAATGGAGAATACACCAAATAATTCTTCACTGAAAATAAATTATACAACTTAATTGGGTCCTTTTCAGCATGTGAAAAAACATGCATCAGAATGTATGTATTATTTAAACAACAGGGTGAGAGGAAGCAACATTTTCATGATTGGCTTTTTCACTCTTCTGGTTGCAGTTCTTTATGGTGACTTCTTTCTGAGGATCTACTGGGGGTTTGGGAGGGATATGGATGCTAGCTTTACTTTCTAACTGGTTGGGTGCCTCTTTAGGAGGTGGGGCAATTGCTTTTTCCACATGCTCACTAGCTGCCTTCTCTATGGGCAAAGCCACGGACAGCGACAGCTCTCCTGGGTTGCCGCTGGAGCGACGCTGCAAAGCATGTTGGGTACAGGAAAAGGAGCGCTGTCTGGGCGTGGGCTGCGGCGACAGGAAATGAGGCGTCACTGCCCTAGGAACCTCGCGGGCTGCTTCCCTCTCTTCCTCCTCTGCCTCTGAGGTCACTTCCTGCAGTGTGCTGATTGGTCTGGGTGGGCGGCCAAGGATTCTGGGCGTAACCAATGCTGTGGTTGACTGGTTTAATGATGGGCGCCAGTTTTGAGGGGAAGGACATTGAACAGGGCCCATTGACCAGTTACTGTAAAAGAGGAAAAGTGTACATAGCATATTGAGAAGCAAGTACATGATTCACTGATTTCACTGCAGGACTCTACCCAGTTAGTATGTCTATGTATGTGACAATAAAAACCATCCTTGTTCATGTTAATATAAAGTCAAAACTAATTGAATACGTTGACAAATACACCACATACAAGATGTTTAGGCTTCATAAATGAATGAATCCTTAGGTCAATCATTTAGGTCAAGCATTCAGGTCAATCAGTGCAAAGTGACAGTGCACTGATACATAATGCAGTGACTTTGCTCTGGTTTACCTTGGCGGAGGCGTGGACACTCCTCTTTGCGTTATGGCCCCTGAGAATGATGCACTCCTGCCGGGAAGAGATGGCGCTGCCGCCCAGGGGGAGTAGAGGAACGCACGGTCGTCCCACAGCACCTCGCAGTCGGGGGCCACCGTGGGGGCCGGCCCTCTGGGGCCCCTGTGAGCCAGCAGCAGCTCCAGCACCTGGTGGTGCATCGCCTCTCGGGCCACATCCAGCGGGCGCCAGCCACGGTGGTCACACAGCTCCTGGTTAGCACCATTCAGGAGCAGCAGTCTGGCCGTGTCGTAGCAACCATGGAGCGCAGAGAGGAAGAGAGCTGTTTCACCCTGACAAGGGGTGGGGGTGGGGAGTAAGGAAGGGGGAAGGAAAGTGAATAATGGGTGTTTATTCTTCTAATTCCTTCTGTTACACACACACACACACACACACACACTGATTGCTGTTCATTAACCCATAAGAGATTCTTTGACTTGGAGTTCACGGTATCTCCTAAGCATTTCCATGTGTGGCTTTAAAGTAGACTGAAAAAACCTGAAGGAAAAACAGCAGAAAGCCCCATTACCTTGTTATCTTGAAGGTCCACGGCTGCGCCGTAGCGGATGAGGGTTCGTGCCAGGGCGAGGTGATTGACTGTGCATGCCCAGTGGAGGGCCGATCTCCCTGGCAGACAGAGCGGTGGGGTTTAGGGTGGAGGAAGGTCAAGTGAAGCAGAATGGAGTCCATTATGGAGGGGAAGAGGCAACACCATTTTAATCAAAGGAAAGGGGAGGCAAAATATATACAGAGTGAACAGCAAGGGGGCCAGGAATACGTGAAAGAGTGGAGCCAGTATGTGTGTGTGTGTGTGTGTGTGTGTGTGTGTGTGTGTGTGTGTGTGTGTGTGTGTGTGTGTAGGAGGGGTATGGGGTAAGGACAGATGCATTAGGGTGCAGATGAAAATGATTTTTTTTTTTTGTGAGGAGAGATGGAGGAGAAAAGGAGAGGGAAAGTTAAAGCAGCATGTTCACATCTGCCGGGAGCTACAGCATGCTAAGTCTGTTCTTCTTCTGTTTGTTCTGTCTGTGCATCATCAGAATTGGGGATTAAGGGTGCTGAGGAGAGCAGAACATGGGTGGGCAGCAGTGGGGAGTTCACCAGCCGAAGATGGAAGTAAAAGGAGCAAATGAAAGAAAGCAAATGAAAGAGGGATGGGAAGGGAAAAGAGAGAGGGAAACCAGACAGGTAGAACAATATTATGCAGGTTCACTCCCCAACTGCACACAAATGATCATGCTTCTCTGCTAATGTTACGAGTACACAGGGCACTCCCACTTTCTAAACAGATGATCATTTTGAGCCAAGTCATAAAACACTGTGTACACTGAGGGTGAAAAACTGGTTTACAGGAAGTTGTAAACACACTGACAAATGGGGGGGTTGGGATAAGAGCATTTATCTTTCACATGTAATTGTTAAACTATCACTGTTGGCCTTTGTAACTGTAAATCTGTACAACTGTAAATGTCCTCCCTATAATTACACAGCAGGAAAACCCATAACTGCTTCGTGTCAAAAAAAAGAAAATAAAAACAACACCCTAAGCAAAAAGTTTAATACCGGTGTGGTCCGTGTTGTTGACCGGCACTCCTGCTCTGAGCAGCTCCAGAACGACCCGGTCCAACCCACTCCGCACAGCACGGATCAGAACCACTGACCCATCGGGGCCACACCACTGAACTGGAGCAGACTGTTGACACAAATACACCACCATCACAAACTGTACTTACAGTATTTACATAATATGTAAGATATCGCACATTGATTCGTAGTCATATAAAAAACATTACAGTTGTTATTAAGCAAGCAGTATGTTTAATATCACTAAATCTATATCCAAGTTGCATGGTAAGTAATTATTTATAAATTATATCTTTAAAATGATTCACCCACATTGGTTGGTGTTTGTGGTGCTCTTTGATATGAAGGAGTTGCATTTCTTTCCCAGCCTCTTGGGGGAGCTGTAAATAGAAGAAACAATTGGAACATTTCAGTGTTTTCCTACCTTACATAGTACTAAAGTTACTGCAAAGAGTGGGATTAATCCACAGTTCAAGTATTTGACTCTGTTCTGTTGCAGGTCTGTTGGTATGGTTACATGTTACGAACATTTTTAATAAAATGTAAATAAAAATGCATTTGAATCCAGTGATGTTACCCGTTAAATGTAAATGTAAAATATGTACTACACATTTAGTATTCTACTGAATTTATATGACATGTTTTAATCAAGGCAAATAGAATAATCAGATTAAAATCAGATTTTTGTTTGTGTTAAACCATAAGGTGTGAACAGTCTAAAATTGACATTTTGCTATCCTACCCTGCACCGGAGATTGTGGGTGGCTGGCGGGGAGCCTGAAGTTCTTCTGCTCTGGCGTCCGGTGGTCGTGAATGGACGTGTCCCGCCGTGCATACCTGACATCCTCCATGGAGCTCTGGGTCATGTCCGTGTCACTTCCTATATCCAGGTCCTTCCGCAGCGGCCTAGAAACAGAGCAGAGGTTTACCTCAGATCATTTTGACACACTTAAGAGGGCTCTCTAGGACCCTAGGAGGGCCTTTTCAATATTATTCTGCCCAGCACAGTGCAGTAACTACATAAACACTGAACTAAGAGCCCAACATGTTTTAGGTGTAATAGTGGTGATGCTTTTATGTAGTTTCTTAATAGGAAGAAGCAAGGTATTTAGTCAGAAGACAAAAGAGGTGTTATAAAGTCTAAACTCAGTTTACAGTCTAAACTCAATTTTGACAAAATGTATAGTTACTGCCATTTGGCTTTGTAGGACAGTAATGTTTAGTAAAGTTTACTGTGCTACAGGGGGCACTGACCCTAACCGAATGGCGTCCTCTCCGAGAGGCTCCCGCCGCTTTTTCCCCGTCTCCTTCCCCTTCTTTTTCTTCTTCAGGCCGCCATTCTTCTCGTGACCACGCCGGCCCTTGCCGCCACCGCGGTCCTCCCGCAGGTGGTCCGCTTCCACCCAGGCCTTGCTGCCGTTGTTGTTGTCGGTTGCGGTGGAGCGATGTCGCACCCGCTCCCTCTCCTCCTCCCCTCTGCCTCCTTCTCTCCTCCTCCTCCTCCTTCTTCTGCGTATCCACACTACCACCAACACCACCACCACCACAGACACCACCCCCAGGCCCATGGCCACCCCGATCACAGGCCACAGCCACACGGGTGATGCTGAGAGGAGAAGGAGATTGACATGTACTGTGTTAGATAAAAACACACACTCATGCTGGACAAACAGTACAAGTCTTCAATAATCTCTAATTTAGTTGGTTAAATACTCTGTGGTGAAATATTTTCAATAGAGTTACAATGGGGGGGGGGGGGTGTTTTAACTGGAATTGATTTTTTCAGGACCATTACCCCCTGCAAATGATGCCAAGAGTATGTATTAAACATTTATGACTTTTACACTGATGTGGAGTTTAGATAAATTTGTTATCTTGCTTTTTAGTCAAAAGCAAGTCATTGAGCCAAGGTTTTTATACAGCCTGCAAAAACACGACAGAAAAAGTGTTGAGAAAATGCAGCCAACGCAGGATGTTGTTGTATGAAGCTTGAACAAAAACGAATTTCAATTCCGGAAAAGAGGGAGGCAAAATAACCATTGTGGATGTTCAAACATAGGGGCCCAGACAGTGGTAAAGTAAAAATATCTATTGTGTACACAGTATATGGATCAGACATGGAGGACATACTGTCTGTTTTCACCGGCTTTATTATCTCGCTCCTGTCCCCTAGTTCCTCCATGACTCCTCGCACTTGGATGACTGCCTCGACATCGGGGAGCAGGGCACTCGGGCTTCGACCCGGAGCCATCCGGGCCTGGAGGAAGCGGCTCGCACCTTGGGCAAAGGGGAAACAGGTGGGCTCTGGCTGCTGGATGCACGGCTTGTTATCCACTTGCAGGAACAACAGGGAGCTGAATGGGGAGGAGAGGGTGGAAGGATGGTTAGAGAGGAAGTTCAATTCCTTCCTGGTCACATGGGCAATATCTATACTGCATGAGATTTACAGTAACGATTACAGTGGTAGTATTTAGCAGAAGCTTTTCTCCAAAGCGACATTAAACACTCACAGTAACCACATTGTATACGCAAAATACTTAGCTACATATCAAACTATAAAAAACATACCTAATGAAAGATGTCTTAACCCACATTAAAAAAGTTCTGGACATAATTGAAGAATTACTTACTTCCTTTGTGAAATGCCCCAATTCTTTTCCCCCAAACAGAATTTCAGTTTATTTATTGTTTATGTATTGTTATTTATAAAGCAATATTACAATAGCCATGTTCACACGTTGCCAGTACACCCTCCCTCTTCCTAATCCTAACCCTAACCCCTAACCCCTAACCCCTAACCCTAATCCTAACCCTAACCATGGTCTTAAAATTCCTTATGGTGGTCAGCAGTTTGAACGCAAATTGAAAGAGTAAAATTTTACACATACAATATGGAACCTCACATCCTCATACCACAGATCTCCTTAGCCAATTACATGTGGTGAGTAAAGCCTAAACATAACCATACAGCTCTCACCCCTCGCTACTGGCAGGTGCTGTGGGCTTCAGCAGATCAGTTAGCTGTTGTGGCTGGAGCTTGAGGAGGTCACTGGAGGGGTGCAGCGGTGCTCGGCCCCTAAGCTTCACCGTGGTCCTCAGCAGGATGCTCAGGGACCACAGGAGAGAGTTGTTCTGGAACGTTCCTGCCCGTGCGTAGGGGATCCTGGTGTGCACGATCAACGTGCCCTTGGCCCAGATGGGGTCGTAGTGGCAATCACTACCATCCCAGCCACAGGGGGCATTGTTGCAGCCGTGGTCGCAGTGGGAATCATCATAGTGGTTTTTGCAGTAATGAACATGGCCTGATCTAAAAAAAAAAGGAAAGTGTTAAAAAAAGGACAGTCGAAAAGGGAGAAAAGGCTCATAGAGAGATGTATTTAAATTATATTCTGTTACCTGTCTGATATGTAGGTAATTATTGGCTTTAAATTATTTGGCAGATATATAAATATTGCCTACAAACAGAGGTAGAAAATAGATATTATATCATAGAAAAGATTATTTCCTACTTGCAAGGGCCTTTGTCTTCGTTTTTGATGCAGTCAAAGCCATCCCTTAGGCACTCGGGTTCGGCGCATTCCCTATTACATGTTCCATCCCCAAACTTGCTTTCACAGGACTTGCTCTTACACTGGGCCCAGGGGTCACTTGGAGATGAGGCTTCAGATGAGAGAGAGAGAAAGAGAGAGAGAGAGAGAAAGAGAGAGACAGAAAGAGAGAGAGAACTCAACTCTTTAAATCTTTTTGAAATGTTGCTTTGTATGTACATCTGGGATGATTTAACAAACTTCTTACTGCCTTACTTTTAATCAACTAAACAGCTATTTGTTTATTTTTAAAAATTGTATGTTTTCATAGTATTACATGTGTGGAGGGTGCAAAGTGGATGAAAATTAAGATTTGAGAAACATGGCTGACAGTATCTCTCAGCACTCCTCCATTTATGAACAGCGCTCCCTGTACAAAGGAAATCGAATGGCCCATTAGAGAGAAGCAAAAGCACAGCGGAGGCCATGAAAGGTGTGCCCTTGGCATGAACCACACAGGAAACGGGAAATCGGGGGCCTGACACAAACAGGAAGTTTCCAGGAGAGGCGAATAGAAACAGGAAATGGAGTGGAATGGGAGTGGATAAAGGTGGAGGGTGGTCACTGCCGTGACGGGGAATGTAATGGAGAGGGACAATGGGCTTGGCAGGTGTGTGGCAGACAATGAAGACGTGACAGAGATGGAGATGAAACAATGGAACAATCCAACCCCATGGAGCAGTGAACACATGATCCCAGAATACTGGGCTAGCAGTCAGACCACTGATGTAGACAGGTCAAATAATACAAAAAGACAAACTTTTTACTGTTGTTGCTTTTAATAAATTGATGGAAAACACAAACCATAACCAAATATGTTAACCTGCATAACAGAATTCCATGTTTATATTTTGGGAAGCCACCATTTCATGTCACCATTTTGTGGCATGCAGCCTGTTCCTTCAAATTCATATGTGTAGTTTGTCCCATCAAAGTCATATTTTTGTACTATTACATCCACAACATATGTTATCACTTCAAAAAATCAGACATGGACCAGTGTGACAACTAAAAACAGTTTTAAATATCACAAAACAGAATATGTAAAAAAAAATACAGAATAAAGATATTGAAGATAAAGACAAAGAATGTTATTCAACATCTCAAATGTTTTCGTGTGCCTCAAAAGCTAACTTGGTCTCGGTTTAAGCCGGATCAGAGGAAACAGGGGTCTGACTCACCTTGCCCCAGACTGGTCCACCAGCAAAGCAGCAAGGCCACCCTCCCCGGCAGCTGCATAGTGCCACGAAGGCAGCCTGTGTCCCAGTCGCTTCCCGCCCCCACCAGCCCCAAAAAACACGCGTGGGATCTTTCGGGCGAGAGCAGGTCCTTCTGCGGGCAATTAGAGTTTATGTGTTTATCTTCTGCTGTGATGGAGCGACAAGACTGGACAGCTATCCCTACTAGTGCCGGTTGTCTCTCGTCTCGGGTCAGTTTGGAGGGGTTGGCGTCACAGAGGAGCCGTGTGAATGTTGGGAGTAACGACCAGCAACACCCCCCCCACCCCCACCCCCCTTCCCCTCCTCTAGCCAGAACCAGCAGCAGCAGCCACCTCAGTTGTGCCTCACTCATTCTTTTTCAGAAGCACTGCGGATATGTGGACAACTGGACAACTTCCTGCCACTGTGTTAAAGAGAATAGCAGTGTGTGTGTGTGTGTGTGTGTGTGTGTGTGTGTGTGTGTGTGTGTGTGTGTATGTGTGTGAGTGTGTGTGTGTGTGTGTGTGTGTGTGTGTGTGTGTGTGTGTGTGTGTGTGTGTGTGTGTATGTGTGTGTGTGTGCATGCTAGTGGGTGAGAGGGGGTGGTGTTATTGGACACATTTGAAAGAGAGCTAATACTGTTTACAGCGTAAGAGAAGTGGGTCACAGGAAACTTGACATTTGACAAAAATATACAACAACTAAGTAATAATAAACCATTGTTTCACCCTAAAATCCATGTCTGGGTGTTTTTCCCCTAATCAGTGTATTTTTATCAGAATACACCAGGCTTTCAACTCACTATGTAAAAGTGATGACAGCGTGACATTTTCAAACTTCTGAGTAAACACTGTGGTACTGAATTTGAATCAGTTAACCCCTTATGCCCTCAGCACAGCCTATAAACTGACACCAGCATGCTCCATGAACCGCTCTTGAAACAGTAGAACAGTGGTTTGAGGGAAAAAGACCATTATGTGTCTGTATCTGAGAATAATTTCACTTGCATGAAATGGCACAGAAACATTCCTGGGGACACTGATATATGTTTTTGCAGGAGGCATTTAGTCATCTGTTTAACGTATACACTTTTGCAAAAAATAGTTCTAAAATCTCTTCTTTCTTTTAAATCACCTGCAGTCTAAATCAGTAACAACAGACATCAGTTTGGTCTTCGTCACTGTAATGGAAAGTTAGACTTTGTGATTGCTCGAGTCACCACATGATGTCGCACTACAAAAAACACTCACAAGAAGAACGCTGTATCTCGAGCGTTGCAGAAATGTCATTGGCTTAGAGGTAACACGTGAATGAATCGACTCCATAAAAACTTAATCACTGGTACAGTATTTTCGCGGACATACGTTTTTGAAATTATTTTCATCGATTCATGATGCTTATATTCAGGTCTGAACAATTTATTCTTGACCGGTTGGGGGCGTGTCAGGTGTTGTTCTTTGTCCAATAACATGGGTCCGCTGTTACTTTCGGTTTCATGCTTTTTGCAGGAAAGTCCGGGCATTTCCGATAATCGACATGAAAGCAGGTTGTAGTTTGCTGAATGTTTATGCCATCCTTATAATGAGTGGATAACCGTCAGCCTTTACTATTACTATTTGGAGTAGTAGCTAAAAAGAATATTAAGACGTCTCAGGAAGGACGAAATTCTGTCACCCCACTTCAGTACTCTTTTTACTGTAAGTTTAATTACGGTTTGCATTCATATTTTTCTCAATACCTAGACTGTTAAAAAACGAAGATGTAAAGAATGTAAATGCTTCGTGCTATGCGATCTATATGTGCCAGACGTGTTGCGACTTGCAGTGGAAGATCTTGTCAAGTGAAAGTGAAAGTGTAACATTATCTTAAAAATGCTACATCATGTATTTTTTTCTTTACACTATATTATCTTCAAATGTAGATGTGTGCATTATCCACGTCAAAACAGCCTAGTTCACCTTTCGAAACCCTATTACATTACAGACCGACCAACTTAGCTTGCTCACTGTTTTCTGTTACAGAACTTACAGCTCACCTTGTGACGTTTCGTGATGCAGAAAATGTCGTACTTCTCGCCTCTACTGTACCTACTGGTGGATGTGTGTGTGGTTCAAGGTGTTCGTCAAGCCCAGCTTTCCCCTCTCCTCATCCTCCATCCTTTTGTGGTTCTATGGGGAGGGGGGCTGCTGCGATGCTGTGCACTTCTCTTTCTTACTTACTCGTATCCTGGCACCTTGCCCTGGATGAAGACTTCCGAGGGGGTCCAGACCCAGTGTGTCCTCAGCTTCTTATCTCCAGCATACATCACCTTTCTGTGGGCCATTGGACGCTCAGCTGTGGAGCTACTCTGGGGATGGCATTCCTGGGAAGCGGTAATAACACCTCTATTAGCTCACATATGTACTCCAGTGGTATATTTTTAATTTTTAAATATTTTTAACTTTAATATCTTTTTAGGCTTTACAGAAAAGTATGTGACAAGCCTAATGAGAATATGGCGGGAAAGTGTGACAGTGCACTGAAAAGAGAGTGTTCTTTGAGAGATAACCTTGATCTTCTGTCTACTTTTCACAGTTGCTACAAAATTACGTGGTGGTTGCCGTGTCTTGGTTGTTCTGGACACGCCATGTGCCAACCATTCTCTCAGAGAAGACGCAGAAACCCACCAAAAAGAATGGGGCTTCCCTGAAAAGGCTTCTTGGATACATGAAGCCGTACGCCTGGCGTTTCACCGCAGTCATTAGCTTGGTTATTGTCTCCTCATTGGGTAAGTGTGACCTTGGTTATTACTACACGTACCTACTGAGTAAATCAGTAATAAGAATGTGCAGTTGGAAAATGTGAAACATGTATACTTAGTGTTGTGGTCATTTCATGGGGCTGATCTTTTCTGTTGTTGTTGATACCATATTTTTTACAGTTCTAAGTTCTTGTATGATATTTCCTTACAGTTTAGGCTACAATGTTTGTGATGAACTACTGGTATAAAGGACTCGTTTATTATGAAAGTGAAAGTAGGAGTACTAAAGGTCAAATTACAGAATACAATGGCGTAATCATAAAGTCACAAAGCTGTTCATACAGGGCTGCCCATTTTATTGGCTACACTAATTTGGATAAAAAGGTGTTGAGTTCCTGTTGTTTTGAAATCATGCAGCAGTACTTGGGAGAAAGTTCCTGAGTTGCTCTGAGTTGCAATACTATTTTTGATATCAGGTGAGATGGCCATCCCTCACTACACGGGTCAAATGACTGACTGGATAATGAATGAAGACAAGCCTGAAGCCTTTTCTGAAGCTATCACAGTCATGACACTGATCACCATTGGGAGGTGAGTGACAACTTAGATATACCTAACAGCATTGTTACTTATTTTTATGAGTAAATTGTTCTTATTAAAGGGACAGTGTGTAGTGTTTTTGTTGTTTATCAGCAAAAATCAATATCTGCATTCATAAATATGTCAACATTCATGTATCACTATCCAAAGCAATAATCTGACATATACACATTATATACATGCATATATTTCATGGGTAAGTCAGGAGGGAGAGGTTGTACTATGGATGCAAATGCAGACTTGTCTTCTAAAACATCTGTACCACATTTCTTGATATGAGTTTTCCCCTTGTCTGTTTACAGTGCGGTGTGTGAGTTTGTGTGTGACCTTATATATAATGTGACCATGAGTGGAATACACACATTCATCCAAGGCTTGGTCTTCCAGTCAGTGCTTAAACAGGAAATTGCTTTCTTCGACAGATCAACTACAGGTAAAATATCAGTCATTCAAACACATAACCTGTAATGCTTTAACACCTTTAGATGCATCACCTATTTCAAGTTCTTTTTTTGGTCAGAACAGCATGCCCAGCATGTACTGTATCAGTAGAGGTATTTTGTAATGCAGTAGTATTGTTGTAATGAAGTAGTAAATGTTTTTTTTAAATGTAGTGGTAATGTTGTAATTTAGTAGTAAAGCATTTTTCATTCTGCTAGCAGAACAGCGAATTGTTTCACACTGGCAGAACAACATCTACTAAGAGGCAACTGTACACATTGATGTTAATAATTAAGTCCTGTGTCAGTGTTGGCTGAAGTCTACCTTCATGTCGAGGAAAGATTTAAATAATGTTTCTTTCCCAGCTCAGGGCTAAACCTTTTGCATAATAACATGAGAACTTCCCATACACACACCTCACTTTAAACCCGTCATCATTACTACAGGTGACATTGTGTCACGCATCACCACGGACACCAACACCATGAGTGAGTCCCTGAGCGAGAAGCTGAGTCTGCTGATGTGGTACTTCTGGAGGGTCATCTTCCTGTTTTGCTTCATGATCAGCCTCTCCTGGAAGCTCTCCCTCTTCACCTTCATGGGCCTGCCTATCATCTGGGTCATTCCAGAGATCTCCGGAAAGTTCTATCAGGTAAGCTTGAGTTATGCCTGTGGGTTTGGGTATGTTCAACAATAGGTAGTGTGTTCTTAGGTGCTAGTGTGTTTTTCCAAGAATGTCTTTGCACTGTCACAATAGGTACTATTATTCGCTCCCTTTTATGTTTAGCTTTGTTTTAATGTATAGATAGAGCCAATTGAAAAGAAGTAGTAGACTTCTTCTTTGAGATTTGACCTCGTGTTTGTCTTCTTGTCTTCTCTTCTTCTCGTGGTTCTCTTCTCATGCCTCAGCAACTGGCAAAAGATGTTCAAGAGTCTCTTGCTAAGGCTAATGACGTTGCCATGGAGACCTTTTCTGCCATGAAGACAGTGCGAAGCTTTGCCAATGAGGACGGTGAGACAAAGCGCTACCAGACGCGTCTGGAGGAGACCTACTCTCTCAACAAAAAAGAAGCAGCAGCCTACGCAGTATCCACATGGACCAACAGTGTAAGTGCTCTGGTCTCATATATTTTCTGGATGTCTACAATTTAATGAAAATGACTAATGTTTCATTGTATTAATGTAGTGTGTAAGCATCAGTTTCAAATGATGCATTGGGAAGTCTTTAAAATGTTAAGGTACATTTGAGGTTGAACAAGTATTATTTACATTTTTTGTAGATGTCTAGTCTGGCTCTAAAAGTCAGCATCTTGTATTATGGTGGACGCCTGGTGACAGGAGATGATGTCAGCAGTGGAGATCTGGTGTCCTTTGTACTGTATGAGTTGCAGTTTACCAGCGCTGTGGAGGTGAGTTATCCACACAAAACAATAAACCAGCCCTTTACACACCTCAAATAGTTACAGAATCTGTGAACAGAGAAGTGATATGAAACTAAAAGTGCTCGCTAGCACAGTCTGAATGGATAACATCTAACAGACTTGCTTGGGCAGATTTTGGTTACTTTGGTTACCCACACTGTTCCGATCTTGATTAAAAAAAAGATCTGTGTTTACATTTTTTTAACCCATTACATAACAGAACAGATTCAAGCATATGGTGTACACATAATCCTGTGCACATAAACCTGTCTTTCAGTCACTGTAAACATCAACGTTTTGATTCCTCATGCCACAGGTCTTGATGAATTACTATCCACATGTAAAGAAGGCCATTGGCGCCTCAGAGAAAATTTTTGAGTATGTGGACCGGACCCCCGACATTCCACCCGATGGTACTGAAGCACCAGAAAAAATAAATGGTCACGTGGAGTTCAAAGACATTACCTTCTCGTATCCAAAGAGACCAGACGCTGCAATACTTAAGGTAAATGTTCCTCACACACAAGTGTGTCTGTCTTTCAGAAAGAGAGGGAGAATTTTTTTGTTAATGTATATCTCTTTACCTTTCTTTCCATTTTTTCTTCCTGTTTTTTATATTCCCACATTAACTCCATCTCTGCCATCTGTGTGTTTTGTACTTTATTCTCTGTCTCTCTCTCTCTCTCTCTCTCTCTCTCTCTCTCTCTACTATAAGTTAATTGATGATGTTGATTGTTTTGTGGCTGTGTGGAGGTTAGGGGAAGTGTTGTGCCATGTCACCGCTGATGGTATGGAGGAGTTAAGTGTGTAATAAGGGAGGGGCTACCTCCAAATTTTCAGGGGTTTGTAAATGTAAGCTGTGCAGTGGACGTGTGTTGTTTGTAATTGTTTGACAACGGTTTAATAAAGGAGTGTTAAACCCTCTCTCTCTCTCTCTCCCCACAGGGGTTGTCCTTGGAGCTGAAACCTGGCCAGATGACAGCACTGGTGGGGCCCTCTGGAGGTGGGAAGAGCACCTGTGTGAACCTGCTGGAGAGGTTCTACCAGCCTGAGCAGGGCAGCATCCTGCTAGACGGAAAGCCACTACACTGCTACAAGGACGAGTACCTGCACAAAAAGGTTCCTGTTGTAGCCTACTGTATCTATTCAGCATTGAAGAGTGTGTCAATCAGTCTTACAACTTATGGACTGCAACCTACCTTCTAAAATGTAAACCCGTTTTCTCTAGGTTTAGGGTTAGTGTTACAGAGGTTTGACAGCTTATTAAATGTAGTGCAACATTTCTAATAAATAGCTAATTACTTTCCTTTATATTACAGTATGGTTGTACTTTATACACAGTAGTGTTGTGTCTCATTGAAAATGAATACATTTGTGTTGTTCACCCAGATAAGTGTGGTGAGTCAGGAGCCCAAGCTCTTTGCCCGCAGTCTGAGGGAGAACATCAAATATGGCATGGAGGACGCCTCAGATGAAGACATGATTGAGGCAGCCAAAAGCGCCTATGCTCATAACTTCATCAACAAGATGCAAGATGGCTACAACACAGGTAGGGTATACAGAGCCTATCAATCAGTTGTGAGCTGTCATCAACCAGGACACTGTAATACTTATCATGCATGCTCGCAACAAACGTGATATTTCTCACACACATATAGTATACACCCTTTGTTTGAATTTTAGCCCACACTTTTAAATTTCTGTTGAGTTGTTGGAATTGAGAGTGTATGAAAGCCGTAAATTGTCAAAAACGAGGCACTTTGTGGTAAGTCTCAGAAAGCAAATGGCACATAGCTCCTAGACATTAATACACAAGCCTGTGTGGTGATATACTGCACTTGCCGTATGTTGCCTTTACCTTAACGGTGTGATGTAGGGTTTTGAAAGGGTTTCTCCATTAAAGCTTAATTTCCATTTTTTAAATTCTTCATAGATGCTGGGTCTAAAGGCGACATGGTCTCCGGTGGGCAGAAACAGCGTATAGCCATCGCCAGAGCCCTCATCCGCAAGCCAAAGATTCTCGTGCTGGATGATGCAACCAGCTCTCTGGACACAAAGAACGAAGAATTGGTAATGAGATGCAAAAATATCCTCTCTTGTTCCCTTTAAGCAAATTAACATCTATTCCAATTAGTCTTTACTCTAATAAGCAGTCTTGATTTCTCACGGAGTATATCTGCACTTTTTATGCTAATCCACAGTTTCAGAAAGTAAAAGCCCTGCCACATTGTTGATCCAACCATGAGCACACAATCATCAGACAAATAGATTGGCTAATTAGCAAAATCACCTGTGTTAAGTGCAGAGGCAGAAGAAATAGATAGATTAAAAGACTGATACTTTATGGATCCTGGAGGAAAGTTAGGAAGGGTTCATCGTTCCCTCTCCCTCTCCCTCTGCCTGCATCATTCCCTCCCTTTTTGCCCACCTCATAGGTCCACCAGGCTCTGTCTAAAATGAGGAAGGAGCAGCAGTGTTCTGTGCTGCTGATTGCCCATCGCCTGAGTGCAGTAGAGAAGGCCGACCACATCGTGTTCCTGCAGCACGGGGAGATCAAGGAGGAGGGCACCCATGACGAGCTGGTCCAGAGAGGTGGTCTGTACGCTGAGTTTGTGAAGAAGCAGAACACAGCCATACACCGCAACACCGATGAGGAGACAGAAGAGGCCTCATCGCCTTGAGCTTGACAGCTCCAGATGTCATTGGTCAAAAGCACCACCGTGATTCCATCTGCTGGAGGGATTGATAAAAATGAGATGGGTTACAGCAAAGCTGGCTAAAATATCTGGGTGACATAAGTAAGTTGTTGTGGATGTTTGACTAATGTCCTCTTCTTATAGGTCTAACTAAAGACTGTTCTTCCGAGACTGACGCCTGTGTCCCAGTCAATCGTTTATTCGTTATGTCAGGGTCAGACAGGTGTCAGAATGAGCACACTGGAATTGCCAGCTTCTTGCATAAGACTTGCACAAGTCTAAAATCTTCTCCATAGTTTCCTGTCATTTCTTTTCTTCTTGCTTGTCACTCCAGATTTGATATTTTGATTCCATGTCCATTCTTGACGGCACTTTTTACTTTTTCTATGAATACCAATGTGTACTAGTAAAACAGGTAGTCATAACGTACTTGTGGTGCAGTGACAGTACATATGTTTACTTGGTAATGCTGGTTTAAGTCTTAAGTGCTGCACGTTAAAATACACACCAGTTTTTTGAACTTTAAATCAGTTCAGGTCCAGCATATTAAATAGCCGTGAAGAGTTTTTGGCATATAATGCCTTGAGCTGCCATAAAGCCTTATTATTTAAGGTGTGTATATATATATATTTAATAGTTTGGTTCTCAGGATTTAATTGATGTTTTTCCCATTACACATCAGCAATTATGACAGCTATCATTATTCACTCACAAGGCTTTAACAGACCACTTTGCAACCCTTTCAGTGTCATTCTCAATAAATGTATTTTCTTTAAAAAACAAAATCCTTCTCTTCATTTACTGTTAAT
The DNA here is from genome assembly GCA_030347295.1 of Setipinna tenuifilis. Taxonomy (NCBI): domain Eukaryota; kingdom Metazoa; phylum Chordata; class Actinopteri; order Clupeiformes; family Engraulidae; genus Setipinna; species Setipinna tenuifilis. The sequence continues at coordinate 19,845,040 of CM059277.1, forward strand.
GTGAATCATAATTAGAATCCCTTTATTGTCGTACATTGTGCAGGAGTATTGTGGGTAATGTAGTTTTTTAATCAGCTACTGACAACCCTTGGTGGCTTCGAAGCAGATGTGTGCCACATGAAGGCGTGTAGGCCAGACAGCATCTATATTTAGCGTGGCAGGTGTAGCCTAATGTGGGAGACGGCTGTGGCAAAATAAGATCCGCATCTGTGGTGGAAATTCTGGACACTGCAGAATTCTGTGTGGTTTTATGCATGACCTACAGTGGAACACTCAAAGCTGTAATATTACTTGTGCTTTTAAAAAGATAAGTGAAAGGAAGTTTTCATTTCAGGTTATTAATTGTGTTAGAACCTCTACCATGAACCATATGTAAACTGACTGTGACTGAAGAAACTAGATCATGGGAAGATTTTGCATCAGATAATCCCAGAAAGATACTGCTATGGAGCTTTAGCCTTTTCCTACACCTTGCCTACAAGACGTGGTATTCTATAAACATATATTATTACTATAAATTTAAAAAAAAATGTTGTATATGTAGGCCTACTATTCTGATGTATCCAATGGACACACATTAAGACCTAGACCAGATAGTCTTACAGTATTGAAGCCAAAGCAGTTCTGAAGCAGTGGAGCCTTTTGTTCTTTTCCTGACACTTCCGTTTGCCAACATCAAAGCCCCTCAGTGGGGAGGTCACGCCGCGGAAGCTTCCAGCTGCTCAGACTTGCCTCCGCGTCTTTTCAACAAAGCTGCCAAGACGTAGCAGGAAGCATATTTCAGAAACAGGAATTCAGATAAATGGGAGAATATGGATGGAACAGGTACCACATAATTAAATTGAAGCACACACAAAAGTTCACGACTGTTATCGAACCAAGAACAGACTGAAAACTATGTTCTTATGATCTGCCTAGAGACAGGTGATGGTGCCTGCCTCCAATCAAGAAAACTGAGCTGATGCCTTCCACTCAGACACGTCAATGGGTTGGGCCAGGCTGTCACCTCTGAAGCATCTGCTCCCTCTTGTGGGGGGATCTCCGGATCTGGCAGTACACTTTAGCCATTAGCTTAGCACAAATCCTCGGATTAGACCAGTGCTGGGCTGACTACGGCACGGATCCAGAGATGGTACTGAATAGTTAAAAAACGCTAAGACTCAGCTGTTTAACTCTAACAGAGTTGAAAACTGAATTAATTTTACCCCCAAAAAGGGCAGTGTTGCTTTAATAAAACCCAGTAACCAAATATCTGACTGATGGCAGTAATTTGCGGAAATATAAACAAACAAGATGACTCGCAGGTGTATAGATCTGTTTTCTGATGCGAGTGCATGGCCCTGCATATTAACCACCATATTATGCCCCATGGTCCTATTAACGCGGAATGGCATCCAAAAGCAAATCTGCCTCATTACATTTAAGCCCTATCACATCTGCTTGTGGTTCAGCCAAACAGGCAATAACAAAAAGGGGAAAACACTTTTTAAAGAACAAAATCTCTTTTAATATGTACAGCCAAGAGATGATGTTTGTTGATGCAGCCAGAAGCTATATTAACTCAAATTGTACAACATTCAAAAAACTCAACAATGGATAGTTGGATAGTCTAACAATTTTGTTTTTTCTAACACTGGAAAAAAAAGACAAAAAAAAAAAACAGAAGACACAATTGGAAACATGATCTACAGTACACCTGTTGTACAAGGAATGGCGTGAAGACCAATTCATTCAGCTTAAGTCATTTTTTTCCCCCACTGTACATGTGTCCTTGCTATTGTGTTAGCAATTAACGTGTCTTGTCCTGAGTTAACATAGTACAAATAATACAGTTTGCTAAATCGAGCATAAAAACCAAGCGTAAACTAGCACCATCCCCTCTAGTTTCAGACGGGCCGAAGCTAGAGTCTCCAACTCCCAACTCTTTTTTTTTTTGTTTGTTTTTCTTTTTTTTTTACAGTACCGACCCCAGACACAGGTAACGGATCTGTGGTCCAAAGAGAGGCGTGAGGTGTGTGTGTGTGAGTGTGAGTGTTCTCATGAAAAACAACAAATGAAGACAGCGATGGGCAACACTAGCCGGTCAGAAATGGCTAGTGAAGGGGGAAAAGAAAAAAACGAAACAAAAAAACAGTGTCAGGTAAAGAGAAAATTGACAGGACTGAACAAAACAGGTGGAATAAAACAAATAGCTTAATCTATTAACACATCGAAAGCTGGAGCAAAGTAATGCACGGTGCGTACTTGGGGTGTAAATTGGGGGGGGGGCAGAACCCCTTGTAATTCGAACTATGATTGTACGCATAAGGGACACAGACATATGACCTAGAACACTTCACTTTTAACACAAGAGAAGGACTTACACTTCAAAAGGATGATTCTCAAACAGTGAGAAACCAGATGGGCTTTTCGGGTGCCATAATATCTAGAAGACAGTGGTCAGGACAGTTGTATCGCCATCAGGAACTGCGAGAAACTCCTTCCTACTAACTGACATGAACTTTACTATCATTTACATGTTCGTCTGGGCTTGTGTTGTGACGACTGCCGTCCACCAACCGTCCCAGACA
>CM059277.1:19850109-19857609 GCA_030347295.1 Setipinna tenuifilis
TACAAACGTATACACGTTCTAAGTTCTCAAAAGTATGTGAAGGCTGCAAAACACACTACTCTTCTCCAATGTAGTGTACATGCTGCCTGGCCTCTCTATATTGCATGTGTGTGCATAACCTAAGAACTTTGGAGGTGTGTGTGTGTGTGTATGTGCGTGCAACATGCCGAATGGACCAAAACCCCACACCACTTTGAACCGGATGAACAATAACAATAACGTAGGGAAGTAGAAGTTGTGGCTTTGTGTGTGTGTATGTATATATATATATATGTGTGTGTGTGCGTGTGCTTGTCTGTCTCACCGTAGGGCTTGCGCGGCTTCTTGCGCAGGCAGGTCATGACGTAGCGCTCCAGCTCGCGCAGCGTGGACGGCTTGAGCGTCTCGAAGTCGATCTCGATCTCCTCGGGGTTGGTGTCGCGCAGCGAGGGCTCCCGGGCCTGGATGATGTGCACCACGCGGCCCAGCTTCTCCCCCGGCAGCTTGTTGATGTCCAGGCTCAGCTGCCGCTTCTCGTCGTACGACATGGGGCTCGTCTCCTCCTCCTCCTCCGAGTCGTAGTGCGGGAGCGCGTACACCGGCACCTGGGCCTTCTTTGCTGGCCTGTTATGAAGGGACAGTGAGATTTTTTTTATAAAACGGGGATTTAACAGTGCGTACAGGTTGGCCTAGCCACTTCTTCATGGGCCTGACAAGGGGCGACCGACAGTTTTTGGTGTACTGTTTTATTGGACCATGTCCACAAACGGATGCGTTTTGACACTAGGCCATCATCAGCATGTAGTTAGAAGACACAAAAAGTATGCTTTTAACAGGTACAGGTGAAATTGGGAGGACCCAAACAAACGACTTTATCTTAGAGCGCACCTGTTGTTCTGAAACACAGGAAGTTAACAGCGCATACACCTGTGCCTGGGCCTTTTTCGTCAGCCTGATAGAAGTGACAGTACTTTTAAGACAGGAATTCAACTGGGTGCCGTGTACAACGTTGGCCTTCTTCACGGGTCAGCCTCATGCCTCACAAGGACACATATTACAATTATGATAAATAAAATGAACATGCAAGGCATAAGGAACAGCCACAAGGTCAATATCACAGAATAAACTTCAAAAGGGTGACAAAGCACTCTGAAGGTGTTTATTCTGTGATAGTGACCAGCTAGCAGTACACTATCCCGCCTATTACATGGCCATCTACTGCTATTTAGGTCTGCACAAGAAAGAAACCTGTTGATGCTACTACCACTAAAGCTAAAGGGGCTGGTGAGGCTAAGGTGAAGCAGAGGAGCAGGAATGACATGCAGCGCCATAGGGGTGCTGTGGTAAGAGCACCCATTACCATAGACAGGCAAGTGGCCATGGAGTTCCTGGTTCGAATACAGCTTGGGTCATTTCCCAAACCTACCCCATATCTCTTTCTCACTCACTCATTCCTGTAATCTGTTCCATCATATCCAATAAAGGCACAAATGGCCAAAAAAATATACTTTCTAAAGAGGAATGACACCGCCAATCCATCAGACTTGCAATGGGACAAAAATACACACAGGACTGGCAGGTGGGGAGATGCCAAAATGAGGCAGGATAAAAATGAGGGATGAAACAGAGAAAGACAAGAAGAGATGGAGCTAAAGAGAGAGAGAGAGAGAGAGAGAGAGAGAGAGAGAGAGAGAGAGAGACAGAAAGAGAGTCGTAGACAGAGAAAGTGATGAAGATGGAAATACAGAAAAAGAAAAACAGAGGGAGAGAAAATGGGGAGAAAGACAGAAAGATAAATAAAGGCAGAGATAGAGAGACAGATAGATACAGAGACAGACAGATAGATGGAGAGACAGACAGAGAGTCGTAGACAGAGAAAGTGATGAAGATGGAAATACAGAAAAAGAAAAACAGAAAGAGAGAGAGAAAATGGGGAGAAAGACAGAAAGATAAATAAAGGCAGAGATACAGACAGATAGATAGAGAGACAGACAGATAGAGAGACCGACAGACAGATAGAGAGACAGACAGATAGATAGAAAGACAGACAGGGACTTGTGTACTGACTTGTTGGTCTTGTTGCTCTTCTTGGCTGCCCCCTTCTTGCCCTGTGTGGAGGAGGCCGCCCGGCTGGACTTGCTCTTGGTCGCTTTGGCCGCCTTCAGCAGCCTCTCGCGCTCGCGCTCTCTTTCTCTCTCCCGCTCCCTCTCTCGTTCCCTCTCGCGCTCCCGCTCTCGCTCCCGCTCCTCCTCCATGTTCTTGCGGGCGCCCTTGCGCTTGTCGGCCTTTTTCTTCTTCTTCTTGTCCTTCTTCTTCTCTCGTTTCTTCTTGGGCTTGATGATGGGGCCCTGCGACAGCGCCGCCAGCTGCTCGTGTACCGCTCGCAGCTGTGAAGGGGGTGTGGGGGGGGGCGCAAAGGGGAGCAGCAGTCAGAGCACTGAACCACACATACAAGATCACGTTTTTGTATGTTGTAAAAATTCCACATACATGTATGTATTGAAGAAGGAGCTGCTTTTAATCCCATTGTACTTGTGTATAGTGACAATAAAAGGCATGCTACTCTAACCACACATACATACACACTCAGTATTGTAAACTCACACACGTACATACTTATGGTAGGGGGGGGGGGCAAGAGTCAGAGCACTGAACCACACATACAAGTCGAACCACAGTATTCTAAACACACATGCTCTGTTGTTCTATCCACACACACTCGCGCTCAGAATTCCAACCCCAGTCGGATTAGACTGACCCCATCGACTTCCTTCTACTGACCTACTGTGCAATATTGATATCCAATGCTATCTGAATACTGTGCAGTGTCACTGTATACTGTATCATTACTATGCAATATTTAAAGTGCAATAACCCTTAGTTATTCTTTTTGTATATGTGTATTGCCTTATTTATTCTTTTTGTATATGTGTCTTTACCTTTTTCTTGTACTATTTATTTTTTCGTATGTTGTAAATATTCCACATACATGCCTATAATGTCATCGTACTTGGGTATAGTGACAATAAAAGGCATTCTATACTAAAGATACATACGCTCTCAGTATTGTAAACACACACGTTATACGCACACAAACTCGTACGCACAGAAACTCACACACATGCATACATAGAAAACAGTATTCTAAGCACACACATACGGTATCTAACCGCACACATACACAGGCACACAACACAAGCACTCATTAATGTAACCATACATGTACGTGTGCACACACATGCAGTATCCCAACCATACATGTACGTGTGCACACACATGCAGTATTCTAACCAAACTAACCTACTTTTGCTGCACTCTCAACAGGTGCACACATTGAACCGCACAAACACACACAGTGCAATTAACCACACAAAGCCCTCGATACAGTCAACACCTGTATGTTTTTGACCTGGAAAGTGCATGCCAGTGGGGTATGAGGTAGTGGATCAGTATGTCTGCTACTAACTCGTCATAGTTAACACGGTGCAGTGTTGACATGTTGTTGTGGTAGAAGCAGGAGAACCAGGCTAAAACACAAATCTAAAGCCAATTTAAAATATAAAAACAAATGTGATTGATGTGTTGAGACAAAGTGCTACCTAATAACATACACAGGAATTATTCAGACTGTGACAAACTTTTCACTCAATCATAGTTCATTCTGTGATATGGACCAGCCATGCTATTCATTGGCTGGATTTTTTATACACGTAAGAAATGAAGACATTCACGTTTTCTAATTATATTAGAGGAGTTTTTTCCAGTGTTCTGGTGTACCTTGAGTAAATTATCAGTACATGACAAACACTAGTTGCCCAAGGCAGTCAATTATACACAGCAGAGCCCAATTTTCCCTCAAATAATTGAAAAACAGAATCAGGAACTCAGTGCCATGTATTATGAGATCTTAATGAAACAATTACCTGACTTTCATATGGATCATTCCCAGCCTATTGCATCAATCAATTTAATTATAAATAAGTTTTCCATTTCTAATCAATTGTATTAGTTGTGATACATAGATCTTGTATCACAACTAATAAATAAATAAATGTGTTCCTTTTGTTAAAATAATTATTCCCTTATTATTAATCATTGGTTGGAGTAGCAAAATGTGTGTTAGGTGTTTGAAAGCACTGACTAAAGCTGCCTGCTCTATCTGTGTGTATTCACAGTGTGACATGGTACGTAAGATTTTGTACTGGTTCATCTGTAGACCCTGACACGTGTGTACCCACACACCACACACTTCCATACCTTTGCACAGACTTGGGTTTGTAGTACACACACACACACGAACAAACACACATGCAAACACACACACACGCAAACACACACTCCTCCATACCTGTGTGCAGACTTGGGTTTGTAGTAACACACGCACACGCGCACACACACGCGCACGCACGCACGCACGCACGCACGCACGCGCGCACACACGCACACACGCGCACACACACACACACACACACACACACACACACACACACACACACACACACACACACTCTCTTCCATACCTGTGTGCAGAGTTGAGTTTGTAGTAACACACACACGCACACACTTCCGTACCTGTGTGCAGACTTGGGTTTGTAGTAACACACACACACGCACACACATGCATACACACGCGTACACACGCGTACACACACTCTCCTCCATACCTGTGTGCAGACTTGGTCCTGCAGCTCGGCGAGCCGGTGTGCCCTCTCCTCCTCGCTGTCGGAGCTGGGGCTGCTCTCGCTCTCACTCTCGCTGCTGGGCTCGCTCTCCGAGGAGGAGGAGGACGAGGAGGAGGAGGAGGAAGGTCATTATGTCAGGGTCAGACAGGTGTCAGAATGAGCACACTGGAATTGCCAGCTTCTTGCATAAGACTTGCACAAGTCTAAAATCTTCTCCATAGTTTCCTGTCATTTCTTTTCTTCTTGCTTGTCACTCCAGATTTGATATTTTGATTCCATGTCCATTCTTGACGGCACTTTTTACTTTTTCTATGAATACCAATGTGTACTAGTAAAACAGGTAGTCATAACGTACTTGTGGTGCAGTGACAGTACATATGTTTACTTGGTAATGCTGGTTTAAGTCTTAAGTGCTGCACGTTAAAATACACACCAGTTTTTTGAACTTTAAATCAGTTCAGGTCCAGCATATTAAATAGCCGTGAAGAGTTTTTGGCATATAATGCCTTGAGCTGCCATAAAGCCTTATTATTTAAGGTGTGTATATATATATATTTAATAGTTTGGTTCTCAGGATTTAATTGATGTTTTTCCCATTACACATCAGCAATTATGACAGCTATCATTATTCACTCACAAGGCTTTAACAGACCACTTTGCAACCCTTTCAGTGTCATTCTCAATAAATGTATTTTCTTTAAAAAACAAAATCCTTCTCTTCATTTACTGTTAATGTGAATCATAATTAGAATCCCTTTATTGTCGTACATTGTGCAGGAGTATTGTGGGTAATGTAGTTTTTTAATCAGCTACTGACAACCCTTGGTGGCTTCGAAGCAGATGTGTGCCACATGAAGGCGTGTAGGCCAGACAGCATCTATATTTAGCGTGGCAGGTGTAGCCTAATGTGGGAGACGGCTGTGGCAAAATAAGATCCGCATCTGTGGTGGAAATTCTGGACACTGCAGAATTCTGTGTGGTTTTATGCATGACCTACAGTGGAACACTCAAAGCTGTAATATTACTTGTGCTTTTAAAAAGATAAGTGAAAGGAAGTTTTCATTTCAGGTTATTAATTGTGTTAGAACCTCTACCATGAACCATATGTAAACTGACTGTGACTGAAGAAACTAGATCATGGGAAGATTTTGCATCAGATAATCCCAGAAAGATACTGCTATGGAGCTTTAGCCTTTTCCTACACCTTGCCTACAAGACGTGGTATTCTATAAACATATATTATTACTATAAATTTAAAAAAAAATGTTGTATATGTAGGCCTACTATTCTGATGTATCCAATGGACACACATTAAGACCTAGACCAGATAGTCTTACAGTATTGAAGCCAAAGCAGTTCTGAAGCAGTGGAGCCTTTTGTTCTTTTCCTGACACTTCCGTTTGCCAACATCAAAGCCCCTCAGTGGGGAGGTCACGCCGCGGAAGCTTCCAGCTGCTCAGACTTGCCTCCGCGTCTTTTCAACAAAGCTGCCAAGACGTAGCAGGAAGCATATTTCAGAAACAGGAATTCAGATAAATGGGAGAATATGGATGGAACAGGTACCACATAATTAAATTGAAGCACACACAAAAGTTCACGACTGTTATCGAACCAAGAACAGACTGAAAACTATGTTCTTATGATCTGCCTAGAGACAGGTGATGGTGCCTGCCTCCAATCAAGAAAACTGAGCTGATGCCTTCCACTCAGACACGTCAATGGGTTGGGCCAGGCTGTCACCTCTGAAGCATCTGCTCCCTCTTGTGGGGGGATCTCCGGATCTGGCAGTACACTTTAGCCATTAGCTTAGCACAAATCCTCGGATTAGACCAGTGCTGGGCTGACTACGGCACGGATCCAGAGATGGTACTGAATAGTTAAAAAACGCTAAGACTCAGCTGTTTAACTCTAACAGAGTTGAAAACTGAATTAATTTTACCCCCAAAAAGGGCAGTGTTGCTTTAATAAAACCCAGTAACCAAATATCTGACTGATGGCAGTAATTTGCGGAAATATAAACAAACAAGATGACTCGCAGGTGTATAGATCTGTTTTCTGATGCGAGTGCATGGCCCTGCATATTAACCACCATATTATGCCCCATGGTCCTATTAACGCGGAATGGCATCCAAAAGCAAATCTGCCTCATTACATTTAAGCCCTATCACATCTGCTTGTGGTTCAGCCAAACAGGCAATAACAAAAAGGGGAAAACACTTTTTAAAGAACAAAATCTCTTTTAATATGTACAGCCAAGAGATGATGTTTGTTGATGCAGCCAGAAGCTATATTAACTCAAATTGTACAACATTCAAAAAACTCAACAATGGATAGTTGGATAGTCTAACAATTTTGTTTTTTCTAACACTGGAAAAAAAAGACAAAAAAAAAAAACAGAAGACACAATTGGAAACATGATCTACAGTACACCTGTTGTACAAGGAATGGCGTGAAGACCAATTCATTCAGCTTAAGTCATTTTTTTCCCCCACTGTACATGTGTCCTTGCTATTGTGTTAGCAATTAACGTGTCTTGTCCTGAGTTAACATAGTACAAATAATACAGTTTGCTAAATCGAGCATAAAAACCAAGCGTAAACTAGCACCATCCCCTCTAGTTTCAGACGGGCCGAAGCTAGAGTCTCCAACTCCCAACTCTTTTTTTTTTTGTTTGTTTTTCTTTTTTTTTTACAGTACCGACCCCAGACACAGGTAACGGATCTGTGGTCCAAAGAGAGGCGTGAGGTGTGTGTGTGTGAGTGTGAGTGTTCTCATGAAAAACAACAAATGAAGACAGCGATGGGCAACACTAGCCGGTCAGAAATGGCTAGTGAAGGGG
>CM059277.1:19862609-19902609 GCA_030347295.1 Setipinna tenuifilis
ACTTGTGTACTGACTTGTTGGTCTTGTTGCTCTTCTTGGCTGCCCCCTTCTTGCCCTGTGTGGAGGAGGCCGCCCGGCTGGACTTGCTCTTGGTCGCTTTGGCCGCCTTCAGCAGCCTCTCGCGCTCGCGCTCTCTTTCTCTCTCCCGCTCCCTCTCTCGTTCCCTCTCGCGCTCCCGCTCTCGCTCCCGCTCCTCCTCCAGGTTCTTGCGGGCGCCCTTGCGCTTGTCGGCCTTTTTCTTCTTCTTCTTGTCCTTCTTCTTCTCTCGTTTCTTCTTGGGCTTGATGATGGGGCCCTGCGACAGCGCCGCCAGCTGCTCGTGTACTGCTCGCAGCTGTGAAGGGGGTGTGGGGGGGGGGCGCAAAGGGGAGCAGCAGTCAGAGCACTGAACCACACATACAAGATCACGTTTTTGTATGTTGTAAAAATTCCACATACATGTATGTATTGAAGAAGGAGCTGCTTTTAATCCCATTGTACTTGTGTATAGTGACAATAAAAGGCATGCTACTCTAACCACACATACATACACACTCAGTATTGTAAACTCACACACGTACATACTTATGGTAGGGGGGGGGGGCAAGAGTCAGAGCACTGAACCACACATACAAGTCGAACCACAGTATTCTAAACACACATGCTCTGTTGTTCTATCCACACACACTCGCGCTCAGAATTCCAACCCCAGTCGGATTAGACTGACCCCATCGACTTCCTTCTACTGACCTACTGTGCAATATTGATATCCAATGCTATCTGAATACTGTGCAGTGTCACTGTATACTGTATCATTACTATGCAATATTTAAAGTGCAATAACCCTTAGTTATTCTTTTTGTATATGTGTATTGCCTTATTTATTCTTTTTGTATATGTGTCTTTACCTTTTTCTTGTACTATTTATTTTTTCGTATGTTGTAAATATTCCACATACATGCCTATAATGTCATCGTACTTGGGTATAGTGACAATAAAAGGCATTCTATACTAAAGATACATACGCTCTCAGTATTGTAAACACACACGTTATACGCACACAAACTCGTACGCACAGAAACTCACACACATGCATACATAGAAAACAGTATTCTAAGCACACACATACGGTATCTAACCGCACACATACACAGGCACACAACACAAGCACTCATTAATGTAACCATACATGTACGTGTGCACACACATGCAGTATCCCAACCATACATGTACGTGTGCACACACATGCAGTATTCTAACCAAACTAACCTACTTTTGCTGCACTCTCAACAGGTGCACACATTGAACCGCACAAACACACACAGTGCAATTAACCACACAAAGCCCTCGATACAGTCAACACCTGTATGTTTTTGACCTGGAAAGTGCATGCCAGTGGGGTATGAGGTAGTGGATCAGTATGTCTGCTACTAACTCGTCATAGTTAACACGGTGCAGTGTTGACATGTTGTTGTGGTAGAAGCAGGAGAACCAGGCTAAAACACAAATCTAAAGCCAATTTAAAATATAAAAACAAATGTGATTGATGTGTTGAGACAAAGTGCTACCTAATAACATACACAGGAATTATTCAGACTGTGACAAACTTTTCACTCAATCATAGTTCATTCTGTGATATGGACCAGCCATGCTATTCATTGGCTGGATTTTTTATACACGTAAGAAATGAAGACATTCACGTTTTCTAATTATATTAGAGGAGTTTTTTCCAGTGTTCTGGTGTACCTTGAGTAAATTATCAGTACATGACAAACACTAGTTGCCCAAGGCAGTCAATTATACACAGCAGAGCCCAATTTTCCCTCAAATAATTGAAAAACAGAATCAGGAACTCAGTGCCATGTATTATGAGATCTTAATGAAACAATTACCTGACTTTCATATGGATCATTCCCAGCCTATTGCATCAATCAATTTAATTATAAATAAGTTTTCCATTTCTAATCAATTGTATTAGTTGTGATACATAGATCTTGTATCACAACTAATAAATAAATAAATGTGTTCCTTTTGTTAAAATAATTATTCCCTTATTATTAATCATTGGTTGGAGTAGCAAAATGTGTGTTAGGTGTTTGAAAGCACTGACTAAAGCTGCCTGCTCTATCTGTGTGTATTCACAGTGTGACATGGTACGTAAGATTTTGTACTGGTTCATCTGTAGACCCTGACACGTGTGTACCCACACACCACACACTTCCATACCTTTGCACAGACTTGGGTTTGTAGTACACACACACACACGAACAAACACACATGCAAACACACACACACGCAAACACACACTCCTCCATACCTGTGTGCAGACTTGGGTTTGTAGTAACACACGCACACGCGCACACACGCGCACGCACGCACGCACGCACGCACGCACGCACGCGCGCACACACGCACACACGCGCACACACACACACACACACACACACACACACACACACACACACACACACACACACACACACACTCTCTTCCATACCTGTGTGCAGAGTTGAGTTTGTAGTAACACACACACGCACACACTTCCGTACCTGTGTGCAGACTTGGGTTTGTAGTAACACACACACACGCACACACATGCATACACACGCGTACACACGCGTACACACACTCTCCTCCATACCTGTGTGCAGACTTGGTCCTGCAGCTCGGCGAGCCGGTGTGCCCTCTCCTCCTCGCTGTCGGAGCTGGGGCTGCTCTCGCTCTCACTCTCGCTGCTGGGCTCGCTCTCCGAGGAGGAGGAGGACGAGGAGGAGGAGGAGGAAGAGGAGGAGGAGTGGCGTCCCAGCATGCCCATGCCCATGCCCCCGCGCCCCACCGTCATGGCCGCCAGCTCCTCGTCCTCCTCCTCCAGCACCTCGTCCGGCATCTTGGCGTAGCGGAACTCAAACACATCCTGGACGGAGACACAAACACACACATATTTTCAAAAATACAGCAGCACAAATATTTAGATGAATATTTACATTAATGTTAGATGACATTTTGCATTAAATTACAATCTGAACCTTATTACTCAGTTTAAGCCTTTTTGTGTATTTCAAAGTGTGTGTTATAAAACATACAACACACACTTTTAATGTACACAGGGTGTCTACAGGTTTGACCAAGTGAAATTTAAGACCTTTTTAAGACTTTTTAATGCCATTTTAAAAAAAATTTAAGACCAACTCGGGAAGAAATAAAGCACAAAAATTGCACAGACTGTCCCAATAATATGAGGTAGCAGCAAGAAAGTGCACGAGGCATAAGGTGCGGTGTGCTGGTTGTACTGGTATGAAACTACAGTCTAATAGTCCTGATGCTGTTTAGCAGTCTGACTGCCTGGGGGAAGAAGCTCTTCCCCATCCTGGAAGTGCGGGCAGTGACATGCAAGCAACATGGAAGAAACGGAATGTAGTCCCCAGAAATTTAAGACCTTTGGCTTCAGAATTTAAGACTTTTTAAGGCCTTATTTTAGAAAAACGAAATTTAATGCCATTTAAGACTTTTTAAGGCCCCGCGGCCACCCTGTGTACATATACGACACACCCACATTTTTACATACGCAAACACTTTCGCGTCACACGTTTTCACAAATAAAACATGCTTTCACAGGTATAACACAGTCACTTTCACACAGTCTCAAATTCTAACACACAAAAAGATTTGCCTTCAGCTGCCAGTAAAGGCATCAGTAACACCTAATAATGAGGCAATCTTGTTCAACACAACATGACATTAAGGTCAACAACTAACCAAAAGGGAGAAGTGAAAGCACAAGCAAACACAGCCCTAAAACACAACGATATATAGTCCCAAATAAGCCTGAGCAGTACGACCAAAAAAAATAAATCCATTATGCTCGGTTATCTCATCTCTCCTGCCATCCACACACTTCGCGTATCTGAAAAGGGCAGAGGGCGGTGAGGTGAGTGCTGTACCCACCTGCAGCTTGCGAGCCATGGCCACCACGTCGTGGTCAGGGGGGTTGTACTTGTAGCAGTTGGAGAACATGAGCCTGATGTCCACGGCAAACTGCTGTGCGTCCCTGTACTCCCGCTCGTCCATCTTCCTCTGCGGAGAGGAACCCAGGGAAAAAGAAAAAACAAAACAAAACAAAAATCATACATAAGTAAATATGTCTGTGAATGTCATTCTCATTCATTCAGGTCATGGTAGTCAAAACACATACTACAACTCCGCTCTCTTTTTGAACATGTAAGTCAAGGTAAAACACTAATTGGAGAATCATCCAAAATTTGTTAGCATTCCTAATTGAGACAAACTACAACCCATGAAAAAAAAAAAAAAGTATAGCAGGCAGTAAGGTTTTTTTTTAATGGAAGTGGAAAAGGTGATGCAAGAAGGTAAGCGAGGGAAAGTAGAAAGACAAAAGGTATGGCGTGGGATGACTGAAGGGGAATGTCTACTGTCTGTCAACTTTGCTAACAGTGATGAAAGGCCTGTCAAACAGTTGTGCCAAAACAGATGCCAGACAAAGCCAGTGCAGCAGTGCATCTTATGAAATCTGATCACAGATGTATTATGCAACCGATCCTTTAAAGGGCTGCTAGAACAATGCTCCAGCCGGCCGTCACGCATGGGTTAGAGGTTTTGGCACCTCACTGCTGCTGCTGTTGTTGTGGATAATGACCAATACGCATTTGGCCCTGCTACCTCTCACTATGCATCACCTCCTACAGCATATAATGTGCAATACCCACTGTAAGAGCTGCCACCACACCTATTATGTGCAATATTATTATCCACAACTTCTGCACATAGTCCATTTTCCTTTTGCTATTTATCATTTATTATACACTGGTATATACTGGCTTCTTCCCCTTCCCCACAATGCTACCTCACTTGGCAAGACCACAGAGGTGTAAGGTGAAAGTGTCAAACGTGTCATCTAATTTTGGTTGTACAGGCAACTGCTCAATGACTATAAAGGTCCTGAGGTCTTAAAAAGTGTGGCGCTAGCCAATGCCAATGCCTATTACGCCCAATTATTATCCACAACTTCTGTACATAGCACATTTTCCTTTTACTAGTCATTATTTATTATGCCTTATTTTCCCTTGTTTCTACAATGCTACCTCGCTTGACACGTTTTAACACTTTCACCTTGCATCTCTGTGGAGCCTGACAGAAGGGACAGCAGTGTTTAAGACAGGAATCTACAATTTTGTTGTACAGGCAACTGTTCAATGACAAAAGAGGTCCTGAGGTCTTGAAGGGTCTTGAAAGTGTGGTGCTAGCTACCTTGATGAGGCAACTACTCAATGACAATAACGGTCCTGAGGTCCTAAAAAGTGTGTCGCTAGCTACCTTGATGAGGCTGAGGTCTATTTTACTTTTACTATTTATTATACACTGGTATATACTCGCTTCTTTCCCTTGTTTCTACAATGCTACCTCGCTTGACACTTTCACCTTGCACCTCTGTGGCCTTGCTATCGAATTCTGTTGTACGGGCAACTGTTCAATGACAAAAGATGTTCTGAGTCTTAAAGGGTCCTGAAGTGTGGTGTAGTTTTGTGGTTTATTATGCCCTGCTATATAGTCGCTTCTTTCCCTTGTTTGTACAATGCTACCTCGCTTGACACTTTCACCTTGCACCTTTGTGGCGCCTGACAGATAGATTCTGGTCTTAAGTACTGTCCCTTCTAATTCTGTTGTACAGCCAACTACTCTTGACAATCATGACAAAAAAAAGGTTCTGAGGTCTTGAAAGGTCCTGAAAGTGTGGAGCTAGCTACCTTGATGAGGCAACTGCTCAATGACAATAAAGGTGCTAAAGCGGTCCTTGGAAGTCTGGTGCTAGCTACCTTGACGAGGCTGAGGTCCATGGGGTGCTTGATGATGTCGTGGTAGTCGTGCAGGCCCAGAGCGGACACATCCACGGGCTTGTAGAAGGGCCAGGCGTAGCCCGTGTGCTTCTTGGACAGCAGCTCCTTCAGGATGCCGTTGCAGTACTTGAGCTGCTGGCTCAGCTTGGCCCGCCTCCGGGCCACCCCCGGCGGGGGCCTCACCGTGTCCGGGAGGTCCTTGCGGGGCGGCTTGATGGGCCGCCCGCTGCCCCCCCGCCTGGCCAGCATCTTGGCCGGCACAGTGGGCTGAAGCTCGGCCACCGACACGGGGGCCAGGGAGAGCGGGGCGTCGGGTGTCAGCCCGTGACCTTTCCCCAGCCCCCCTACCCGGGCCTGGGACAGCGCGGGCCCCATGGAAGGGTAGGCCAGCGTGCTGGGGGTGGTGGTGTCGGCCTTACGCTTCACGCCCTTCTTCTGCAGAACAGACACACACACAGACACAAATGTCATCCAGAGCTAATGGTTATAACTTAGGTATGCTAAGGAAGTCCACGGGAAAAACAGGCATAGTCACAAAATGTAGGAACTGAATAAAAAAATGTTAGTTATAAGTTTGATTTTAGGAGTAAATGCCATTTTAAAACACGTATAGTCTGAGACTATGCTCGTTTTTCTATGCAACTACCAATAGTAACTTGTGCCTGTGCCCGTTTTTTTTCCATGGATTCCTCAAACATGATCCTCGCAGACGCAAGACACTGTTGTGAGTTTAATTTGTGTGTTACCATTACACTGTGCGCGAGAGTGAGATACTATTACACTTCTATATCACGCAGTTGCTTTCTATTGTACATCTATTACACACCAACTCCAGCAAGGCAGGGTGTGTGCTTTTGCGGTGGGCTGGGTGTAGGTGTGAGATTATATGTGCCTTTGCGGTGGGCAGGGTGTGTGAGTGAGAGACACAGTGTGTGTGTGTGTGTGTGTGTGTGTGTGTGTGTGTGTGTGAGCGTGTGTGTGTGTGTGAGCGTGTGTGTGAGCGTGTGTGTGTGTGTGTGTGCGCGTGTGACTGTGTGTGTGCGCGTGTGTGTGTGTGTGTGTGTGTACACGTGTGCGTACCTTTGCGGTGGGCTGTGTGTGGGGGGGCAGGCCCAGCATGCCGTGGCCCGTGAGCACAGTGGGGGGCGGGAGGCTCTTGGTGAGCAGCGTCTGGGGGGGCGTGGGGTAGCGCGAGTCCGGCGCGTCGGGGGACGAGGAGGAGGAGTAGGCCGACTGGGACACGGCTGGCACCTGGTGGGCCGTACCCATCCCCCCTGTAGCTGTGCAGGACAGGAGGAGGAGAGGAGGAGAGGAAGAAGAGAAGGAGGAGAGGGGAGGATAGGAGAGGAGAAGGAGGAGGAGAGAGAAGAGGAGGAGGAGAGGAGAGGAGAGAGGGGTGAGGAGAGGGGGGCGAGGAGAATGAGAGGAGAGGAAGAGGAGAGGAGAGAAGGAGAGCAGAGGGAAAGGGAGAGAAGAGGAGTAGGAGAGGAGGCGAGGAGGAGAGGAGGGGGGAGGAGAGGACAGACACCACTGTCAACACTTTGCTATTAATGTCAAGCACATGCATACAGGTTAACCAAGGGAAATATTAAACCACCAGTTTTACGCATGAAAAACTAGCAGTCTATGTCACCCACACATGAACAACAATATGAGCCATTTAGATTTCAAGCGCTTCATGGACTGTTTTGATGGGATTGGAGATACACAAGTTAAGGCGTTATTACTGACTCTTTTTAAGAGAGAGGCTTAGAAAACAGAGTACACAACAGTAAACCAACTATCCACATCTGTCGGTCTGAAAATGTTCTGCATCTGTGTATTGCATCACAACAACAAAACACAACAACACATAAAAAAAGAGGGCAAACTGGCCTGTGTGTCCAAAACTGGACCGCCTGGTCCAAATGTTACCCCTCGTGTTCACTGTTGCAATACTTGAAGCTGATGCCATTTGGAAATCGGTATGACCACATTACGACACAACACGGGTATGCAGCAGGGCAGACTCCATGTCTGAACTATCTACTGTTTACTTCATAAGCTAATGAAAGCACCATTACCACTATTTATACACTTACAAAATGCCATTCCTGACACTACAGACTAACTAACAGGCACGGCAGCAGTGTTTCTCGCAAGGAATTTGTCAAATAGGTGGTGGTTATACAGGGAGGTGTAGGGCTATGGTTGAGAAATATATCACTCCAAAAGTATTTTTATATTAGTTCTTCTGAATTGCGTTTTTTTTTTTTCCAGCCGGAACGAATGAAAGGCTATTGATAAACTGTCTATTGTCATACATACTTAATTTTAAGCCCAAATCTAATTTTAATGGTCTACTGGGACAACTTGGTAGACATGAGTGGGATGTCTGTGAAGATTCTTATTCATCCAGGTCATGGTAGTTTAAAGAGCTAAGTTGTATGCAACTGGACAAAAGGCTTCTTCAGTTCAGGCCAAAACCTTTTGGATGAAAGCTGAAATGTCTTCAAGCTCCAAAAGTCGTCCAGTTGCATACAATTTAGGTAAATGGGGTGTGCTTTAAAGATGACTGCCCAAAACACTGGTGGAAGGTTCTCACCGTGTCCCTGGCGTCCCCCCCGGCCCTTGCGGCCTCTGCCGGGCTTGGTGGGCCGACTGCGGGGGGCTGGAGGGGGGATCTCCAGCTCCTCCTCGGGCATCTGGGCCACCTTCTGCAGGAAGACCTTCTCCAGAGACTGGGCCATCAGCACTATGTCGTCTGTGGGCTGTGGGGACACAAACAAGGACCCTCTCTAAAAAACTTGAGTTGAACCTATTGATAAGTCAGTAAGATGTCCATGCCGTTCGTGTAGCAGAAGTTATGGGAAACAAACAAGAACCCTCTCTGAAAACATGAGATGAACCTATTGATGCGTCAGTAAGATGTCCATGCCGTTCGTGTAGCAGAAGTTAATGCACCTTCAAGGTGGCAATAGAAAATGTAATGAAGCTGTCTATAAAATCAAGTTCTTGACCCAAAAGGGGGTAGAAATAACAAAATAAAACAACAAAGAATAACAATTATAATGATTGAAGTAATAATAAAGCAACAATAACAACACTACAATCTTTCTCTTTCACACAATTGTGTACGAGCAAGGCTTGGCATCTAACCTTATTGTAGATGTAACAGTTAGTGAACATAGTGTTGAAGTCCTGTATGCACTCGCTGGCACTGCGGTAGTAGTTGTTCTCCAGTCTCTTCCTGATGGTCCCCAGATCCATGGGCTGCTTAATGATTTTATGGTAGTCCTGACGAAGGGGAGAGACACACAGCGAGGCTGTTACTTTCTTTTCACACTTCCGCACCACCCCCCAACCCCCAATACCACCCACCTCCCCCAACCTGACTTTAAACAGGTACCATGACCAGAAATCTGCTTGAGGTCACTAATTACTATTATTGACTTTAATGCACCTTCAGCTGTCACAGAAAGATTGAACATATGGTAAAGGAATTGATCCAACATCCCTCACTCAAGACACACACACACACCCCCCCCCCCACTTAATCCACACACACACACGCGCACGCACACACACAATCAATAATGAGCTAAACAAGGGGGATCTGCTGTTTGCAAGTAAGGGTGATGGTGTGAGGCTATGGTGCTTATGCCAGCCACACTATAGAGCCAAAGCGTTGTCTGACCACAATGAGATTATTAAATCGTATCGTTTTTTTTTATAAAGATGCCAGATATAGCAGGGGCAAGCAGCTCAGGGGCACTGATCCAAAACAATAACATAAGACCACTGAGATGGTGTGAGACGGACACAGCAGTCCTTGGAGCTGCATCAGTTCAGTGGACACTCACGCGTACAGTTTTTTTTATCCACACACACCTGGAATAATACAGGACTAGAGGTCTAGAGCTTAATCCTGGGTTCACAAAGTCAAAAAAAAAAAAACCCTGCCACATATTTTGATTGAACCATTTTCTGAACCAGCTGATTCTAATTAGCACACAAATCAGCTGACGGGGTAGACTGGCAAATTAGTGAAATCATCTTCACATGCTGAAGGAATACATAGAAGGGTTTTTGATTTTTAAAGCCAAGACTGACATCTCTGTACGACAATGTACAGTACTGAACATGTAGCCAAACACAGACACCCCCCCCCCCCAAAACAACTGTGTGTACAACTGTATTAAAAACGGCTAGAGTGGGAAAGAGAGAAATAGAAACTCACGGGCAGGTTGAGGCGCACGGCGTCCACGGGCTGGTGGAAGGGCCAGGCGAAGTGGTGGCGCCAGAGGGCCTTGACCATGGCCTTGTGCAGGAACTGCAGCTGGTTGGTAATGCGTCCGCCGCGGGAGGGGTCGCTGACGGGCGGCTGGGCCGGCTGCGTGGGCAGGGTGGGGCCGCAGGGAGCTGGGGGCAGCGGAGGCGGCACGGTGGGCAGCGCGGGGCTCTCGAAGCCCTCGAAGAGCAGCGAGGGCTTGCGGATGCGTTTGCCCGCACCGGCCATCAGACCCTGCTCCATGGCGCCGACCACTGACAGGCCCACTCCCAGAGAGCCACTGGTGCAGCAATGCAAACACAGACACAGAGACACACACACACACACAGACACACACACACACACAGAAACACACAGACAGACAGACAGACAGAGAGAGAGAGAGAGAGACAGACAGACAGAGACACACAGACACAGAGACAGACACAGAGACAGACACAGACAGAGACAGACACAGAGACAGACACACACAGACACACACCACAGTGGAGTGAGACGGGAAAGGGGAGGAAAGAGAGAAGAGGTGAGGAATGGTTAAATAACAGGGACATCTCATTTTAGTAACAGTGGTTGAGAACATTGTGTAACAGACAGTGTGTTTAATGGCTGTTTTACCACCATTTACCAGAAAATGACAAATAGGCATAGTCTTGCCAACGTTTCAAAAAGAAACACTACAGACTGCCAACTTCACCACCATATTGCAGATGTTTACTGAACTGTGTTGTAATGCTTCAATGCTGTCAATGTAACCTCTCCGTAATCAAACTGTCATGGTATCATCATGTGTCAGGGTCACTTGCGATCTGCTGTTCTAAACACACCTTCACACCAAAGTAAGAAAACAACTGCAGCCTAAAAACATTAGCCTTAATGACTGAAGAACGTTTATGCAACCTTATCATTTGTAGCGGGGATATCTTCATGTCCTTGGCATGCTTGTTTGAAATAGAGCGATATACAGTATCTCACAAAAGTGAATACACCCCTTGCATTTCTGCAAAAAAAATGCATTAGATCTTTTCAAGGAAAAATACTACAAAAATAAAACTTGGATATGCGTTAAGAGAAGTCAGCGTACAGCGTACCTGTGTAGGAGTATAGATTTACTGTCCTCTGAAAATAACTTTACATATAGGGCATTTTGTATAAATAGCAGGCCACAACAGTAAGTACACCACACAGTGAACATGTCCAAATACTCTCAAAATCGCCAGTATTTTGCGTTTATCTAGCAGCACCAGCCACCAGAACAGCACATGTTGTTTCTGTGATCCTTTTCCATTCATCCACGATGCAATCACAGACCTGGCAGATGTTAGACACTGGTGCTCCTCTACCTCCTGCCTAAGGATGGCCCCACAGGTAGCTAATAGGGTTCAGGTCTGGAGACATACTTGGTCACTCCATTCACACTTTCACTGTCCACTTCCGCAGAAAGGCAGTGGTCATTTTGGATGTGTGACAGGGGTTATCATTTTGAAAAACTGCCGTGTGGCCCAGTTTCTGAAAAGGGGGAGGGGGCAGCATGTTCTGCTTCAGAATGTCACAGCATATGTTGGAATCCATGATTCTGTCAATGAACTGCAGCTCCCCAGTGCCAGCAGCCCTAAAACCATAATCCTACCACCATAGCACAATTATAATGCTACTTCTCACAACAGGGTGCTGCCACAAATGCTGGATACCATTTGAGCCAAACAAGTTTATCTTTTTCTCGTCAGACCACAAGGACATGGTTTCAGCAATTCATGCTTCTGGATTGCATGTCTTCAGCAAACAGTTTGCTGGCTTTCTTTTGAGCAAGCTTCACAAGAGGCTTTCCTCTAGGACGATGACCATGTGAGCTGAACATTGCAGTGTGCGGCATATGATTTGAGGAAAGATAGGCTGACCTAACGCTTCTGCCACCTCTACATCAATGCTGGCAGTACTCATGGATTTTTTTTTAAACTAATTTCTGGATCTGACACAAAATATGAGGACCGAACTTCTTCGACTGACTCTGACAGACTCCAAGTATAATCTGTTTTGGAAAACCCATTTATGACCCTGGCCACCATGCTGAGCCTCAGTTTCATGGTGTCACTTATCTTTTATAACCTAGGTCATCATTGTGAAAAGCAACGCTTCCATTTCTTAAATCCTCCAACAGTTTTTGCCATTAGGAGCCATGTTGAACATCCAGTGGCTAGTATAGGAGAATTGTAGCCAAAACATTAAAATGAAAAGCTCTATAGAACAGCATGGTAAACAAATGTGTATGGTCCAGTCAAGCACACCAAAACATGAACATGATGAATTGGACAAGCAGCTTTGCATGGTTGAATGATATGAACAATTATCACTTGGGGTGTACTCACTTTTAGGCCTGCCATTTATACAGAAATGCCCGTGTGTAGTCATTCAGAAGAAAATAAATCCACTACACCAGCTGTACACGTCAAAACACTGACTACTCTAAAACATATCCAAGTTTAATTTCTGTAGTATTGCCACTTGAAAAAATCTAATGCATGTTTTGCTAAAACCGCAAAGGGTGTACTCACTTTTTTGATACTGTACTTCACACTCCTCACACTTGAGTAGGTCACCCAGTGCCTCCAATATCGCCACACTCATAATCGTAAACAGCATAAGTGATAACTGCCAGAAGAACGTTAAACTTATTGAAATTAAATATCCGACTTTGACAAAAAAAACAATAAGCTACAGTGGGTACCGGGTATCCCTGCAAATAACGATTCATCTGCCGTTCTATAACATATTACATTTACGACATCTCAGTGGATAACAATTCATTGTATGGGCGTGTAAACGTAAATTACCCAATTATTCATTTTCAGTGGCCACAACAGAGACGCATGTCTTATATTTTCCTGAGGTTTCAAATGGGTTGGCCAATGGTCATCACATGGACTACCTAAGTGTTTGTAAACATAGACGCAATCTGCGAACACAGATGAGCTGGCGCGCCTTCGATGATTACGCAACCGAAGTAACTGGCGATACATACACAAGGATGAAGCCGGGTATCGGTCTCCACGAAACCCAGACAAACTCTTTCACAGACTTTTGCTCAACACCCAGCACCTAATGAATGGTTAGCACTCAAGGCTATATCACTATAATCTTGTCTGCGAGAAAATGGCGGCAGTGCAGTTCCGCGGGGCGGGTTAGCTAGCCTAGTTCGGAGACTATTCTTGTAAGGCTAAATAGCAACCTATTGTTACTTACAAAACCTTGCATGCTATTTATTCGCTCGTACTCTGTAAACTGATTAATGCATACTTTCAGGCGTGCGGACCAGAATTATTCATGTAATTATGCAAGGTCCGTGGCTAGGTTTTATTAGAGCATTCGATCGGATTTCAAGAGCGGAGCTCACACAAAGCTAGGCGAAACGGCTCATTCTCAAACACCGTGACTTTGATATTTATTTCATGCGTGAAGTGTGTGTAAAGCAAACTAGAATGTACCTGTCAAGAGGCGAATTAATTGCCGCATCCATCAGGATGGATCTGGATTTAAAACGTAGCCCAATTACTCAGAACTGTTCCACCCCGCTTGCATTCGAGTCATCCCTCAGCGGTGCAACTAGTAAATAGCGCCGGGTAACTTCCGCCTAATGCTTTATGAACCTTCCCAAGTAAGGCGGGACCTTACTACACTTGACCAATCCCTGACGTCGATTATCGTCATTTCAACTTGCGACAGGCTGTTCAAGCTATCCATTATAGCAACCGCACCTAACATAGAAGGAAATACAGACGATTTGTCACAGCCACAGGTTAGCGGGTAAATTTTCAGTCGTCACAGGATGTATGACGTGTACACAAAGAGGTCCTTGCAGCAGTTGCAAAAATTGTGAAAGGTGCATTCAGCGATACAGGCGGATATTGCTTTTGTTTATGTCTGTGTTAATGTTAACATTTCTTAGCAGATGCTTTGTACAGCATAACTAATTTTGTGTTTGTACTTAAGACCGAATAGCATGTACAAGAGAGAAGGCTCAACTACTGCTCTTCCAGAAACTCCACGTGTTTTCAAAACATTGCCAACTGCTGATTGTACCTGGTCTTTTTGGTGTACAAAATTATTGCACGAGTTGTAAGAGAATTATGTTATGTTGGGATGAACTACTGTATCTAATCACAAGTAACTGAGAGGGCGTTTGAACCCTATGGTTTGAACATGAAAGCGTAGCCTACTTTATCCTATTTGTTGGACTGACTGATTTTTCCCCTGCCTAAACATCAATAAAACCAGCAGGTGGCACTTCAGAATAGGCTGAGCATTCCTCTCCTGTGACATCTTTGTGCCCCTGTGCTTTTTTGTTATGATATAAAAAGACTGTGGCCCGCCATACGTTTTATTTTTATTTTCTCACAGAGCACATTTGCACATTTTACTTAGATTAAACATAAATGGTTTATTTTTTATTTGATGCAGGCATATCAATTTACGAAATAGCAGGATGGTCAGTTATTGTGACTAATTGTGACAAGACTTGTGTATACGAAGAGAAATTTGTCAGAAACAATCAGGCAAAATGCTGTCAGCAGAGAAGTACAGTGAGCTGTACCTAATCATTTTCACTTCACAAGGCAAATGCAGCTGTAGCATGTTACATACAAGCAATTTAATATGCATTGCATAAATGAATAAAAAGAACAAATAAAACAGATAGGATGATTTAAAAGAACCAAAAATGTCATTAAATGGAACATAAAGCAGAACAATGAAAATGTTAGATTAAAAGAATTTCAATTAATTGAAAAGTTGTGGTTTGAAAAAATGATAGGCTAACAGACCGATTTTCAGTAAGTAATACATAAGAAGAATAGCTTTATTTAGCTGTTTTAAAAGCTATTTTCGTGGCCCACCTGATATGGTTGGTTTGTTCCAACGACAGCAAAATAAATGGCTCTTGCTCTGTTTTGCTACTCTGGGCTGACCCAAGACCATGAATCTAACAGGCCTTCTTGCTTTACATTCTTTAAACATGTATAGAAATATTGAGGGCCTACACAGTTATGTGATTTATAGAGTAATTGAGCAGTACCCATACCTGCAGGGTGTGGTTTATCTAACTTGAATTCACAGTGCTGATAAATCCTGTTGGCACATAACCATGAGTGGAAAACTGTAGTCATAGGAAATAAAAGAGACATTTTTACTTTTAGCCAACGTAATCTGGCCCTTATGTTTTCCTGGCATCGTAAAAAAAAAAAGTCAAGCCCTAAAGTTGTTAGTTCAAGTTAACTGTTGAGGTGAAAAATAAGAGTGTGTTTAGAAATACTATCTCATCGTCTAACACCAAACCAATGTCGGGACTTTAAAATAGCAACATGGGAAAGCAGCATGTTGTTTTCCGAGATGGTATTGATTTTGGACTGATTTTATTAGAGCTCGCAAAGTTGTGAGCGTTTAATCTAGAGGCACTCAGGCACTGTTATGGGTGCTTGAGATGGAGTAGTAGATGCTCATATTCAGTACACTGGTCTTTGGGGAAGAATTTTAACTTGTAGTTTATTTAACATATGCTTGCAGTGATCAAAGTCAGAAATACTTCATCCTTGAAGGAAAATCAGATTGTGTTACAGATGCTCATATATTAAATATATAAATATATGAGCATCTGTAACACAATCTGATTTTTCTTCAAGGATGAAGTATTTCTGACTTTTAAATTTCTAAGACAACTTGGCAACTCCGAGATATACTGCAGGCTAGTTAAAATGCAAATAGGCCAGCGGCAGTGTGAATGAGGAAACTGGTTAAAATATAAACTACAGCAATAAATGCCGTATTGCACAAGTTGACAAAATATAAATGATAAATATCTGTGGCGTTTGGAAGTTGCTAAAAGGGTGAAAGAAATCCAAAGGCTGGTCTGTTGACTTAGCCCTCAGAGCCGTTGGATTTAATGTTGAAAAGGCAGGGATGGCTTCCTGCTCTGCTCTATGCTGCATCTCCCCTCCTGTGCTATAGAACAGTACATCACAGAGAGGGTATGGGCCACATTGCCCAAGGTGCCTTATAAATTGGACAACAGCCTTTCTTTTCTGACACCACTGCCAGAGAGCCCAGCTCCACAACAACAACAACAACATCATTGGCTTTGCACAGTGGTGCTGTCAGGCAGGGATAATCTAGGATGTTTCTAAGGGCCCTGCAGTGATAAGGCAATAGCTAGCGTCATGCTTACAAGTGCAGAGCCCATTCAAAAGTCAAGTGTCAGGTGTTTGTGTGTTTGTGTATTTATAGCTTTGTGGCTCCAATCTGTGGCAAAAGTTGATGTCATAATTCCTCAACATATGGGCCTACCGAATTCAAAATTTAAATAATGGCAGCTGGCCCCACTGTACCAATGGGTTTCTGTGTGTGTCTCTCTCTCTGTCTCTCTCTCTCTCTCTCTCTCTCACTCTCTCTCCTTCTCTGCCACCCAACACAAAGCTTGTGCATGAGCTGAAAGACAGTATACTCCAATCAGCCTGGGGGAAACGGAAATGACAACTACGCAATTTTAAGAGAGATGGTGGTGGCCAAATGCCTTCTTAATTGACTGAAGCTATTCATAGTGATCCTGACTAGTAAAAATTAATGCTGGCCATTATGTTTAGTGCAGGACCTCAATGTCCGAACTCTCACCCCAGTTGGCCACCAGGCCCAACCTTGCTCTTGGTACCCCTGTTGATCCCACAGCAGCTGTTTCTTCCCATGGGTGCTGACCTTGTGGCAAATGATTAACACCCAAAGTCAAACAAAACATAACACACCCTGGTCTGGAAAGTGTCATGCATAAAAAGGGCCTGCACATTGGCCTGCACTGAGACTGACCACTGAGCAGCCATGGCATCTGTTCTGATGTCCGGAGTCTGTCTACTGGCTGTGCTGGCCCTTGGACTAGGCAGCCAGGGCGACAAGCCGTTTGTTTCGCGGGCAGGTGTGATGTACAGCAGCAGACCCTACCTGAGCATGCTCACTGTCCGAAATGGGGAGCAGTTTGGCAACTGGACTTGGGCCGAGATGTGTCCCCCAGATTACTTTGCCGTTGGATTTAGTTTGAGGGTAACTAAAACTAATTTGTCTAGGGAAACAACCATACACACACATGCACGCATGCACGCACGCATACACGCACACAGATGCATCTTTTTGTCTTGCCTGTCTAATAATCTCACACACAGGTCTCACAAATGCCTAGTAAATGTTGCCATACAGCTTTACTCACCCTTGTTTTACATCATGAGTATGTTGTAAATTTTGGGCCTTTAAAAATACATTTCTCATATAGCAGATACACAGTTATAACCTATAAACATTTGGTGTAACATTATCATCTGGAATAATAAATAAATGACTTAAAATGATTTGATTATTTCCTGGTGTCAGGTGGAGTCTGAGCAGTATGTAGGGGATGACACTGCTCTTAATGGCATTCGCCTCATCTGTGGTAAAGGCGAAGAAAGAAGCTTCCTTTATACAGTGGAGTCTCACACTGGATAGTAAGTGTTCTTAATGTTTGTGCCATGAGTAGATGGCAACATCGTTCCAAAATATCCACCAATGCAGTGGTGGTTGATCATAACTAGGACAAGGATGTTGTGCCAGACACTTACACCCGTTACAGACCCTGAATGTAATTAGAAAAGCAGTTTATAAATCTTGAATGTGATTAGAATACCTGTCAGGTATCTTTGATGTAGTGGCATGGCCTACATAAAAAAAACCAATGTCCTTTCATAAGATCCAACAGAAGATTCTTTGGTTTTCATTGGTAAATTGCTAAAAAGCCATATACCCAATGCCAGAAACCCCTGATATGCTCTGTATGTACGTCTCTACAGCTGGGGTGAGTGGACCGAGGCCCAGTACTGCCCCAAGGGTCACCTGGTCGCCTTCCAGCTGCGCGTGGAGCCCCACCAGGGAACGTTTGGGGATGACACGGCTGCCAACAACATCCGCTTCCGCTGCAGCAGCTTCCCCGTCCTGGAGGGCATGGGCCAGAGCTGGGGCGAGTACGGAAACTGGAGCGAAGAGTGTTCCGAGGGGGCCATCTGCGGCATCGAGACCAGGATGGAGGAGGACCAGGGCGCCCTGGATGACACTGCTCTCAACGACGTGCGCTTCCACTGTTGCTCAATGAGCAACCAACAGTGAGAACACCGAGTGGCAGGTATGGGAACAGTGACATATATATGGAGGCAAAGTGCAGTAACTACACGAACGTTGAAACTGAGAAAAATGCCTTTAAAGTTGTCATACTTCCCACTAAAACTTGTCAGTTTTGTCAAAATATGTAGTTACTGCCTTTTGACTTCATAGGGCAGAACAGTGCTCATGCTTTAGGGGTGATTTTTACTTGAAATGGCTACATATTCTATCCAACTTTTATTGTAATTTTTATGTTAATCCTATTTTAATCTTGTTTTATAGTAATCTTAGTATTTAATGTGTTATACTCTCTCTTTTGGCTGTACTTTGGCTGTAAATGTGCTGTAAAAATTCAGTTTACTTACTTACTTACCATGTCAGTAATAAAGTTCTCCACTGATGAAATGGTAAATTGTGAGATCAGAGAAGAACTTGAACTTGCCCTAGAATACTTTTGGCTCTTTAATTACTGGGTGTGTTATAAGCTATTAAATTGTGTTTGCCTTGTACATTACTCTAGACAGCACACATCATATACATCGTGTTTTGTATAATAAACTGCAGTCTGTGAAACAATTATTCACTGTGGCAGCTTACATAATCCAAGCCTATTATTCTTCTTTTTTTCTGTTTTATTTTTTTGTCATTTCAGATCCTGCTGAGCAAGAAGTCTTCACATTCGCTGGCAGTCCCATCAAAACCACAGGATGTGGAGCGCAGACACAATGGGAAATGAAAAAAATTTACAAATAAATTTAGCATGTAACTTAGCCTACCCACTTGGAAGTCTCAGCACAAGTTCAAAGCCTTGTTTTTATGCTTGTAGGAAGTGGAACACAGAGAGGCAAACACACACGATCCCAGTCTCGCGAAAAACCGCCGAATCTTGGAACATTTTCAGAGTGCATCACCAGGGGCCCTATAATATGCATCGTCAAAAACAGACCTGAACAGAAACACCGACGTGTGCTGCTGATGCCTGCATATTTTTCGCCTCCTTTTAAAGAAGCTTAATTAGGAAATAAGAAGATAGGGGTAATTCATTAATTTAAAAGTTTAAAGGCTGACTGCAGAAGATAAGTAGGCATTTGGGGAACAGAGGTAATTGGGTTAATTAATTGGAGGAGGATAATTTATAAAGGGGAAAGGGGGGGGGGGGGGGGGGGGATACGTATGGAGAGAAAAATATTGTTCTGACAGCCTGTGTTCTTGCAGAAATGGTTTTTCCACAAGAGTTTTTAGGAAATCAAAGCATAGAGCACAATCTCTAAGCTGCACACAAACAGAAGCCTGGGCTAGAATAATCCTGATCAGTTCAAAGTGATTCAGGGTTGAGTTATTCCTCTCAAAGGCTCTTAATTTAAGATCACAATAGGTTGAGGGTGTTGCTGAAATGAAGTCGATATTTTACACTTTGCACTCTCCAAAATGTGTGGATTTCCTCAGCCTTGCTGAGTTGTAAAAGCCAAATGGGATTTTAAAAGATTCATGGCTGTCACGAGAGCAAGTTTGTCCTGTTAGCCTCTGATGAATAGCCACTGCACTGCGTTGGTGTCTGCTAGCATCCACTAGATGTCAGTGTTGCTGTTTGTATAATATATTTGGTATGGCGTGTCTTGCCACGGTGTAAACGGTTGAGCGTAAGCTCTGTGGGCACACAAACAGTCACAGAAAAAAAAGAGGAACGGGTCCTTGGCTGTGTGTGAAGAATATGTGTGGACAACAGGTGCAAATCAGGCTCTAAAAATTCCTAGCCAACCCATATGTGTATTTCACTTCTGTTTCATGTTGTTTTCCCTTGGGGTCGAAACAGTGCACCTGGAGATCCGCGTGTGACCATTACAGTGATTCAGCCAGGGAAAGGTAATCACAGCTCCTGTCAGCAGGCAATTGGAGACACATTTCAGGCGTTCTTTACTTGCGGTCGCTGAGGTGTCATTTAGTGGTCCATGTAAATGGACAGCTAATTGATGAGGTGCTTTTCTGAGCTGTTGAGCATCTACCAGAAGTGGTCGGGGATCTTTGTTCACCCCAGAGGGATCACCATAGAAACCGTCGTTAGTGCACGGTCCCTGGCGATGCTCCGAAGCCTTTAAGGCTACACCCCTAAGAGGGACACAAAACCCCCTGCCTACTTACACACTCAAAGCACTTAGTGCACTCAGGGGAAGGTCACGGCCAACGCCAGCAGAGAAAGAGCACAAGACGGACTGCAATTTTCTGCACCTTTGTGTGTTTGTCAGTGTGTGTGTGTGGGTGTGTGTGTGTGTGAGAGAGAGTGAGAGAGAGAGAGAGATAGATGGAGAGAGAGAAAGTGAGTGTGTGTGTATATATATTTATGTTGTTGTATGTATGTCCAGTGTGTGTGAGAGTAGGTTTGTGTATGTGTGTAAATATTCACTTTAAAACGACAGCTCTGTGTCCACATTAAGACACCAAGTGTGCAGCTAACCCTTTCCTTATTAATTATTCAAATCTATTATTTATGGTTCTTCAATTATTGAAAGCCATATAATATTAGATACTGTGGCGTGCATATAAACACTTTTGCTATTTTCTGAGTATCTGCTGCTCTTGGGAAAGGCTTTACACAGAGAGGCTATTAACTTCTTAAAGATGAAATATAATATAAGACAGTGTCACACATCGTTAGAGTTTTATAGTTCTTGTACCATATAGATTTTTTGTTTTACTAACTCCAATGGCAGATGCTGACTTAATGTGTAGAGGAGTCAAAGACTTGATCTAAAACTCAACTTAGAAGAGCAAGAATATTATATTTATGCAAGAAATTAACAAACAGAAATGCAAATCAAATATAAATCATATTTATAATATACAAATTGTACAGATGCCATACACATTATGTCACTTTTTTTTCATACAAACAACATGGTTATGCTTTACAACTGGCGGCACAGCTGCTGCTGACAATTAAGAGAGAAGCAATCTTCAAAAATGGAGAATGTCAAAACGAACACAAGCCAGAGAGAGAGAAAGAGAGAAAGAGAGAACCCATTTCAGCAAAAATCATTAAATACCTATGACATTCCACTGTCATCCTCAATCAGTTAAGCCCATTTTACAACAATCAGGAGAGACAGGAAGAAGAAAAGAAACTCAGGAAATGGGAGTCTGAAGGACATTATTAACCGTTCATTATTAACAAGAACAATTTCACTGCCACTGCTGGAGACTTTTTTAAAGACAGGAACATGATGAAGAAGAAGGCGGAAACAGTGAGTTGTCTTTGTACATGAGAGAGGGGGCTAGAGTGTTCCAGACAATGCTTGCGGGAGTCCGACGTTAGTCACAGGTTACTCCCGCCATTACCGAGGGCAACACACAAACACAGTTCTGCATCGTTTACTTGATGAAGTGCTAGGTCCTGTTTTGCACTTCCCTCCCTCCACATATATCTCGGTGTTTGTTTCCTCGGAAGGAGAGAGCAGCACATTTGTTTCTCTCCTCTCCTCTCCTCTCCACTCGCCGCTGCAGTCATCATTTATTCTGCGATTGGCTATCACCGGAGGGAATGAACAGGCCCAGGTGATCCCCCTCAATGATATAAATACACACACACACACACATTAACACACACACACATTAACACACACACATTAACATACATACACACACAAACACACATAAAACACAAACAAACACACCCACCCACACCCACACACACACACACCCCATACACACACACAAACACACACACACACACACAAACACACATACACACATTGTTTGTGTCTGCGAGGCTTGAGTCTGATCATTTGTCCGATAAAGAGGAATGTAGATGAATGTTCATCATTAGTAATTCCTAACAACATCCACTGTCTTCTGACCACCCATGGTAACCCCCCATCTGCAATGTAAAGGTAACCATACTACGATTTTCTTAAGTATTCCTTCTGCACTGCATACTCTATTATTGTATTCTATGCCATCACCACAGCTTTTTATTTCCATGTCCTGTCCCCCAACCCCACCAAAAAAAAGCCAGAAAAACAAGAAAATCCCACAATACACTGTCCAGAGGAGCCTGATTGCTGCACAACAGCACAAGACCACACGGTTCACCAAGCAGCGCAGAGACAAAGAAACGAGAAAAAATGTCAGGAATATGAAGCAGGCTCAGACGAGGATTAGACAGAAAGAGAGGGGTGGGGGCGTCTGAAGGTGCACCGGCTACACAAGAGGAAATTAATATCTGACTGGAGACAAACAAATCAGGTTTAACACCCTCCTTACAAACTGGGAGAGGCAAGAAGAAGAAGAACGTGAACATTGGTGGAGCACAAGAAGAACTTCAAAGCACTGTCAGCTTCAACTTGGACAAAAAACACACGGGAAAAATCTTTTTTATTACGACTTACGGCAACCTACACTGTGAGTGTGAAATGAGAGTGAAGAATCTCTGTGAAAATAATAATAAAGAAAATGACAACAAAGAGAAAACGATATGAGTTTATATATATTATATATATATCTTTGTTTTTCACATAGGACACTGGGATCGATTGAAGCTCTATCACTTCTCACACAATACTGTGAGGATGTAATCTGACATCCTCAGGGCCTTTGAGTCGGAGTCTATGAGACCGCAATCAGTGCAGGCGATGGAAAAGCCATTACGTACAGAGCTTGACCTGACTCGCATGGGCCATTACAGCGGATCTCATGACCTCCACCCCCCATCACCTCCTCACAACCACCCACCCACTCACCTCCACTCATACAGAGGGGGCAGGAGGCCACTTTGCCATCAGTGACCTGTGGGACTTAAGGGCAGTGGGGTTAGTGTGGGGCAGGGTGAGGTGGGGTGCAGTGCGGTCACAAAAAAAAAAAACCCACCCTGCCCACCCGATGCCCCCCATCACCTGCATCTGTCAACATGCAGTAGCCCACGCATGGCACCATGATGTCACACACATCACACCTTGTTTAACGGCGGTTAGGAAAATCTCCACTCAGCAGTCTGCGAGAGCGGACAAACAAGCTTTGGTTTGACATCAGCACTCTTTGAAGTGTAGGCTGCTGCTGGACATTTTGACTCCTGGTGACGAACGATTTACAGCATTGCACTGTATTTTTAAGGAAATACAGAGAAACAGTGTCTTGTTTTGGGAGGGGGGGTTCAAAAAGATCTTAAGTGTCAAGCCAGGCCCCTGTGAGTCATGTTTCCTTGGTCTTTGCCTGTGCACAAACGCAGAGGTCTGAGGTATAATAATAAAGACTAATCATTAAGCTGTACCGAATCCAACTAGTCATTACGAAAGAGCATAAGTATGTTCCCAAGTCACCGAATCTGCAGGCCCAAAAAAAGAATTCTGAGCAAAAATGGTTATGTCTGTTCCCATTAGCCAGCTAACAGGTCACACCAATTAAAAAGCTAAAAGGAAAACAACAGAAAACACATGGACAACATCACCACTGAAAACTCACAGAACCTTAAAAAAAACAACAAAAAAAAACATCTCAGCAAAACCCAAAAGTCTACTGTTTTCCTGTTTATGTGAAAATGAAACAGCAGTAGACTACAGATCTAATCTCTTTTTTTATTTTATCAGTGCTGACTTTTCTAAGACTTTGTTATGTTTGGATGAACTCCACCCAGAATGTATGAGATTCAGTTCTTTGAACACAGATGGTGGCAACTGCAGATGTCACACACTGCAAAAATAGATCCTAACCATATTTTCTTTTTCCTTCATAATACTTTTGCTCTCCTTGGAAAAGAAATTAATTTCTTCATATTTAACACCTCAACCAAGTGAATTGGCTTCATGGCACCAAAGTGCTGAATATACATTCTATGTTTAGAATACACTTGAGATAATATATGCTCAAAAAAAAACAGTGACATTCCTCCATTTCATCATTGAGCAAAGTCTATCAACAAATGTAAACAAAAGAAAAAAAAAAGACCAATTCCTTTTCAAAGACGTATGCCATCTGGTTCACAATGGATTGCCTTTCGCAACAGTAGCCATTTCCTTTGCTGTGTGTTCTCTCCCTGCGTGCCCCCCTCCCTTGATGAAGGAATTCGACAGTAATACTGTACAGAGGGGGGGCACAGGAAGGAGGAATGTGTGAGTCAGTGAGTCCATCTCGTTAGTCTCAAGCAACCCCCCTTTGGCCACAAAGTATATCTAACCCATGTGTTTTTAATATCCAGTGGGGTGTGATAACAGCCTATCCACCACCCCCCTCCCACCCCCCAACTCCTTCCTTCTCTATCAGCGTGTCTACAGAGTTCCTCCTCAGCAGATGTAAGTGAGAGTGGCAGCGAGGTGAAAACTAGACAGTATTTAAACGGGAGGGCTAATTTGAGGCAGGCGCTGCTGCGGACGACTATCTGGCGGCTGGCTGTCTTAAAGTAAAGAGGGGGGGGGGGACAAAGTAGGACAAAGCAGCGGAAAAGGTCCCACTTGCTATGTAAGGCTTGTCCAGGGGGACGAGGCTGAGAGAGACAAGAGACCAGCCAGCCCTTCCTGGGAGTTGAGTGAATGGGGTGGGTGGTGCGTGGGGGTGGGGGTAGGGGTGGGGGGTTTTGGCTGAAGTCAGTGTAACTGATGTTTTGCACGGGCAGAGTGGAGTCTCTACTCCACTACCTCCGTTTTGTCTTCCTCCTCTGGCCCCTCCCCAATGCTTCCATTGGTCAGTGTCCCTTGCAGTTGCATGGCGACCACCTCTGCTTTGTCCAGCTCCGACTCCGCCTCTCTGACCTGTGTGCAGGGACGGCTTTCTCTTTCCTCCGCTGTGCTTTGTCCTTCCTCCTCTTTCATCTCTTCATCTCCCTCCTCCTCCTCCTCCTCCTCCTCTTCCTTTTCTTCTTCCACTTTGCCTCTGTGCTCCGACTCTTTGCCTGCCTCTCCGTTCATCTCTGGTTCAGTGCTCGCCCTGCTGTTGTTTCTCTGGCTGCCCTCCTTCTCTCCACTTTCCTCTGCCTCCCATCTCTTCTCAGCCTCTCCTGCCTTCTCCTCATCTCCTTCATCCACTTGCTCTATCTCTCCCTTGACAGTTTTTATCCCCCCTTCATCCTCAGCCTCTCTCTTCTGGGCCGCTGCCCTCGTCTGTTTAATCTCCTCCTCCTCTAACTCCGGCTCTGTGCCCTCTCCTCTCTCTTCCCTGCCCGTTCCCTTGCTCTCGTCCTCTCCTTCTTCTTCGTCTTCTACTTCTTCTCTGACCACCTTCTCCACGCCAATGTCGGAGATCCTCTGATCGTCCAGTTCCCGCCCGTCTGCCGCCGGCGTGTTTTTCTTCTTCTTGCCCTTGGGTGCGTCTTTGACGGAGTTCTTGTTGGACTTGTTCCGCGTTTTGAAGATGAGTTTCTGTAACACAGGATGTTTACATTTAAAACTTCACAGCATCGAGATATGCTTCGAGATATTTTAAGGGGCATGAGAAAATTAACACAGCTAAATGATGGTGGGAAGTGGTGGTCTAGGAGGATGGGGGGGGGTGGGAGAAGGGGAAGAAGAATGTTTGTGACCAGAAAAGAGCACACACACACACACACACAGAAGGGGTGGAGGAAATTCCAAAGGAATAGGACGACTTTTCCTCCAGGCTACACAGGAGACGCCATTAGTAATAACAGCAATGGAAAAGTCATAAAACTCCCCCTAATGCTTTAGCATAACAATGCAAATCACTACCGGTATTCAGCCCCAACAAAACAGAGCAGATTGCAAGAACTCGACTCTATTTAACATTCTCATTGTTCCCCAGCTGGAGAGGTAATGCATGACAGGTTTAAAACCTCAGCCGGAGCCTGAGAATTCTCAAGTGCGTGGGGGTCTTTCTCATTTCGTGCCGCCCATTTATATTCTGCTCGCTGAGGAGGTTTGGTGATAGAGCTATTCTCTTCTGGGGTCAGGGGGCCAAATTTAGAGGCTGGCTGTTCCAGGCTCGGTTAGCGGATGAAAGACAGGTGGCCATATTTAGTGTCTGGGTAAGGGCTGAGGGGGAGACTGGCACTGATATGAACAGAGCCCAACGAGCGGCTGACTTATAGCCGCAGCGGCTAACGGCTAATGGGTGGGAAAAGAAGCTAAGCTCAGCGTGTTTTATCTCAGATAACAGCAACATCCCCAGGCCAGTTAGCCACGGGGTGCCTTGCACATGGAGCACCAAACCCCCATTGGGGAAAGAGAGCTACAGAGGAGTTATGAAGAACAGAGAGAGAGAGAGAGAGAGAGGGAGAGAGAGCGAGAGATGAAAAATGAGAGATAGAGAGGGAGGGAGAGAGAAGGTGGAGAGAGAGATAAGTCAGGGAGAGAGAGACAAAGAGAGAGAGAGAGAGAGGTGCATAGAGAGATAGATAGAATGAGCAGAGAGACAGAGATGGAGAGAGTGGTTGATAGGACACAAAGTGAGGAGGGGGTCACCTACCTTAGCTTCTCTCTTCTTGCGTGGTAGGACGGGCCTCTGGAGAAAAACTATCTGCTTGGTGCACAGGCTTCCATCACTGACAGACACGGGAGATAAGCACAAGAGCAGGAGACACATTAAGAGATGAAAGACAGAGGCCCTCAAAATACACTGACCCCTGCATCCATCACACACACATGCAGTGTTATGGAGGGTCTCCCGCAGCTTGAGGGATGTGGGCATCATGGCGCTATCTCTGCCAAGGTTAATGGTTCATTTCCTATGACACACAGCTATGGATCCCTGTCACAAGGGGCTTGTTTGACATGACTAGCTGGCTGTGAGTGGCTGGCCTCAAGTAATGCATACTGAACGTGAAATAGTGACATTTTTTTTGGACAATCTCGTACGAATGTAACCATACCACATGGGTGGGTATGTACGGTGTGGTACAGTGATGTTTGGACAAGATTGTTAAATGCTTTGCCTTTAAGGCAGCCACTCATCCAGCCAGTCATTTCAAACAAGCCCACAGACTCTTTGGTGGTATTCAATGGTAATACCAGACAGTATAATCTACCTCAGAAAGAGAAAATTAATATAGGCCAACAAAAAACCCTGTCCTGAGGTTTCTGACTGATCTGTTTTCATTGTTTGTTAGTTTGCCCATTTGTTTATTTTTAGGCATCAGGTTGGCCACTAGGGGGAGTGGTTCATTTGCCAAGGCTAGGTCCTGCACGCGTGTGGAATTGTGACAGCAGGCATCGTGCTGAGTTCTGTCATGACACTTTATTGTACCCCACCACTACCACCACCGCCACACCACCCACCAAACCACCCTCCTTCATATTGCCTCTCAGGGTAGGCCAACCCTGACTCAGGAACAGACCCGTCTGCCTGTGTTTGTGCACTGGATAAGGGCCACGTCTGATCTGGGGTCAGGTGTTCTTTGGCTGGTGGAAACGTGTCAGGATTGTCGCTGCATACAGCTCTGTTCATTATGTTCCATCTCAGTGGCTGCGTTCCATATTCCACCATGCCATCAAGGAGCGGACGTATGAAATGGGCGTTCTAACTCAATGCTTCTCCCAATGAACTGGTGTGTGTGTGTGTGTGTGTGTGTGTGTGCGTGAGTGCATGTGTGTGTGCGTGCATGTGTGCGCATGTGTGTGCGTGTGTGTGGTGTGTATGGTGTGTGTGTGTGTGCCTGTGTGTGTGTCTGTGTGTGTGTGTCTGTGTGTGTGTGTCTGTGTGTGTGTGTGTCTGTGTGCATTAGGATACCCATGGGGAGACAAACAAATACCAGCCATGTTGGGATTTGTGCAATAAATGGACAGCCAAGCACTGGTCTGTCTCTCTTTTTTCTTTTTCTCTCTCTCATTCTCTCACTCTCACTCCCTCCTGCATTCCTTCCCCTTGCTCTCAGTAAACACTCGGCTGGGAACCAGGACGCAAAGATAAACCCCCGAATTTCGAACAACAAACAGCTGTAGTGTGTGTCGTGTTTTTCTCTCCGTCCACACCAACTCACTTCTCCGTGCTTGTTTTCAACACGGGAGTGTTGTTAACATCTCCCAGAATTCTCAAGGCCTTTTTCTCTCTCCATTTTAGGAGCGGGGGAAGAACACGCGAAATGAGGTAAAAATCCAAACATGTCAAAGTTGTGTTCAAAAGTAGATAATCCCTGCTGATTTTCCAAATGAACGATCCTCATAATCCTCGTAGGAAATGCAACTCAATTCTACAAACATGCTCCCTTCTTCCGTGCTCTCCCTCTCTCCGTCTCTCTTCTTCTCTTCTTTCTCTCTCTGCCCCCCCCCTCCTCCTCCTCCTCTGCCTCCGCCTGCTCTGTCTCATTCTTTCTTCCTCTGTGTTCCCTCTCCACCTTTCATTCTCTCTTATTCTCTCTTTTCTTTCCCTGTATTCCCCCACCATGTCTCTCTCTTTCTTTCTTTCTTTCTTTCTTTCACTGTCTTCCCCCTCCATCTCTTTCTCTCCCTCTCCCTCCCTGTCTCTTTCTTTCTCTGTCTTCCGCCTCCATCTCTTTCTCTCCCTCTCCCTCTCCCTCCCTCCCCTCTCCCCTCTCCATCCCTGATCCCATGGAGAAGATACGCTGGCAGCATGGAGCCTGTAACAAACTGCCTGGCGCTAATCTCCATCCCTGCACGCCACTGCTAAACGTGAGGGGCTCACCACAAATCTCAGCTGACATCGCAGGGGCTGCTTGATTTTCCAGCACAAGCTTACAGTGCCGACCAAATATCACTCCTCTCTTTCCCTCTTTCCCTTCCTCATTCTACCTCTCTCTCTCTCTCTGTGTCTCTCTCGTTCCTTCTCTCTTTCTCCCTCTCCTTCTTTTCTATGCAATCAGCCAATCCTCTCAATTCCCCAACCTGCTTCATGCTTTTCAGAACACTGCACAGGATATTAGAGCATTGCTTCTAATATCAAAGAATGCAGGAGATGGAGAAAGAGAGAGAGAGAGAAAGAGAGAGAGAGAGAGGGGGAATGAGAGAGAGGGAGAGAAAACCTGAGTCTTCAAAAATCGAGCGAGTAAAAAAAACGAGTGAAGGGGGCTCTATTAAAGTTTAAAGACTGAAAGCGCTCTGTTAAAGTAAAATGGCTTCCTCAGCAGTCTTTCACACACACAGGATCTATTCCACAGCATGTCCTGTCAAACACACACCACAGTGTGGAAGAGAGACACAACACCTGCACGCACCTGTCACGGCAGGCACATCTTACGGCGCCACTGATCCGTTTAAAGGGGAACAACTGTAGGGCTATCTGCCGGGAGTCAAGCAGCGCAAATGTGCCGTGTGCTTTCTCCAATGGACGAGGGGTTACAAAGGGGGGAGCTAGGCTGAGACACACTGAGCATTGAGAAAAGAAAGGAATAAAATAATCGGCTATGAGCTATGCCTGTTTGGAAATGAAACCCAACATACAAGCACCATTGGGCTCCATTGGTGCCGTTTTTCTAGGACGGCACTTTGATTAATTAGCCATAGAGCCTGTGGTCGCGTTGGCATTTTCCGTCAGATTAAAATAGACCTGTAATTAATCAACAACGCTCCGAAACCATCACTCACTTGACATACCAGGGGTGGGTGCAGGGGGGAGGGAGAGGAGGGGAAGGAGGGAAGGAAAGGAGGGAGGGGTGGGTGGGTTTGGTGTGGGTGTGGGTGTGGTGGGCGGACAGGGTCTGATAAACACATATGGTGCCTGCAGGAGAGTCAAAAAAAACATGAAATATGTGTGTGTGTGTGTGTGTGTGTAGGTGTGTAGGTGTGTGTGTGTGTATGCATGCATGGGTGGGGATGGGGGTGGTGGTAGCTGTGGTGGTGGCGGTGGCTACGAGGCAACATCTCCAGGATCGTCTGAGGAGCTGTCTTCCCGTTCTCCGGGAGCCATCCATTACCACCCTGACAGCGGTCCCCAGAGCTGAGCAGAAGGTAGGCGCCGGCCGCCCCACCCCATCCATCCCCTGCCCCCCTCACCCCTCACCCCCCGTCTCCCCTCCCCTGTCTCCTCACACCTGTGCCCAGGTCCTGTCCTAGCCACACCTGTGGACGTGGCCCCTGGGCTCTGGGTACACCACCCCCCTTACAGTCCACACACCTCCAGCACTGCCTCCGAGGCCAAAGCAAAGCTAACACCATTTAAAAGACTCTACGCCTTTGTGGTTTAGCACCGGAAGAGAAGTATTATGCTTCATGTTCCAATGCTGGCTGACAAACAAGTGTCAAGTCTAATTCACCTCAGTTTACCACTCAGATGCTCATAGGGAGTTGACTCAGATGAACTGCACGCCTGACTCAGGTGTATTGTTATGCAACATGATTTTACACATAGCTAGATGCTTGGTGGTAAGACTAGTAGGTGCTGTTATGAAAAAAAAACACTCTTGGGAAGGAACAGTGGGGCTACAGGGAGCCTCTGACATTTGATAGTGACATACGAGTTTTAAAAGATTTGTAGTCTTAAAGGTTAATGTTCTATTCAAATATGTCAACGCAAATTCTATATATTTTCGCAGGGGAAAAATGCATGTTGACATTCTATGTGAGTTGTTGTTTGCTATTGTTATATGAATTGTGACGTTGTGTTTGCTGTAGCTTGGTTGTAGCCTTAATTTGTGAGTCACTTGGGATAAAAATGTCTGCTAAGTGTAATGTAATGTAACATTTCCGTCGTTAAAGACTTTAAAAAGGATAGCTCACGTGAAATTCAATCAAATTGTTTAAATTATTTCCTACATACTTATCATATGGTTGACCAATACACTGCAATTAATTGTTGGCAAAGTTAACTTACAGTATGTCACAAAAGTGAGTACACCACTCACATTTTTGTACAGTTTTTTATTATATCTTTCCAGTTGATAAGTCTAAAGATATAACACTTTGATACAATGTAAAGTAGGTGTAAGCTGCACACTGCCTACTTTACATTGTAAAAGTGTTTTATCTTTAGACTTCTCCCATGGAAAGATATAATAAAAAAGTACAACAATTTTAGGGGTGTACTCACTTTTGTGACATACTGTAGCTGAACTAAAAAGGCTGACTGAAACTTTTTTTTTCCACCGTACATGTAATGTGGTGTAACAGTCAGTCTGAAGTCTGCATTTATAGATAGTGTCAGAGCTATTCCTGTGACCTCTGAAACCTTCCGAAAGGCCTGGGGGATTCCCTAACCTCTCTGCCTGTTATATCATTATCTATGGTCTCTATGGTGCTATTTCCATATTCCAACTGTGTGCTGGCTGTGTTTGTTTCTCTCTACCTGTTGGTCTTGACGATGGGTGTAGGCAGGACACAGGTCAGTCTCCATCCGTACATGGCCAACGACTGCAGCAGAGGGATGTAGTCCGTCTTCACCTGTACGCCCTGTAAAAAAACACAAAAACACAGCACAGCACAAACCGTTATTTGTATGACCATTTTGGATGACATTTACTCTCTCGCTCTCTCTCTCGCACACAGACACAAACAAACTCACACACACACACACACACACACACACACACACACACACACACACACACACCCTCACACCCACACACCCATACACACACAGAAAGCAACGCTGGGACAAGTCAGGTCACACCAGTGTCACATCTCACACTCGTGGGCCCAGATGCTTCTTCAAAGGCTCCCCTCCCCTCCCCTCCTCTCTCTCCTCTCCTCTTTTCTCTCCTCTCCTTTCCCACTGCAGCAGATGTTGAAATGAAGAATGGATGCGATGCGCAATAATACATGAAACAGTTTGTTTGTTGGGGGACCAGTGTGGCTCGTGTGTGTGGGTGGCACTCATCTCGTCTGATCTGATCTTTTTAGGGGCCAAGCGGCGCTTAGCCTTTAGGGGCTTTGTGACGTCAGGACCCCAGTCACAGGATTTACTGACAGGCAGCCTGACAGGCAGCCTGAGAGCAGAGGAGAGGAGAGGAAAGGAGAGGAGAGCAGAAGAGCAGTAGGACCCAGTACTGCCCTGCAAAGCCAAAGTGCAGTAACTACATTAGCATAGAAACTGAGAACAATGCCTTTTAAAGTTGTCACACTGCCCAGTCAAACTTGTTACAGGTATAATAGTGGTGATGCTTTTATGTACTTTCTTAGTAGAAAGAAGCAGACACAAGTCAAAGTCCATGTCCAGTCTAAACTCAATTTAATAAATGATGCAGTTACTGCCTTTTGGCTTTGTAAGGCAGAGTAGGACCATGCCCGAATCTTTAGGCAATCGAGAGGAGAGCAAGCCATAGTAGGACCCAGTTGCAGGCTTTATCGTCAGGCAGCCTAACAGGCAGCCCGAAAGGGGAGCAGAGCAGAGCATAGCAAAGGAGGAGGCGCCAGGAAGTGTCTGTGGTTTCCTTCGTTGCACCTGCCCTCGCACCCGAAAAGCCATGTCGCGTGTCGACCGTTGGCAACATCCCCACACGCACGTACACAAGCGCGAACACACACACACATACACACACTCTCACACACTCACACACACACACACACACACAGAAGTGCAGGAAACTAATGTACTACAAGACAGGATTACATAACACAAATTTACACCCT
The DNA here is from genome assembly GCA_030347295.1 of Setipinna tenuifilis. Taxonomy (NCBI): domain Eukaryota; kingdom Metazoa; phylum Chordata; class Actinopteri; order Clupeiformes; family Engraulidae; genus Setipinna; species Setipinna tenuifilis. The sequence goes on from CM059277.1 coordinate 19,895,324, forward strand.
TACACTTACACTTACACCACCACATAATGTGACCTATTTTTAATGCAGCCAATAACCACATGGCACATAAAGAGATAGAACACATAAACATCATGCATACGCACACACACACGCACACACACACACACACACACAGTGAAAGTGGCAGATAGAGAGAGAGGAGGGAGAGAGAACACACACATTTATCAACACATACACACATCATACATACATTTTGCAAAAACAGGAAAAGTTGCAGGAACAAGATTATACCACAGACGGTTGGCTACAACTTACTCTCACGTGCGGGTAGGTGTGAGTGTGGGTGTGTGTACTGTATGTGTGAACGTGTGTGTGTTTGTGTGTGTGTGTGTGTGTGTGTGTGAGTGTGTGTGCGAGAGAGAGAGAGAGAGAGAGAGAGAGAGAAAAAGTGTCTGTGTGTGTGAGAGAGAGTGTGGGAGGGAGAGAGAGAGAGAATGTGTGTGTGTGTGTGTGTGTGTGTGTGTGTGTGTACGTGTGTGAGTGTGCCTGCTGGGGAGGGAGAGAATCTAACGGCCCTGTTTTATCACACACTGCTGAGTGCAACAGTGACACGCTGAGATGACGTCTGGCTGGAGACTCACCACTCTCCTCTCCTCTCCTCTCCTCCACTGGCCTCTCTCCTCTCCTCTCCTCTCCTCTCCTCTCACCACTATCCTGTCCTCCTCTTCACTCACCACTCTCTCCTCCACCTCCTCTCCTGTCCTATTCTCCCCTTCCCCTCCCTTCTCGTCTCTTCCACTCCTCTCCTTCTCTCCCTCTCTCCTCCACTCTACTCTACTCCACTCCAGTCCACTCCACTCCACTCTCCCGGTTGGTGAGTCACGCATGTCTGCTCTCCCCCGCACTTAAGCACTGGGGCCCTGGACGTCGAGGCCAAAGCCCTGGTGGACTGGTGGGATTGCGAGGGGCCAAGTGTGACTCAGGGAAGAGTTCAAGGCCTCGTTAAAACGGCTCGGTTATTTATACTGGCCACGGCAGGCCCAGGCGGCCCCATGGGAGAATGCAGAAACACACAGAGAGAGATTTGTGTTGGATCCCAGCCTGCCCCCCCTCTCCCCTACACACTCCCGCTCACTCTCCCTCTCCCATGCGTATGTTTTTTTTTCCCTCTTCTCTTTCGTCTCGCTTCTCTGAACAGGAGACTTAATAGCTTGAGTACATTGAGAAATAATTTTTGTTTAATGCCGTTACACTGTGTGTGTGTGTGTGTGTGTGTGTGTGTGTGTGTGGAATCTGTGTGCGTACTCAGCATGTTGGGTGAACCCATGCTCAGCTGGCTTGTCCTCTCAGTGACCCCAGCTCTCGCACGGCTACATTTGCCTCCACATGCCAACCAGGTTCAAGGGCAAGATTGTGGTGGGGATAGGGGTGGCTAGGGCCCCCCTTTAACCTTTTCATATGGGGATGGGGGCAATGCAGAGGTGGAAATTAACTTACAAAATGTGGACCTTTACCAGCCACTGACCAATAAATGGTACAATTCAACAGCCACTCAACAGTAAATCTTTATTTTGTGTCTGAAATCTACCCGCCGCTTTCATATTTTCCTAGCATTTGCCTGGTGGATGGTGCGAATTTGGCTACCTGACCCATCCTTATCAATACAATAACACTTCACATTTGACTCATGGGAGCAGTAGCAATGTGGACCGTGGAGGGGGGGTTGGGATGCCAATATACTGGACTAAACCGCTTATCTGTGACAGGTGGGTGTAGAAGCCCAAGCTGGTACAGGAACTCGAGGGAGTCACCACAAAAAAAAAGAAAAGAAAAGAAACAGATGTTTTGAGAAGGCACCAGTTTAAGCACAGCTTTGGAGCAGCTGCTATCCAAAATATTCAGAGCAATAACAGTTATTCATTCATCTTTTTTCAATCACCTACACGTTCTCACAGTTGAACACTCACAATCTCTGGTTGAACATAGCTCTGCCACCTGTACCTCAGAGCATTTCCATAGTTGTCTGCTGTCTGGCATTGGTTTGGCCATTTTTGTGATACCGTGCTTACCTACAAAAAACATTCATTTTTACATTGCCAACCACCTTTTCAAAACATTCTCATATCCTATCTAAAGTGCTACCATTACTGCTGCTGCCTGCTAACATGTCAAGCTACTAGCATACAAGTTCCACCTGTCCCATGTAACATATTTATAGTGATTGTGTAAACCCTGTTGGCTAATGAGGTGTAAAATATAAAATTTGATGTACGACATGTGACTTTTATTGTACACTGTTATGCGAGTTAGGTAAAAACTCTACAGGACAGCGCTAGCATAACAGCACCTTTATCTGGCCACCCTAAACGGCACTGTAATTACATTAGATCGAGATCGATGGCTCTGCCCTTTAAAGTTGCCTGGGAAAGAAAATGGTTTTGGACACACCCTCCCTCTCTTTTCTCGGAGAGAGAGAGTTTTTTAGCCCCGTCCATCACCGTGGTTACGGGCCTCCGCGCCCGCCGCCGCCGCCGCCACCGACCTGCCTCCCTTAATGAAGCCATCATCCTCCCCCTCGTCCTCCTCGCTCTCTGGTCTCGTGACCTTCGTCGCTAGCGGAGTCACACCACGCTGGGCAAGATTCGCAGGGTCACGTTTACTTCGCACCTCGGCGGGAGATGAGCAACACACACACCATCGCCGGAGGACAGGTTTTAATGATCTGTTCCCTGCTTTCCCTCTGTGTGTGTGTTTTTTTTGTGTGTGTGTGTACCTCCCTCCCTACTACCGTGGCAAATGACAGCAATGACCTTCAAAGTTTACTGTCTTGCTATTCAGCTCCGTGTCCACGGATAGGGCATGATGTCCTCATGGAGCCTACACAACCTGGCATAAACCAGTCTAGCAAGAAAGAAAGAGAGTGTGTGTGTGTGTGTGTGTGTGTGTGTGTATTTTAAAAAATTGAGTCATTGTAATGCAATGCAGTCTCTGTACACCTAGATTATCAAGACGCTGATCTCCATGCTGTGCTATCACATATTCAAAAGCTCTGACTTGTGCATTATCATGCCTGTGTGTGCGCTCACTTCATCGCCGAGCAATCTAACACATGTCCCAAAAACAAAGCGACCATCTTTTGATTAGATTTTGTGTGCCGTTCATCTACTAAACCATTCTTTAAAAGCTCCTCTTTTTAACTGGCATCCTAATACGGGAGATGCTTCGTGCTAATCTCATTTTGGCCCTAATTCAGTTTTGTGCGAGGACTTGCGAGTTTAGTTTGCGTTCTGTCGCACTGCTTCAAAGAGTCTCTGCTCCTCTCCTCTCCCTTCCTCTCCTCCTCTACTCTACTCTACTCTACTCTTCTTGGCTTGGCTTATGTGAGAAGTGAAGGACTAACAATGCTGGCGCTGTTGGCTTGCCCATGTTGCTGCTGCCCGCTGGCCCCTTTGCTGTGACTGCCGAGCGGCCTGAGACAGAGCCTCCTCTTTGGGCCCTCTGTTCACCGTCTGCTGTCACGGTTTGAATTCAATATACGAGGCGAGCTGGTCAGTTGCATTCCACAAACATGAGGAAAAGGGTATAGATGATTAGGCAAGGAGGAGGAACACATCCAGGCAGCCAGGGCCACATGCTTTTTCCAAGACGTGGGAAAACTGGAGCAGGGAGGTTTTTTTGTTTAAAAAAAAAAAAAAAAGGCAAAAAGCATCAGAGCCTCACACTCAACTCACACACACTTCGCTTGGGCAGATGGGAAAGACAACAGTCAGACTCTTTGTTTTTAAAAACACCAAAATAAATGGGACAGCGAGGTGGGGGAGGACAGTTTTTGAAAAAAAAAAGGATGGTTTGAGTTTTAGAAAAGGTTTTTTTTTTTCTTTTCTTTTTTCCGACTTCAACGCCAAAAGGCGAAGTCATAATTCCTGCCGCAGAGTGGATTTGTTCCAGAGATGTCTTGAGGGGGGCTCTGCGTCAAACGCATTTATTAGCAGAGCAACACAGCATGTTCCCGAAAAAAAAAAAAAAAAACCCTGCCTGCCTGGCTCATGGCTGCGCGCTGTGCCGTGGCAGAGGAGGATAACTGTTAACTAGTACGTGCGGCTCGGCGGTTATGCAACATTCCCACCAATTTAGACCGCGCCTGCTAACGAGATGCACGCTTATTAGCGGCTGGTTTTTCATTATTCTAATCATTTTCTTAGTGTCTCGGAGTTTAAAAAAAAAAAAAAAAGAAAAAAGAAAAAGCCAAGGGCGGCGCAAGAGAGAGATGAGTGGTAATTACGGGGGGGGGGGGGGGGGGGGGGGGGGTGGCGTGCAACAAAAGGGCCCTGGCTTTACACTGTTATCACCTGACAATCTGCGCAGCTGTGGAATCTCACTTGTGTCAAAGCCACTTTAAAATAGACTCTGTGCCACTGAGCAGATATCGTTTTTTTATATATATATATAGAAAACGTGATACAGTGGTGCCGTAGTGTTCACACACCATTCACTTAAAATATGCCATGTGTCAGAGACTATTCCTCAGAGCCCCAAAGGCAAGGCGTGCAATGCCGTCTTAGTAATCCCCCATTTTAAAATGGCTGGATTAAAGGCAGTTTTCCCACTCCCAGAGATGTTGACAGTTTGGACTAATTTATGTCAAGATATGATGGAGGTAAAAGGATATGTTCGAAAAATCGGCTACATACGTATATCTCGACCGAATGAAGACCCAAAATCTATTACAACTAAAGCACCATGTGTTATTGTTTCTTCAAACCCTTATAACTCTCAGCAAGAAGAAAATGTAGTTTCTTCTAACCTCACTGACACTGATCAAAGGCTACATTATGTATGTGTGTGTGTGTGTTTGGTGTGCTGAGTGCCATTTTGAGTTTATTACACAACAACTCTCTTTCTCAAGCTCTCCCACTGGCATCATCTATCTACTTCATATCCATTTCTCCCCCCCATTGGACCAGAAATAGGAATGACACTAAGAGCCTCCCTGCACAATGCTCTTCTCCCCATTTTTTTTTTTTGCCTTAGAACACATCATGTTCACTACTCATCTAGTGCTTTCCAAAAAAATTTGTGAATGCGTTTCCAAAAAATGGAGCTGTGCTCCGGATAACAGCTTTTATGAAACCAACAACAACAACAACAACCAAAAATAAAAAAATCTTTCCAGCAGTAAACACTCAAGTCTTCCTGTGCGTCACAGGGTTCACTCATTTCAGTCTGCTGATCAGGAGCAAGCAAAACAACTGAAGGACATGGAGCAGAGGACCATTGAGAGGCATTTGCACTGAAGCTACAAAGAGTATTAAGGACATACAGTATGTTGTTTTGTTATAATTGTGGTGCGCTGTTGAATCACCATAGGATGGCCTTTCTGTTAGGGGTCGACAGAATAACAACATGACAGGAAGCGAGAGAGCGAGAAAGAAAGAAAGAGAACAAGACAGCGAAAGACAGACAAAAACAAAGACAGAGAGCAAGAGAGAGAAGGAGACAGAGAGAGAGAGAGAGAGAGAAGGAGACAGAGAGTGAGAGAGAGAGAGAGAAGGAGACAGAGAGAGAGAGAGAGAGCAATGGAGAAGGAAGAGTCTGCTTTAATGATGCTGTGCAGCAGACCAGTTAATTGCGGAAGCATATTTAAGAAAAAATAATTAGTGGGCATATGCTGACGGAGACCCCCGTGAGCGGTGATGCGTCCCCCACGCTTTTGTCCTTTTGCCCAAACACCAATAACCATATAGGAACACATTGTTTTCACTGATGTCTCATTGTTTTTTTGTTTTTTTGTTTTTAACTTAGCGTTGGCAGTATGTTGGTGACACTAAAAATGGTGGGGGGTCAAATTGAGTCACGTCTTGGCAGGCGCGCCATCACCGTGATCAGTCGAGCGGCGACACACATTCGACGTCACGCCATCTGATCGAAGAGATTGCTAATGCGCGCGCCGACGTCTCTCCCTGGGAATTCATTCCTTGCTCAGAGGTTGAGTTTAGCATCATAATGCGGTCGTGGCAGTTGAGAGTCACAATAGAGGTGGTGGAGGGGAAAAAAAAACAGACAAACCGAGAGGGCGACTGCCGTAAACGAAAAAAAAAAAAAAAACTTGATTATGGTGATAGCATCGGAATACGCAACTGATAAACTACTGCTGTGTGCCTCGTCTATGGGGAGAGAGAAGCCGACCGTGACGGAGTTTAAAAAAAAACAAAAAAAAGGAAATCAATACCGAACTCTCACCCGTATCTGATCTCGCACAGCGTACACCTCAGCCTCCCCTTGCTCTCTCAGCGTTTGCTCACAGGCGACTGGAACAGGGGGATTCTCTAGTACTCTAGTATAATTGGCCATTTCGCTTGCTTGCTTGTTGGAATGGAATGGTATAGTGACAGTGAAGTGTGTGGGTGTGTGTGTGTGTGCATCATCTGGGTCGGTTGCTTAAGGGATTTTTTTTTTGTTTCCCAGAAGCCCCTGCCCTGCCTCATCCAACACTAATGCACAAGAGTTTGAACAGGAAAGACTGTGTACAACAACATGTCTGTTGGGAAGATCATTAGAAGCACTATGATCTCTCACACACACGCACACACACACAGACTGACACACATATGCACACACGCACGCACGCACGCACACACACGTGCACACACACACATGCACACACACACACACACACATGCACACACACACACACACACACACACACACACACATATACACTATGGCTACCACTACAAGTGTGCTGGTTTACCGGAAGCAAATTCATCAGGTATGTGCTTATGAAAAGTCCTTTAAAAATGTCTTTACACACACACACACACGCACGCACGCGCACACACACACACACACACACACACACACACACACACACACACACTAACACATCCTCAGAGACAAAAATGAAAGACCCACTCACATCAATGATGGTCCACTGCTCCACCACGATGGCATCGTAGGCCAGGGCTGTGCTGGAATCTCCCTCCAGGCCCTCTTGGAAGATGAAGACACTGTCCACTGACTTGGGCAGAGAGTCTAAAGGGGAAACAAAGAAAGAGAGAGAGAGCGAATGAGTGAGTAAATGAGTGAGTGAGTGAGTGAGCAAGAAAGAAAGAGACAGAGTGAGTGAGTGAGTGAGCAAGAGAGAGAGAGAGAAAAAAAGAGAGAGAGTGAGTGAGAGACAGAGAGGGAGACAGAGAGAGTGAGTAAGAGACAGAGAGAGAGAGAGAGATAGAGAAAGATAGATCATCAAAGATTGAGAGAGAGAGAGAGAGAGAGAGAGAGGGAGAGAGACAAAATGACAGATATAGAGAGAGAGAGAAAGAGAA
>CM059277.1:19907609-19917609 GCA_030347295.1 Setipinna tenuifilis
GTGCCCAGCAGTGGGTTCCAACGATCCTCATTAGTGTCACTGTCAACCCCCCAGAACTTTTACAGATCCTCAGCCATCTGTGTGTCTGAGTTGGTGTCTGAGCGTGTGTGTGTGTGTGTGTGTGTGTGTGTGTGTGTCTGTCGGTATGTCTGTGTGGGCATGTGTGTGCGTGTGTGTGTGACTGTGTCTGTCGGTATGTCTGTGTGTGTGTGCGTGTGTGGCTGTGTATGTCTGTGTCTGTGTGTATGTGTGCGCGCACACTCATGTGTGTCAGTTCACACAAGCGAAACCATCAAAGTGACGTCAGAGCAGTCAAGTCATTGCCAGCTAAGCTAACCTCTTTTTCGAGGACAAGCAAACTCTCACTGACGACTAATGGCAAAGAAAAACATATAAATGGAGTGCAGAGAGGGGAGGCAAGAGACTTGCAAGAGCACTTGTCCGATGGCAGAGAGGTGTGCTGGGAGCCATTGATCCCCTTCGAGCTCTGATTACCTTCTTCAATCAGACTAAGTAGCAGCCTTGTGGGTGCTTCACCTGTTTAGTGATCCTGTGCACGAAAAAAAAGTCCAGCCTTGATGCACTCTAATGGAGGGCAACAGTGTTTTTTTTTGCTAAATAGTGGAGGGTTTCTTAATGAATTCCAAAGGGGAGGAAATCTCAAAGAGATGCTGAATTAACTGGCCAGAAGTTCACAAGCTTGTTAAAAAAACGTATCTTTTCCCCACACTTCTTGTTCAATTAGATAGTGGTGTGAGAATCAAACAAAGAAATAAATAAAAAAGTACTCCACTCCCACATGAGTGTATTTTTTGCTTTGATAGCATAAAAGCAATCCCACCCTTTTGGGGATCTGAAGATCACTTTTTTTTTAGACTTTCTTCATCCGTTTAGTTAGCATTGTTTTCAAAACACACACACACATATATATATATGTCATTTTCGATGGAGAAAATATGGCAGCACATATCTAACAAGTAATTTGGGGAGGGTAATTTTCTCTTTCTTTCGCAGGTGAAGGTTTGATGAAGCGAGATGAGATAAATGAGTAATTTCCCACAGTCTCCGGCCCCTTTTTCCCTCCTCACACACACACACACACACAGACGTGTAATTTCTCCGCGGGAATGAATCCTGACTCCTCCTCGGGAGCATCCACATTTCATTATATGAATTATAATGACATGGTTCATTATTCAATTTCCCCAGAATGTAAAATATGCAGGGAGGCGCTAATTCCATATCAGGTTAATTACACATGTTTGAGAATTGCTGATGCATTAATTCTTTGAGATTAATGAATCATGACACCTATTTATACAAGTGCTCTCAGACTGGAAGGCTCCCCCCCCAAATTAAAAGACATCACCCGAGGAAGTCGACAGGCTGAATCTAGCTATTTGAAGCGTTCACACCTCTCATATCACAGCCCTGCCACTGCTTGAAGCAGAGGCGAGTGAGTTAAGAAAGCGCGAGACGCCACAAGACGACACAAGAGCACTCGGTGGTGTCTCTGTGACAAAACAACTGGCACTTCAAGAAAAAGCTTCAAGGCTACCGTGCCACTTCACCCAACAGCAGCAGCAAGCAGCAGCTTTCTAACGCTGGAGGAGGATATCAAAGGCTCTTTCAAACAGGCCGGTCACAAATTCTTCCTGACGTTCCCTCCCTCCCTCCCTCCCTGAGAGGAAAATGTCGAGCAGAGCTGAGCTTGAAGGGGAAAGCTTACCGTTGGAGACATCGCCCAGGTGAAAGTAGCCATCGACGAGCGAGGCTCCGTTGTTGAAGTGCTGAGTCATGTGATCGAGCCAGTTGGCCTCCACGCTGGGGACGCCCTCCTCGTGCGGCTGGACCCTCAGAGGCACTTTGACGGTGTAGTACTTGACCTGAGCCTCACGGCTGCAGGGCTGGTTGTAGAGGGCGAAAAGCTCCATTCCTGTCCAAACACACACACACAGACACACACAGACACACAGACACACACACACACACACACACACGGAACAGAAAGTCATTTCACGATTGATACACTTGATGTCACAGTAGCCTAGCCTGATGTAACGGTACAAATTTCCACTTTCACACAATTTAGTTTTTTTTGTCTTAAAACCCCGTATATTGTTTTCAGTTACCCCATACAGCAACATATCAAGATCAAAATTTGAGTGAAGCCTTCGTTTTCTTGTTGGTGATACTTATAACTGTTGGATTCTATGCACCGAGCAAAACCCTGTAACATACTGAAGGCTCAGATGCTGATTATCTTGAAACTATAAAATCAATAAAACAATGGCATCTATCTAGTTTTTTTTTGAGGGGGGTGGACAGGGCAGGTGTTCCTTAATTTCCTCACTTCTGCTTCTCTGGCCTTTGTATTTCTCCATCTGTGTCTCGGATATCATATCTGACTGGCACTCTTAATTAGGCCAACACACCTGATCCAGCCAATCAAGAACATTACGGCAATAACGTCTTCAATCTGGTGTGCTTGGAGCAGTGACAGACAGACAGATTTTTTAGTGGAGGGGCCACCCCATGAACGAGGTTAAGAACCGTATCAAACTCACATAAAATGGCATCAAATGCAAAATGCTCGCCTAGCTCTATTTGGTACCTTGTCCTGTGAGATGCAATCACTGTGAAGGGCCCCTGTTTATGTGTATGTGTGTATGTATGTGCGTGTGTGTGTGTGTCTGTGTCTATTTTTGTTTGGTAAAAAGATAACAAAATTTACTTGAAATCCCTCCCTAAAGCTAATTTCATCCATGGATAACGCTGTGACATAAACACATTTTTTAAAGCTCGGCAGAATGTAACCAAATTGAAGAAAAAAGAAACAGCAAAACATCCTGATTTGGTTGTGCTATTGACAGGCCTGTTCCCGGCCTGGCCTCCACAGAAAAATAAGATGTCGAGCCCCGAAGCGGGACAGGAGGCAAAGTGCACCTAATGGATTATAATGGTGGTTGATGGATAGGCTCGCCAGTTATTTTAAACTTTTGCCAGCCAGCCGCAACCTTTTCCTTTTTTTTTTTTGCTGTTAAACTCTCTAAGCCAGGCCCTCCGTGGAGACTACTGCGAAATTGACCGGAAGATTAATAAGGGTGCACTTTTGCCGAGGTGGAGGCCCGCTTTCGCCAGCGACAGTGAGCGCAGAGCCACTTAGCTTCTAGGTGACAGATGTGCGGCAACAAACTAAATGGAAGAGGAAGCGCTGCCTGCTGCTGTTTGCCCCCCCCCACACACACACACAGAACCAGTCATAGGTAAGCACTGACAACGCAGTGCTTGCACACACAAAATCATACACACATACACACTCACACACATGCACACACACGCACACACACGCACACACAAACTCTCACACACACATAGGTAAGCACTGACAACACAACGCTTGCACACACAAACTCTCTCTCTCACACACACACACACACACACAAACTCACACTCACACTCACACACATACTCAAATGCTGTCTTAGTCTGCGTTAGACACAGATCCACTTACAGACATGTACAAGTGTGTGGCTCGGGCCTGCTTGCCTTGCCTTTGGTTTCCAATCCATCAGATTCACACGGAAGGATGAATCATTAAAGCTATTTCATCTCCTGTTTGCCTGCGCAACATGACAGCCAGATGGCAAATGTGCCAAAGTCCTGTCATTAGTTTCTCATCGGAAAGAGAGCGAGAGAGAGAGAGAGACAGAGAAAGAAAACAAAAAAGAGAGAGAGAGAGAGAGGGAAGGGCAGAGGAGCAAATCATAGCACTGACACCCTATCACGTCTCGACGGTGTCACAGTTCGTGCCCCCCTCACCCCCCCCCGCCTTGTCTATTTTTGGCTAAAAAAAGGACCCTTTGATACTTCCAGGAGTGTTTTTTCTTTCTCTGGAGTCTTACACTAATTCAAATAAAGACCCAGAGTATTGACATGTGCCGTGCTGTGAGGTGGCTCTAAAGTCTGTGGAATTTTGTTGCGGAGACTGTCACATGAAAGCCATCAGATGACAAGACGTGCTCTGAAATGCCACCTCGCGTGCCCCGGTAAAGTGTTGACGTGCGCAAAAAAAAAAAAGAATCGAGCCAGCAGCAGAACTTATAATCTCATCTCGTCTCAACTGAATCAGTGAGAAGCACACACATGCTCACTCTCTCTCTCTCTCTCACACAGACACACAGAAGCAGCAGATACGTGCAAAGTCCATTTCAAGCTGCTGCCTTGTCACACATACTCTCTCTTTCTCACTCACACTCTCTGCTCTAGTTTTTCTCATGGAGAGTGTCTCATATGTAAATATATGCTGTAAATATATGCTCAACAACGTGCAGATTTATCTACACATGCACTGCTTCTTGCAGCCTGGTGGTAAGCAACTGGGCAAACATGATTGCTACACCCCCCCACCCCTCTGAGCTGGTCCAAACTTGCATCTGATTACCGTGTGCCACGCCAAGGAAGAAGAAGTGTGTGTGCGTGGGGGTTGGTGGTGGTGGTGTGGGGGGGGGGGGGTGAAGGTGGGGGGTCAGACAACAACAAGGGAGGTAAACATGACAACCCATCACAAAAGCCCATCATCATCCTCGTAGCATCTCAACTACAGCTTCTCAAGTTCTCATAAAAAAAGACTCACGTAACAGATGCCTCTTCCAAACAGTATGTCTTGATCTCTCTATCTCTCAGTCTCTCTCTCTCTGTCTCTCTCTCTCTCTCTCTCTCTCTCTCTCTCTCTCTCTCTCTGTCTCTCTCTTTCTCTCTATAGCTCAACAGAATATACTGTGCGGCGGCAAACCGTGGGCAGACAGCCTAGCTAAATAATTGACTAATTCATATGTGTGGTAACTGTATATTTGTATATTTCTCCTCTGAAGCATGTTTCTCGGTGACCTACCTGCCTACGCACTCACTTCTTAGTAACTCCACAGAAACAGAAATACACACACACACACACACACACACACACACACACAAACACAGAAACACACGCGCGCGCACACATACACACACGCACACACACACACACACACACAGACACACACGCACACACACACACACACACACACACACACACACACACACACACACACACACACACACAGATCCTCCCACACAATTCACATTTACAGCAAACACATCATTATGAGCTACTAACAAACCCACACAAACACGCATGCATGCCACACACACACAGACCACTGCTCAGTTCCACTCTATTATTCCTGAGGGACTCAAGAGTGCATATTTGGGAGTGTCTTGGTCCTCTTTGGAGCATCTGACTGTCAGAGTGACATGGAGCCCTTGGCTTCCTGTCCCCACCAGCATGATGGGGGGGGGGGGGGGGTAGCTGGGGATGAAAAGAGAGGTGGTAAAGGGGGGGGGTGGTGCGTGATGGGGGGACTGGCAAGCGGGTCGGTCGCAGCACAGACGCTGTGACGGGGGAGGCACAGATGGCGAGGGTGGCGGCAGTGCCGGCGGTGTGGTCGAGGAACGAGGGAAAGAGAGACAGAGAGAGAGAGAGAGAGGTTGTTGTTCGTGGTGGTGGTGGTGGCGGGGGTGGTAGTGGTGTTGTCCGGGGGGTAGTGGTGGGGGTAGGAGGGTGGGGGTAGGGGGAGGGGGGGGATGTTTGTGTCGTACGGTGGCCCAGCAGGCTGCCTCTGCACGCCAGTGAGCAACACGCTCCACTCGTCACCACACCGCGGCACGCAGCACCACACCACATCGCATCGCCACCGCGCACCCTGCCCGGAGAAAAGACAGCGCTCGCTGCCTCCACTGTCTCACCCGCCACACGCTACAGACTCGCCATCTGCTTCCCATAAACCAGGAGAAAAACAAATCTCCACATTGAAAAAAACAAAAAAAAAACAAAAACAAAGAATAAACCTGAGGTAAAAAAAAAGTAAACGTCTGCTCCAATCTAACTTCAGCCCCCTTGAGGAAGAGAAGACGGAGAGAGTATGAAATTTTTGTCGACATCCAAAACACACATGAGAGTGTTGACAACACTGAAGAGAGTAAGCCCAAAAGTGCCAGTTACAACGTTGGGAAGAATGCGCGTTGGCTGAAGATCACCACATGCTTCTTCAACAAAGAAAACCACCCAAAAACATATGAAAAACAAATCCAAACTCGAATCCAACACTAAAATAACGGTAATATCATTATTATAACCTTGTGTTGGTGTTCAGCTATTTGGCTGCTGTTGAAAGCTGGAAAGAAAAAAAAGAGACTCCCAAAACATACTTGTACAGCACTCCCATTGTTATTCAAAACTCAAATCGGAGTCTATGTTAACACGGAAAGTGTGATAAAAGTTTAATGCAAAGGCTCCGTAAAACTATGTGATGAAATATTCATCTGAGCGTTGGGGACTGAAAATGATCTTGCTTGATTTGGAGAGCAACGGAGACGTTGAGGGGTGACTTTCTGTAGACTCAGCAGCCGTGTAAAAGGGAACAAGGAGAGACGTTCTTGATGCTAGCAGTAGTGTGCTAGCTAAGCTAGTGAAGAGAGCTGTAACACTCAATTCTGAGCCCTGTACACAAGCAGTCTCCTTGGGCTCCCTTCCTTTCTAAATTTCTCACACATTGGGCTTGACAGACCCCCTGCTGGGTAGTCAGTTCCACTTTCCCACCCACTTCAATGCTAGTGTACTACAGAGGCAGACATCCCGGGTTCAGAAAGTAAAAGTCCTGCCACGTATTTGTTCCAGCCCATTCACTGAACCATCTGATTCTAATCAGCCCAAATCTTTAGCCAGGTGGATGAGCTAATGAGCTAGTGAAATCACCTTTGTTAGGAGCACAGGCAGAAGGAATATATGGCAGGACTTTTACTTCCTCAAGCCGGTTTGTCCGCCTCTGCCTGTGGTGTAGGCGCAGTCCAGACCTGCCCCTGCCTGAACTAAGAGCTGGAAACGAGCAGTGCTTTACACTGGGATAAACTACCAAGTAAGTTAACAGCTTGGCTGTTAGCTCAGTCACTGGTGTGCCCCAAATCTGTCAAAATGATCCTGGAGTCAAAGGTACATGCCAATTTTGGTAGGAAATCATAAACATATCCAATTTTATTTTTTGTTCTTTTAAGAAACAAAAGGTGTTCAAAAAACATCTCCCCTCTTTTCATTGTAAAGATAGCTATGTTAAGGTTAAAAATCTGATCTGGCTATCTGCAATTTAATTCCACCATTGAATAATAACTAATATAAATGTGATTTTCTCAGGAATTTTTAATTTGGTCAGTCTCTGACCAAGAAATAATTTTAAAGTGTATCGTCTTGTCTTTTCACTGGTATGAAAATTTTGGGTCACTGTGACTCATTTTGCCAAGATCTGGTCACATATGAATAGTTAACCCACCTTTTTTTGTTACCACTACATCACCGGTTTTGGAGGGAAAATTAAGGCATTGCAGGTCATTCCCGGTTAGATACATTGCCTAGCTACAGTTTGCAAAGTCAATAGATACTCTATAAGTACATAGATACTCATAGATACTCTACTGTTGTGGCCATACTCACCATTCCTTGCTGGACCTGAGCTGGACAGCTTGTTGGTCCTTTGTGAGGCTTTTGTGTCATTGTTGTTGTGTGTCGGGGAGTCCAGGTCGGAGATGCGAGAGGACGGCGATGCTGGAACAGAAGACCCCTCCTCCGTTACCACGTCCCCACCTTCATCTGCTCCTCTTCCTCCACCCCCAAGAGGCTCCTCAATCCCCCCATTTAGTGGAGCTGGTGAGCCCGCAGCAGACTTGTCCCGCTCATCCGGGGATACTGCGTCTAGGGGGCAGGGGCTCTGGCCCACCCCAGAGCTGTGCAGCGAGCTGGGGCTGGAGTGCAGGGACAGGGAGGGCTCCTCTGGGTCCCCGATGCAAGACAGGTGGACACGGACCCGGCCAGGCTCCTGGATGAAGCCCACGAACATGATGCCCTGATCGGCAGCATCCTGGATCTGCTGCAAGGAGCCAGAAAGCAAACAGCCAAACAAATAAACAAACATCACACAGCACGACAGACAGAGCAAGTGGAGAGACACATAGATGCAGCTATTAAAATGGATTTGGTAATAGCATGCCATGCAGTACAGATTGCTTGGCATCTTTGAAATAACATTTCTCGGAAAGCACCACCTTCATTTCCAGCATTTGGCGGGTATAGCAGCACAGTCTTCCCACGGACACATTGATTGATATTTCAAAGATGGCACTTCAGAGAATTTCAACTGGTAACTCATGGTAATTCATGCCTCCTACATTTGCGCTATAGTCGGCGCCCAAACAAATCTTCTGCCAGTCTGATGTCGAGCGAAAATGAATGGACATAAACATACCACCACCACCCCCCCTTTCCCCTTCCAGCGTCAGGCACTGAAATGAAACGGGAGCTTATTACAATGGAGGCAATCCATCGGCGGCACGGACCGCCGGCCTCCTAAATCAGCGACGCCTCAACTACTTTGCTGTCAGTTAGCATTCCGAAGTCAACATTTTGAATATCTCATCGGGGCAAAAATTGAAATGTTAACTGTCAAGGAATGCTAATGACGCCATTTTCCATTATCGTTCTTTAATAAAAGCCTGGCCTGAGGCGCCGCTATCTCTCTCTCTCTCTCTTCTCTCTCTCTCTTTCTCTCTCTCTCTTTCTGTCTCTCTCGCTCTCTCTGACTCACACTCTGTCGATCTCTCTCTCCCCAAGACACACGGAGGGAGAAAAATCAGTCTGCCATGGAGATGTGCAGGTTATTCCATAGGAAAATTAAACTGGAGGACAGACACGTCTGCAATTGCTTTGTTTAATACATATTGGACATTTATGCTCGGAGGTCTTCCCCTTTCGCATTATATTTCCCGACAATGAGGCAAATGAAACTGCATAGATA
This sequence comes from Setipinna tenuifilis, assembly GCA_030347295.1. Classification (NCBI taxonomy): domain Eukaryota; kingdom Metazoa; phylum Chordata; class Actinopteri; order Clupeiformes; family Engraulidae; genus Setipinna; species Setipinna tenuifilis. The sequence continues at coordinate 19,916,489 of CM059277.1, forward strand.
AGAGCCGTTTTTTGAAATTGCATGTGACGCTGATAATGGTGTCTCGCAGGTCGCTGAATCATCGCTCTATTCACGATCAACGTCAAGGGGCCTCGGGCTGCTACAGCCCACCATTTTGTTTGAAGTGAACCTATGTCTGCTGTGTGTGTCACTTGGACATCCAAACTGGATGAATCAGTGTTTCATTTGGGGGCTAGATTTGGGCTAATAGACTTTCTGTGGCCACATAGGAGGGATTTGCCTGGGATGTGTTTCACCACACTGAACTGGAAAATCAAGGCCGAGGATCACTTGTTTCTGTTTGCTTAAGATACCCCCCCCTGCGCCCCCACCACCCCAAGCTTACGGCATTGGTCCGTTGCTGAGCTCTTATCGACTGGCTCTTCTTGTCTCATTGTCAATTATTTACACTGTTGCCCCTGTCCCCTCGGCAACAGCATCAAAGGGATGCCACTGCATGCTTGGGCCCCGAGACGAGACGAGACGAGACGAGACGAGACCAGACTTACTTTCTTGACGTAGCCCTGGATGTGTTCCGTGCTGGGGTAGCGCTCAGCAGACAGACACTCCTCCAGTCTTAGGCTGCACGGCTCAAAGGTCTCCGACTGGCCCTTCTCCGCACTGCAATAAACAACAAGGTGACATATTGGTTGTGGGATGAATAGCAGCCTTTATAGCAGTTCATACACATACTGTACATGTATTTAGGATCAGTTGATCTGTCACTCTCTGTTCTGCATTGTGAGCTTGTGTCTCTGTCTTTTTTCTCTCTCTCTTTCTGTATGCATGTAGAGACAGACAGACAGACAGACAGAGAGACAGACAGACAGATAGACAGAAAGAGATAAAAAAGACAGACATGTCTGTGTGTGTGAGATTTAAACAATGTAACATTGTGTGTCAGAACTGCGTAAAAAAAACTTCATCTATATGTTCTTACATCTTTCATTCTGACCCACAGAATTGGTGCTTAAAACTGGCGAACATAAAAGAGAGTTGAGGCACTTTTGAAATTTCAAACAAACCCCCACCCCCCCACAAGCTCTCATAATGGCACTGTATGAGAATGTTTGAAGTTCTGGCCGCTCCAAATCTCCAATCCCCATATGTAAACAAGCTAC
>CM059277.1:19932609-19947609 GCA_030347295.1 Setipinna tenuifilis
TAAAAAGAGAGCAACAGAGAGTGCGAGAGGGAGACAGAGAGAGAGAGACAACGAGAGAGATAAAAAGAGAGCAAGACAGACAGCGAAAGGGAGACAGAGAGAGAGAGAGAGAGACAGAGAGAGAGAAAGAGAAAGACAGATAGAAAGAAACAGAGACAGAGAGACATAGAGAGTGTGAGAATGACAGGGAGAGAGAGAGGGAGGGAGAGAGAGAAAGAGAAAGAGAGACAGAAACAGAGACAGAGAAACAGAGAGAGGGGAGATCATAGAGAACAAGGGGCTAGTAATAGGAGTAGTATGAGCAAGAGCAAGAGAACATGCGGAACGAGGGAAATGAGAGAGGCAGCGAACGAGAGAGAGAGAGAGCGAGAGAATGACAGCACGCACACATAAAAAAAGACACAGAGCAAAAAGACATGGAGCAGCAAATGAGAAAAACACCAGCATATAAAAAAGAAAAGAAAAAAACACAGAACAGCAGAATGGAGGGCAGAGTCCAGAGTCCAGAAACAGAGAGAGAATTGGGGGGGGGGGGGGGGGGGGAATAAAACACTGGTGTTGGCATGAATTCTCTCTCCTCCACGTAATGCCCCCCCCCCTTCTCTCCCCCTCCTCTCCCTCTCTTCCTCTTCCCTCCCTCCCTCCTTCCCCCAAGCCCCCTTTAAAAAGTGCTGCCCAAACAGCTGCCAGGATCGGGCCCTGGAACAAAGAAGCGCCGTCCCTGTGCGGGGCCGCCTCTGGTCACATGTAACAGGCGTACACTAGGGCAGAGAGGGAGGGGAGGGAAGAAGAGAGGAGAGGAGAAGATAAGAGAAGAGGCGAGGAAAGGAGAGAAGAGGAGAAGACAAAAGAAGAAGAGAGGAAAGGAGAAGAAAGGAGAGGAGAGAAGAGGAGAGGAGAGGAGGGGAGGGGAGAGGAGAGAAGAGGAGAGGAGAGGAAAGGAGAATAGAGAAGAGGAAAGGAGAGATGAGATGATAGGAGAGCAGAGGAGAAAAGAGAAGAGAGGAGGGGAAAGGAGAGGATAGGAGGGAAGAAGAGAGAAGAGGAGAAGACATAGGGAGAAGAGAGGAAAGGAGAGGAGGGGAGAGGTGAGAAAAGAAGAGGAGAGGAGGGGAGGGGAAGCGAAGAGGACCGGAGAGGAAAGGAAATGTGGAGAGGGAGGGAGAGTAGAGAAGGAAAGGAGAAAAGCTGGCCATTGGAACGGCAGGCAGTTTCACTAAAGGACTGTGGGAGGCAAAGCAAAGTCACGGGACTGCAAATCAAGACAAATCAGTGCGGAGGGACAGAGAAAGGGAGAGAACGAGCCGGCAGTTTTCTTCAACTTCCTTAAAGTCAGCCCAGAGTCTGATTACACTGCTTCTACCGTAAAGGAGAGAGAAAGGGAGGGAGAGAGAGAGTGCAAGAGAAGGTGAAAAAAAGAGGAAGAGAGACAGAGAAAGAGAGAGGGATGGAGGGGGAGAGAGAGGCATAGAGAAAGAGGGAGGGATGGAGAGAGAACAAAAGAGAGAGAGGGAGCGGTGAAGAGAGAAAAATGAAGAGAGAGGGAGGGATAGAGTGAGAGTGAGAGAGAGAGAGATGAAGAGATGGAGAGAAGAGAGAGAGACATAGGGAGTGAGGGAGGGACATAGGGAGTGAAAGAGGAAGAGAGACAGAGAAAGAGAGAGAGAGAAAGAGAGAGAGAGAAAGAGGGACAGGAAAAACAGCGGGAACTCAGAACTGTGCTTGTGAGCCTGATCCGAAGAGACCTGTCAGTCCCTTTCACAAGAGATATGATTGGACGAGAGATACGGGAGAGACCGCCTAAAGTGAGACGCCAGCGGCACTTGACCACACGTATCCCAGCAGCCCCATCACTCCGCCATTATTCTCGCCCCGACAAAGAGCAGGGCAATTACTCCCCACTACACACACACACACACACACACACAGACCACACACACACACACACACACACACACACACACACACACACACACACACAAGACAATTACCGCACACACACACACACACTACAATTACACCATACACACAGACAGGACAATTACTCCACACACACACACACAGCGTAGGTGGTACAAGCGAAGCAGGCATGTGTGTGTGTGTGTACATGTGTGTGTGTGTGATTATGGAGCACTAAGTGCACTGCACAGGGTGAGCATGCAGACACAGGGACAGCACATGAGGTCTGGGGCCTGGCACAGCACGTGGTGTCCGAGAGGACGTCAAAGAGAATCAGGAGAGATCTGTGGGCTGGACACACACACACACACACACACACACACACACACACACACACACACACATACACACACACACACACACACACACACACACACACACACACACACACACACAGCAGACTAGTCCAGAGGGCTATTGGGAAACAGCCTTAAAAAAGAGTATCCAGCAAAACACCCTCTCTCTCTTTCAGACACAGGACCAGACAAACACGAACACACACACACACACACACACACACACACACACACATGCATGCAGACAGCCTCACACACACAGACACACACATGCAGACATTCACACACACACACAGACAGTCACACACACACACACACACATGCAGACAGACAGTCACACATACTTTCAGCAGCCCCATCTTGGTGGTCTAAAAATAGACAGCGATTTCTCAATCACATTTTGTCTGCCCCGCCACCAAACATGATCTATCCCCCTGATAGCAGGAATTGGAGGAGAGGAGGATGGAAGAGGGAGGAGCAGGGGAGGAAAGGAGCAGAAAAATAGGCCACCAAATGGTAAAGAACGACTGGAAAGGAGGGAGGGGGAAAACAAAAGGAAAAAGAGGAGGAGGAGGAGGAGAGTAAGGGGGGGACACAAACCTCCATTCTTTGTGTGTGTATGTCTGTGTGTGTGTGTGTGTGTGTGTGTGTACGTGTGTGTGTGTGAGAGAGAGAGACAGTATAATTAACCCTAGTCTATTTGGTTTTATTTTCTCCTCTCTTCTTCCTGTGTGTGCAAACACTGTCCGCCTCCCCACACACACACCCCACCCACACACACACACACACACCATCCAACCCCCCCCCCCCCCCCCCCACCCCCCTCCCCCCCCACACTCCCCCACCCTCGGGGTGCCGCCGTGCCGGCATATTTGCAGTTTCCCCGAGTCGATGGATATTAACTCCACTGGAGTCCCCCCACTCGCTCGCTTTGCTCGCTCGTTCACTCTGCTGCTCCCCTGCATTAGGGTGAATAAATAAGGAACGGTTTTCATTATGGCCTACTGGGAAAACACCCATAGGGCAGCACTACTAGGTCGGCCTCAGAATTACACAGAGAGAGACAGAAAGAGAGATGGAGAGAAAGCAAGAGAGAAAGAGGAAAGAGAGAGAGAGAGAGAGAGACAGAGATGGAGGTATGGAGAGAGAGAGAGAGAGACAAAGAAAGAGAGGGATGAAGAGAGAGAGGGAAAGAGGGAGGGATGGAGACAAAGCAAGACAAAAAGAGACATAGAAAGAGAGGGAGGGATAGACAAAGAGAGAGAGAGAAAGGGAGGGGTGGAGAGAGAAAGAGAGAGAAAAAGAGAGAGAGAGAAACAGAGAGAGAAACAGAGAGAGGGAGAGAGCGAGACCTCCTGCTGGAAACTGCATAGGGGACCATTCCTAACGGGAGATAACAAAATGCTCATTTTTATGTCTGCGTTCCATGAGGCAATACACAGCTAGGGGAGAGTGGTACAGGTTATGGCTCCCCTCTGATGTTTTGCTATTTGAGATTACCCACAACCCCATTCACACAAACATGTCGACAATGCGATAAACACTGTGGTCATGAACCTGTTTTATCCATGTGGTTTTCCTTTACTAAGCAGAGCTAAACGAGAAAGAGCAAATGAGTGTATTTCTCAAGTTGACAAAGTTATTTAGCAATAGCCGAAAATGAAATGATTCTATTTAACCTCCCTCTCTCTAGTTCAAACAACAACGGCTGCCGTTACAGAGCCATGGTAATTTCAGTTAAATATCTAACATTAATGGATTGGAAAAAGGGTAAAGAAAAAAAAGGGAAAAGAAATTAATTTCGAAGTAGGCAATGACCTACGCAACTAACAAAAAAAAATGGCTGGCTCTCAAGAAGAGCTATTAAGGAAATGGTAGCAGTCATTTCTGCACTATTATGTGCAATAACAATTGTAACCATAGTTACCAAAGGCTGAACGCAGGAAACCATGAAATGTGTTCAATTAAAATTCAAATGGGGAAAGGTAAGTAAACACTGGGAAAAATGTCTTCCGGTTTCCTCAGGTAAATGAGATTTTTAATCTTTTTTTTTCTCGTAACGTTGACAGGCAGGCAGAAACCCATTCCCCTCTGATTATGACTGCACCGCTCTCTGTCTCGTTGTGCAGATCCACGTAGGTAGAAGATCCAAGCCATGGTTCAGATAAGACACCTTAAAGGTGGCCATTTTGAGTGGTTTGGCCCACCTTTTCACCCCTTTGAGGAGGTACTGTCATTCAATTTTAGCTTGTGAGTTATTATATTTTTCATCAAAGACGTGTTTTGAAGTTTTGTAGTTTTTTTTTTTGTTGCCACTGTGCCAGTGGTAAACATAACTTTAATCATAACATAACAGCATGCTTTGCACCAATCAGTGTAAAGTACGAAGGGGCGCCCAAAGTGCTCCTTTGTCAATTGAGTAAACAATCAATGACATGGTACATGTTACTTTAATATTCTGCTTGTTTGTTTGTTTGTGTGTGTTTGTGTGTGCGTGTGTGCGTGTGTGTGTGTGTGTGTGTGTGTGTGTGTGTGTGTGTGTGTGTGTGTGTGTGTATGTATATGTGTGTGTGTATATGTGTGTGTATGTGTCTGTGTGTGTGTGTATCTGTGTGTGTGTGTGTGTGGATACCCTGAGTGACTTTCAACTAAAATCTTTCCTCGTCGCTAAATAACCTTCCTGACCTCAGGCACAGCTGAGTGGCAGTTTTCATGAGTCGCTGCGTTTAAAACTAAATGGGTAAATATGAAATTAATAAGCCTCGGGACCAGAGTGTCAGTGACACACACACACACACACACACACACACACACACACACACACACACATACACTTACATTACAGTAACACACACTACGCACACACTGACACACTATGCACACAAATACACACTACGCACACACACACACACACTACGCACACACACACACACACACACACACACACACACACACACACAGACACAGACACACACACACACACACACTCGGGTCTCCTCTGAGTAGCTGCCGTGGGGACATGGTCCAATCCGATTTGCATGAACGAAAGAGGGAGAAAGAGGGAGAGAGAGAGAGGCAGAGGAGGGAGAGACATAGAGAGAAAGAGGGAGAGAGAGAGTAATGGTGGTGGGTGGGGTGGCTGGGGGTGCACGAGAGAGAAGGAATATAATAAATTATGGAGGTTCAGCTCAGCGTATCCTGGAGAAGTGTTTCTAATATCGCTCTAACATGCCATGCGATGCAAACGGGCGTGTTGCTGTAGCTTGACGTCATTTTTTTTTCTCTTCTTCTCGACATTGTAGCTAAAAGAGCACTGACTTTCACAGCAAGGGGTTGGAACGAAAAAAAAGAAAAAAACGAAGTGCAACTCACACCATGTCCTACCTTGAATAAAACAACAAGACGTGCTAGAGAAGGAAAGAGAGAAAGAAAGAGAAAGAGAGAAAGACTAGAAATATATGCGAGAGGAGAGGGAAAAAGACACTTCTATTCCCAGGCTATGGGGTGTGAAGGAAAGGCGGCTGGCGGTTCCAGTTTGAGAGACATGAAAGCAGAGGTCAGCCTGACCTGCTGTACGGCGCCGCATCCATTATTCGCACAAATCTCCTCACCTCACATTTCAATTGCCACTCTCGGCTCAGCTCAGCACACACACACGGATCAGTGCAGACAAATCCTGCCACACACACACACACACTCTTACACAAGCATTACACACACATACATACACGCATGCATGCGCACATACATACACGCATGCACGCACACACACACACACACACACACACACACACACACACACACACGTGTGCATACATGTATTTACACACACATACATACACACATAAAGACACGCATGCACATGCACATACATGCACATACACACATACACACACACACTCACTCTCACACACGTGTGCTCACATGCACACACATGCACTTACTGTACACACACATACATACACACATAAAGACATGCATGCACGCGCACATACACACACACACACACACACACACACACACACACATTTTCTCTTTCTACAGCATATGTACAATCCTTCCCTTACTCTTCCACACATACATACACACAAACATGTGTAGGGACATCCTCGCCTGTCTTTCATCTACCAACTACACACACCCAGACATCTTCAGACATTCACAGGTACACATATATGTATGCACACACATTCCCTCTCTCCTCTCCTGTGCGCTCTCAAGCAGAATGAGCAAGAGGATGAGAGGTGTGATGGAACCCTGAGAGGGTGTGGAAGTCCAAGTCAAGCTAGACTGTCTGTTACATCAGTCTTGCTCCCAGAAATGGGGTAAAAAAAAACTCTAGTGAGGGCTCATGGACGACTAGCTGTGCATGTTCAGGACATACTGTACATTGTTGCTTGTTGTGGTTGAGGTTTATGGAAGCATGCCCTTCATGCTTTAGACTCTGTAGGCCATACACGCCCCCCACACCCCACACCCCCACTCCTGCTCTCCCCTCCCTATGGCCATAACCACCCACCTCCACCCCCCCAATCCCACTCCTGCTCTCCCCTTCCCCTGCCCTTCCGCCTTCCTCCATACCCACCCCCCACCCCCCCACACACACAACACACACAACCCCCAAACCATCTCATAGGCCCCTCCCTCACCTCATGGCTGCCCACCCCACACAACCCCCAAACCATCCCATAGCCCCTTTCCCCTTCCTCCATGCGACCCCCCCCCCCCCACACACACACACACACACAACCCAAACCCCAATCCCATAGCCCCTCCCTCACCTCATGTCCCTGCTCAGTGTGTCGTCCCCGCTAGCCGTCGTTAGCAGCCGTGACTCTCGGTAGGAGCCGGACCCCTGGGCCCCGCTGCACACCTTAATTACCCCACTAATTACTGGGACTTACTGGGACCCTGCTCTGCTGCTGCTGGGCTGGAGACCCTGCCAACACTCACACACACACACATACACACACAGACACACACACACAGACATGTGTGCATGTACACGCCTGCATACATACGCACACACACATACACACACGTGTGCACGTACACACGCACACATGCACACCCAGACACACACACGTAAACACATACACACATTATGTGTCCAACACCATTCCCTAATACATACACTGTGACTACAACTTGTCATACGCCCTTGGACACGGACACACACATTATGACTCCTACCACTCATCTACCCTTACCCCACACACACACACATTTGCATTTACATGCCTGCATACACACCTGCACACACACATACACACACACATACACACACACACGTAAACACATACACACACTGTGTGTCCAACACCATTCCCCAATACATACACATACCCACACACATACCCACACACACACTGTGACTTCAACTTGTCATACGCCCTTGGACACAAACACACACATTATGACTCCTACCACCCATCTACCCTTACCCCACATGCCCGCCCACCCACCCCCCACACACACCTAAATGCACATATTCACACACACACACACACACACACCACACACACACACACACACACACACACACACACACACACACACACCACACACGTTCCTCCTCAGAGTTTTGTCACTCTCATCTCTCCTTCCCTGAGCTGTCCTCAGAATTCCTCTGCATCTTCCTTTGGCCACCTCCTGTCTCCCCCTCTCCCTCTCTCCCTCTCTACCACCTGCCTCCCTCCCTCTCTCACTCCCTCTCTCCCTCTCTACCACCTCCCTCTCTCTCCCACACTGACAGCCTCTTAGCCCACACCGACACCCTCTCTCTGCCTCTCGCCGCTAGCCTAATGGCCATTAAATCACTCATTGAGCGTCTGCAGGTAATTAGCTATCCATCTCCAGACAAGCTAAGGCACATTTTAGTTGCTCCGGCTCTTAAAGGAGTGATTTATTGCTGAGGAGAACTAACAATCCCCACTCTGTCCTGGTTGACTGCTCCTCCACCACCTCCCTCCTCCTCCTCCTTTACCTCCCTCCTCCTCGTCTACCTCCCTCCTTCCTTCTTCTCTCAGGTTGGCTGACATATCTGATAGGAGTCTTAGCATGACGCCTGTTAGGGGGCCTTTGTTGTTTGCTTATGATTGTGCTGTGTGCGCATAAGATTTGCTGTCTTGAGGGAACGGCTTCCGTATTGTTATTCCGAGTTACCCACAATGCATGTCTGTGTGATGATGATGTGTGTGTGTGTGTGTGTGTGTGTGTGTGTGTGTGTGTGTGTGTGTGTGTGTGTGTGTGTGTATGTGATGGGTGGAGGATAAGTGTGGATAAGTGTGTGTGTCTGTGTTTGTGTGTGTGTGTCCATGTTTGTGTGTATGTGTGTGTGTGTGTGTGTTTGTGTTTGTGTTTGTGTGTGCATAACATTTGCTTTCTTGAAGACCGGCTACCACATTGTTCTTCTGAGTCACCCACGATGTATATGTGATAATGTGTGTGTTTATGGTGTGTGTGTGTGTGTGTGTGTGATGGGTTTAGGAGTGGATGTGTGTGGATAAGTGTGTGTGTGTGTGTGTGTGTGTGTGTGTGTGTGTGTGTGTGTGTGTGTGTGTGTGTGTGTGTGTGTGTGTGTGTGTGTGTGTCCGTGTTTGTGTGTTTGTGTGTGCATAACATTTGCTTTCTTCGAAGACCAGCTACCAAATTGCTCTACTGAGTCACCCACGATGTTTGTGATGATGTGTGTTAATGGTGTGTGTTGATGGTGTGTGTGTTGTTTGTGTGTGCCTGTGTGCATACATCTCTCTTTCTGTCTCTCTCCATATGTCCGTATGTCTGTATTTGGCGTGGTGATTGCACATTACTGTGGGTTTACATGCTGCATTGTTGCACTAAGACCCGAATCCCAATAAACATTCCCTAATGTTGAGCACCAGCTGTTACCACTCTATCCTAGCCACCCACCCCCACCCCTTACCCCCTCCCCAAACTACACACACACACACACACACACACACACACACACACACACACACACCCACACGTACACACACGTTCGTTCAAAGAGACCTTGGCCTCCTGGATCTGCTTTGCCGCTTTTTTTTATAAGGGATCACAAGTTGGCCATGCTACGCCTGACTGTCCACTCACAAAAAGGGGCTTACGACTCCCTCTCTCTCTCTCTCTCTCTCTCTCCCTCTCTCTCCCTCTCTCTCCCTCTCTACCTTCTCTCTATCCCAAACATAAAGCGGCCAACATAAAATTGATCCTTTTTTTTCTCTCCCCCCTTCTTTCTTGCTCCGACTTGAAATGAGATTTGCTGCCGCATAATGATGGGTTTTGGGCCATTTGAAAGGGGGGTGCACCGCTGGCGCGGCTAATTTGCTCTGCAGGTAAAAAGGCTTCATAAATAGCTCTCTTAGCATTCAGCCTCCAAATACCAGCTCCTTTTTGTTTGATGGGAGTGAGGTGAGATGGGAGTGAGGTGGGGTGTGAGGAGGTAGAGGGTAGATGAGGGGGTTAGGGGGGGTTGGGGGGGGCGGTTGATGGAGGGCTTGGTTGGTTGGTTGCTTGCTTATTCTTGGGCTCCAGCTTGAGCCTGTGTGTGTGTGTGTGTGTGTATGCTTGTGTATGTGTGTGTGTGTGTGTGTGTGTGTGTATGCGTGTATGCGTGCATGTGTGCGTGTGTATGCGTGTGTGTGTGTATGCGTGTGTGTGTGTGTGTGTGTGTGTGTGTGTGTGTGTGTGTGTGCGTGCGTATGTGTGTATGCGTGTGCAAGTGTGTGTGTGTGCCACTGCCGATGAAGGGGCTGTTGCCTGGAGACGGCACTTGAGAGACAAGCGGCGCTAAATGAGGAACCTCGTTCATCAATACGCCGCAACGAGCCTCTGATGAGCTTGTGGAGATAGTGCGCAGGGGTCAGCGTGCCGCCTTTTGTCAGGGACTCCCTCTTTCTTTCTCCCTCTCTCTCTCTTTCTTTCTTTCTCTCTCTCTCTCTCTTTCTCCGTCTGCTGATCACTACAGCGGTGTCGAGCCACATTAACGGCCTGCCAGTCAATGCGCGAGCGATGGTAACAACCACTGTTGAACAGCCCTGGCCTCACTTGCTCTCTCTCTCCCGCTCTCTCTCCTGCTCTCTCTCTGTCTTCCTCCCTCTGTCTGTCTCTTTTTCTCTTTCTCTCTCTCTCTCTCCCTTTCTTTCTGTCTCTCTCTCTGTGTCTTGCTCTCTCTGTCTGTCTCTTTTCTTTTCTCTCTCTCTTTCTTTCCCCCCCTCTCTCTCCCTCTCTGTCTCTTTTTCTCTTTCTTCTCTCTCTCCCCTCTCTCTCCCTCTCTCTCCCTGTGATGATTGTGTACATGCGGTGAAGTTAAATGCCATACCGAAATGCGATGATGATTGTTAATCTTGCTTCCTGGTTGTGTGTGTGTTTTAATGTTGAAAGGACCAAGGTGATGGTGCTGTAGGTAAACAAGATGCTTTCAAGATGTCAGTGAAAAAAAAAAAGGAAAAACGGAGAACAAAAGAAACACAGAAAAAAACACATAGGGACGTTAAGCCGCTTTGTCCTTCAATTGTACAGCACCGTACACCAGCATCTTTCGTACATTCACATTTGACTACTAGACTGCTTAAGTGATTCTGACACTCTGACTGCTGTTATTTGCATTTTTATCTGGAGATGAAGAGGTATGGCAACAATGCTGTTGACATCTGTTTTTGTGACATGATCTGTATTTAGTGAAAATACAGTAAACAAAAAAGGGACATTTTCAGCAAAATAAATGTAATGCTTTGGGCCCCGAAAGGTCTCGAAACACGGATTTAACCAAGTCGTTTTTCTTTGTTTAGTTTGGCGGAAAAAAGCTAATGACTGTATAAGAGGAAAGTGTATTCGGTGCAAAAACCTAACAAGAAGAAAACTTAGCTAGCAAAGCTAACATGACATCAGCAGAAAAACAAGAGCAGACACCATCACAAGAGCTCCTGCTGGGTTAGTAAAGACTAGTGCATCCTCAAACACCAGATGATCCAACAGAGGCACTCTCATCAAAGTCACGCATGTCTCGCCCCTAAATTAAATTAAATAAGCCAAAGGACAAGGCCCCCTCAGAGATAACATGGGCATCGCAGGCGAGGAACATTCCAAAGGAGCAACAGAATGCAGCATGTCAGAAAAAGAGAGAGAGAGAGGTAAAGGGAGACTTGAAGAGGAGAGAGACAGAGACAGAGAGAGACGAGAGAGAGAGAGAGAGAGAGAGAGAGAGAGAAAGAGAGAGGGATATGGAGAAAGAGGGTGGGATAGAATGCAAAGAAAAAGAGGATCAGAGAGAGAGAGAGGAAGCGAAAGGGAGGTAGAGAAAGCTAGAGATGGATAGATGGATAAAGAGATAAAGAGACAAAAACTGAGAAAAGAGAGAGAGTGATATGGAGAGAGAGGGAGGGATATAGTCTAAGGAGAGAAAAACAGGATCAGAGAGAGAGAGGAAGTGAGAGGGAGGTAGAGAAAGATAGAGATGGATAGATGGATAAAGAGAGATAAAGAGAGACAAATACTGAGAGAGAGGGATGTGGAGAGAGACGGAGAGATAGAGTCTAAGGAGAGAAAAAGAAGAATAGCGAGAGGGAGGTAGAGAGGGATAGAGATCTATAGATGGATAGAGAGAGATAAAGAGAGACAAAAACTGAAAGAGAAAGAGAGACAGAGAGAGGAATATAGAGTGAGAGGGGTAGATAGAGTGTAACGAGAGAAAAAGAAGAATAGGGAGAGAGGTAGAGAGGGAGAGAGAGAGAGAGAGAGCGAGAGAGAGATAGCGAGAGAGAGACAGTAAGAGGAATATAGAGGGAGAGGCAGAGATAGAGTCTAAGGAGAGAAAAAGAAGAATCGAGAGAGGAAGAGGGAGGGAGGTAGATAGAGAGAGACAGAGAGAGGAAGAACAAGAGAGAGAAAAAGAGAGAGAGAGAGAAAGAGAGAGGGGGGGCGACAGAGAGAGAGAGAGAAAGAGAAAGAGAGAGAGAAAGTCAGAGAGAGAAAGAGACAGAGAGCGGGAGAGAGAGAAAAAGAGAGCGAGAGTGAAAGTAGGGCTGACATGGCCATTTGTCTCCGCTGCAGGGCCTGCCTCGGTGAGCTCAGTGCTTCACACAGAGTCCACAGCAGACTCCCCAGGCTGCCATCACTCTTCCAGCTGCACTACCGCTGCAGCTACTACCCCTACACACACACACACACACACACACACACACACACACACACACACCCGCCCGCCTCCCTGTCCCTACCTCAGTGCCAGCCACCATCACTGCCTTCCTCCCTCCCTCCCTGCCTCCCTGCCAAACACCATGGCAAAGCACCTGCACACACACACACACACACACACACACACACACACACACACACAAACACACATACACACACATGGACGTGCGCGCACACACACCACACACACACACGCACACACACACACACACACACACACACACACACACACACACACACACACCACACACACACTCCCCAGGCTGCCACACCACACCCACACACACACACACACACACACACACACACACACACACACACACACACACACACACACACGCACACACACACGCACACACACACACACATAGTCCACCATAAACCAGTTTACCTTCATTTTCAAAACATATCCTTGCCCTCTGAAGCAAAACAAAGGGATGCATGAAACTGTGACAAGCACAAGCTGCAAAAAATACAATTACATAAAAAATAGCCCAGGGCGATGTAATAGCAACAACAAAAACAGCCAAAAAAAAATAAGTACTGCGAAAAAAGAGGAATAAACCTTCAGCTGAACTCAACAACAACAAGAGGAAGTCACAGCTGCATGGCATTGAACTCTGAACTGGTCAAGCACAGCCCTGGACCACCGAGGCCCAGTTAACTAGCGCAGAGTAGGAACACATTGGGGTGAGGGGCAGGGGGCAGGGAGAGAGGATAGAGAGGACCCCTAAATGACTCAATGACTCAGGAAGAGCCGTAGGGGATGCTGCAGCCCACCCATCCCCACATCCCCAAAACATCCCCCAACCCCTCCCCAACCCCTCCGCTCCCCATCATCCCCTTCCCCTTTCCCTGGACCCCCTACATTCCACCGAGATCTGAACTTCAAACATTGTGTGCAGTGTGTGTGTGAGTAAGTGTCTGTGTGTGTGGGTGGGAGGCAGGGGGGGGGGGGGGGTATTGCCTGTGTAATTGCTAACAGAAAACACAGCTCCAGTGAAACCCCCAGAGCCCTGCAGGCTGTGGCCCCTTCTAAACGCCCCACAAAGAACTGGCCACATGTGTCACTACTGAGGAAATAAACCTCTCTTCTAAGATGTGCTGCTCTTGAGTGATTATTTCATGTATTATTTTACACAAGTGTGTGTGCGTGTGTGTGTGTGTGTGTGTGTGTGTGTGTGTGTGTGTGTGTGTGTGCTTGCCGGTGTGTGTGTGTGTGCCCCTGCCTGTGTGTGCTGTGAGTGTGGAGAGGAGATGTTAAGCTTAAAATAGCAAAGATCTCACAGCAGGTGACTTCTGTCACCCTCCAACCGACTCACACACTTCCCAGGAGCATCTGTGTTGTTTTAAGTGGTGCATGGTTCATGCAAGTCACTGACTCAGTGGCGAGTATGTGTGTGTGGGTGGTGTGATGCAGTTCGTTCACATGAAGGCAACTGTGGCAATTGCAAGGGCCCTTCGAGTTAAAAAAACAAAAAAACATCCTGTGTGCACACACAAACACACACACAAGAAACGACAATGTTCTTTCCCCTCCGGTCAGAACTGATTTACTGCAATCCTCTTTTTCACGCTTCGCTTACGCTGTGAGTTTCGCAGTGAGTCAGCGGTTGGCCCTGCGTGGTGGTGGTGGCAGTGGTGGTGGTGGTGGTGACTGATGTGTCGTTGCTTTTTCTTGTGAGCGTCAGCCAAGGGCCCAGCTGGGCTGGGCTGTCATTTTCAGCACCCCCACCCCCACCCCCCACACTCCACCACCCCAACCCCCCACCCACTGATGAAAAGTGGCTCAGGTACGGGTACTACTCAGAGAGACTGCCATCGGAGAGAGACTACTACCGGGCATGTTGCGAAGGTAGACTGGCATTTCATAATGATGGGAGGGGGGAAAGAAACACCTCTTTCTAATCACTGCCGCTCGTCTATCTAATTATGATGTTCCTCTGGTGTGAAGACATCACTCCGAGGATCAGAGAAAGTACTTAACCTTAAAATTGAATCTGCGCCACCTTTCATATTCCACTTGATAATCATGAAGAACCTGCTGTGATCTATATGAGGATGAAGAACGAGAAAGGGGGGGGGGGGGGAGCGAAAAAGGCTGAGCAAAAAAGCACGCTGCTAAATTTGAATTTTCTTGTCACTGTGGTAACTGTGTCACAGGAACAAAAAAAAAAAAAGCTGTAATAGGATTCTGTCAAACTAGCACCTTATCAACGCCTGTGCTAGCAGAGAAATTAACCCGTGTAGCATGCTATTCCCACACGTCAATCATATCAAAAAGTAGGAGGGACACCAAACAACAGGTGGTAGATTGTCATGGAAACCACTGTAAGATGCAGACACGGAGATGGATTCCATGGAAACAACAAAAGGAGCCCAACTGAGTCTAGTCTGAGGCACAGAAAAATCTGTGGAGGAGGAAGTCTGCCATCAGAATTGGCAGTTCATATTTTTTTTCTCTCTTGGACAAACCAACTTCCAGTTAATCCCTTTTTCTAAATAAACAATTGTACAATTCTGATTGCAGCTAAATTCAAAAATC